>OY755241.1:46237532-46837532 GCA_963576725.1 Azorinus chamasolen | reverse complement strand
GTGTTGTACCTGTGCTAGATGCAGTAACAGCAGGTGTTGTCGTACCTGGACTAGATGAAGTAGCAGCATGTGTTGTACATGGACTACATGTGGACAAAGAATGTGCTGTACCTGGACTAGATGTAGCAACAGCATGTGTTGTACCTGATATAGATTTAGTTACAGTATGTGTTTTACCTGAACTAGGTGTAGTAACATTACGTGTTTTACCTGAACTAGTTGTACTACTAGCATGTTTTGTACCTGGTGTAGTTGTAGTTACAGCATGTGTTGTACCTGGACTGGTTGTAGTAATAGCATGTGTTATAGTACCTGGGCTAGTTGTAGAAACAGTATTTGTCATAGCATGTGGACTAGATGTAATAACAGCATGTGTTGCAACTAGACTAGATGTAGTAACATCATGTATTGTACATTGACGAGTTGCAGTTATTGCACGTGTTGCACCTGTGCTAGATGCAGTAAAAGCAGGTGTTGTCGTAGCTGGGCTAGATGTAGTAACAACATTTGTTGTACCTGGGCTAGACAGAGTAACAGCATGTTTTGTAGTACCTGGGCTCGATGTAGTGACAGCATGTGTTGTAACTGGTCTAGATGTAGCAAGGGCATTTGTTGTACCTGGACTAGATGTAGTAACAGTATGTGTTGTAGTACCTGGACTGGCTGTAGTAACTGAATCTGTTGTAGTACCTGGACTGGGTTTAGTACCTGCATGTGTTGTACCTTGACTGGTTGTAGTAACAGCATATGTGACAGTACCTAGACTAGATGCAGTAGCAGTATGTGTTGTAGCACATAGACTAGATGTAGTAACAGTATGTGCTATAGTAGTTGGATTAGTTGTGGTCTCAAAATGTGTTGTACTTGGGCTAGATATAGTAACAGTATGTGTTGTACCTGGACGAGTTATAGTAAGAGCATGTGTTGTAGTAACATGATGTGCTGAATCTGGATAAGTTGTAGTTACAGCATGTATTGTAGTAAGAGCATGTGTTGTAGCTGGACTAGACATAGTAACAGGATGTGTTGTACTTGTACTACTTGTGGTTATAGCATGTGTAGTACCTGGTCTAGTTATAGTAATAGCATGTGTTGTAACTGGACTAGTTGTAGTAATAGCATGTGTTGTACCTGGACTATTTGTAGTAATAGCATGTGTTGTACTAGGACTACATATAGTAAAAGTTTGTGTTGTACCTGTACTAGATGTAGTAACAGCATGAATTGTAGTACCTCGACTAGTTGTAGTATCAGCATGCTTTATACCTGGACTAGATGTAGTAGCAGCATGTGATGTAGTTCCTGAACTATATGTAGTAACAACCTGAGTTGCAGTACTTGGACTAGATGAAGTAACATCATGTATTATACCTGTACTAGATGCAGTAACAATATGTGTTGTAATATCTGGATTAGTTGTAGTTATAGCATGTGGTTCAGTACTTGAACTGTATGTAGTAATAGCATGGGTTGTACGTGGACTAGACGTAGAAACAGCATGTGTTGTAGTACCTGGACTAGTTGTAGTAATATCATGTGTTATACCTGGACTAGATGTAGAAATAGGATGTGTTAAACCTGGATTAGATGTAGTTACAGCATGTGTTGTAGTATCTTGACTATATGCAGTAACATCATGTGTTGTACCTGGACCAGTTGTAGTAACAGCATGTGTTGCAGTTGTAGTAACAGCATGAATTGTAGTTAGTGGACTAGTTGTAGTAACAGCATGTGTTATACTTGGACTAGATGTAGTACTAGGATGTGTTGTACCTAGACTTGTTGTAGTAACCCCATGAATTGTAGTACCAGAATAATGTATTGCAGTATCTGGACTAGATGAAGTAACATCATGTATTATACCTGTACTAGATGCAGTAACAATATGTGTTGTAATATCTGGATTAGTTGTAGTTATAGCATGTGATTCAGTACTTGAACTGTATGTAGTAATAGCATGGGTTGTACGTGGACTGGATGTAGAAACAGCATGTGTTGTAGTACCTGGACTAGTTGTAGTAATATCATGTGTTACACCTGGACTAGATGTAGCAATAGGATGTGTTAAACCTGGATTAGATGTAGTTACAGCATGTGTTGTAGTATCTTGACTATATGCAGTAGCATCATGTGTTGTACCTGGACCAGTTGTAGTAACAGCATGTGTTGCAGTTGTAGTAACAGCATGAATTGTAGTTAGTGGACTAGTTGTAGTAACAGCATGTGTTATACTTGGACTAGACGTAGTACTAGGGTGTGTTGTACCTAGACTTGTTGTAGTAACCCCATGAATTGTAGTACCAGAACCATGTGTTGCAGTACCTGGACTAGATGTAGTAACAACATATGTCGTAGTACCTGGACTATATGCAGTAACATCATGTGTTGTACCTGGACTAGTTGTAGTATCAGCATGTGTTGCAGTTGTAGTAACAGCATGAATTGTAGTTAGTGGACTAGATGTAGTAACAGTATGTGTTGTACCTGAACTATATGTAATAACAGCATGTGTTGTACCTGGGCTAGATGTTGTTACAGGATGTGTTGTAGTACTTGGATTAGATGAAGTAACAGCATGTGTTATACCTGGACTAGGTGCAGTAACATTATGTGTAGTACCGGGACTAGATGTAGTAACAACATCTCTTGTACCTGGACTAGATGAAGTAACAACTTGTGTTGTAGTACCTAGACTAGTTGCAGTAACAGCATGTGTTGCATTACCTGGACTAGTTGTAGTCACAGCATATATTATAGTAGCTGGACTAGTTGAAGTAACAGGATGTGCTGTATATGGACTAGATGTAGTAACAGCATGTTTAGTACCTGGACTAGATGCAGTAAGAACTTGTATTGTGGTATCCTGACTAGTTGTTATAATAGCATGTGATTCAGTACCTGGACTGTATGTAGTGACATCATGGGTTGTACCTGGACTAGATGTAGTGCGAGGATGTGATGTAGTACCTTGACTAGTTGTAGTAACATCATGTTTAATACTTGGACTAGATTTAGTACTAGGATGTGTTGTACCTAGACTTGTTGTAGTAACAGCATGAATTGTAGTACCAGGACTAGTTGTAGTAATAGCATGTGTTCCAGTAACTGGACTAGATGTAGTAACAGCATGTGTCGTTGTACCTGGACTATATGCAGTAACATAATGTGTTGTACCTGGACTAGTTGCAGTAACAGCATGTGTTGCAGTACCTGCCCTAGTTGTAGACACAGCATGAATTGTAGTTAGTGGACTAGTTTTAGTAACAGCATGTGTTGTACCTGAACTATATGTATTAACAGCATGTGTTGTACCTGGGCTAGATGTAGTAACAGGATTTGTTGTAGTACTTTGATTAGATGAAGAAACAGCATGTGTTATACCTGGACTAGGTGTAGTAACAGTATCTGTGGTACCGGGACTAGATGTAGTAACACATTGTGTGGAAGTACCTAGACTAGTTGTAGTAACAGTATGTGTTGCATTACCTGGACTAGTTGTAGAAACAGCATGTATTATAGTACCTGGACTAGTTGAAGTAACAGCATTTGATGTACATAGGCTAGCTGTAGTAACATGATGTGTTGTAGTACTTTGATTAGATGTAGTAACAAGATGTGCTGTACCTGAACTAGATGTAGTAACAGCATGTTTTGTACCTGGACTAGATGCAGTAAGAACTTGTATTGTCGTATCTTGACTAGTTGTAATAATAGCATGTGATTCAGTACCTGAACTGTATGTAGTTACAGACTGGGTTGTACCTGGACTATATGTAGTAAGAGGATGTGTTGTAATACCTGGACTAGTTGTAGTAACAGCATGATATGTAGTACCAGGACTAGTTGTAGTAATAGCATGTGTTGCGGTGCCTGGACTAGATGTAGTAACAACATGTGTCGTAGTACCTGGACTATATGCAGTAACATCATGTGTTGTACCTGGACTAGGTGTAGTAACACTATGTGTGGTACCGGGACTAGATATAGTAACATCTCTTGTACCTAGACTTGATGAATTAGCAACTTGTGTTGTAGTACCTAGACTAGTTGTAGTAACAGCATGTGTTGCATTACCTGGACTAGTTGTAGTAACAGCATGTATTATAGTAGCTGGACTAGTCGAAGTAACAGCATTTGATGTACCTAAGGTAGATGTAATAACAGGATGTGTTGTAGTACTTTGATTAGATGTAGTAAAAGGATGTGCTGTACCTGGACTAGATTTTGTAACAGCATGTTTTGTACCTGGACTAGATGCAGTAAGAACTTGTGTTGTAGTAGCTTGACTAGTTGTAATAATAGCATGTGATTCAGTACCTGAACTGTATGTAGTTACAGACTGGGTTGTACCTGGACTAGATGTAGTAAGAGGATGTGTTGTAGTACCTGGACTAGTTGTAGTAACAGCATGATATGTAGTACCAGGACTAGTTGTAGTAATAGCATGTGTTGCGGTGCCTGGACTAGATGTAGTAACAACATGTGTCGTAGTACCTGGACTATATGCAGTAACATCATGTGTTGTACCTGGACTAGGTGTAGTAACACTATGTGTGGTACCGGGACTAGATATAGTAACAGCATCTCTTGTACCTAGACTTGATGAATTAGCAAATTGTGTTGTAGTACCTAGACTAGTTGTAGTAACAGCATGTGTTGCATTACCTGGACTAGTTGTAGTAACAGCATGTATTATAGTAGCTGGACTAGTAGAAGTAACAGCATTTGATGTACCTAAGGTAGATGTAATAACAGGATGTGTTGTAGTACTTTGATTAGATGTAGTAAAAGGATGTGCTGTACCTGGACTAGATTTTGTAACAGCATGTTTTGTACCTGGACTAGATGCAGTAAGAACTTGTGTTGTAGTAGCTTGACTAGTTGTAATAATAGCATGTGATTCAGTACCTGAACTGTATGTAGTGACATCATGGGTTGTACCTGGACTAGATGTAGTAAGAGGATGTGCTGTAGTACCTGGACTAGTTGTAGTAACATCGTGTGTTATATTTGGACTAGACGTAGTACTAGGATGTGTTGTACATAGACTTGTTGTAGTAACAGCATGAATTATAGTACCAGGACTAGTTGTAGTAATAGCATGTGTTCCAGTAACTGGACTAGATGTAGTAACAGCATGTGTCGTTGTACATGGACTATATGCAGTAACATAATGTGTTGTACCTGGACTATTTGTAGTAACAGCATGTGTTACAGTACCTGCATTAGTTGTAGTAACAGCATGAATTGTAGTTAGTGGACTAGTTGTAGTAACAGCATGTGTTGTACCTGAACTATATGTATTAACAGCATGTGTTGTACATGGGCTAGATGTAGTAACAGGATGTGTTGTAGTACTTTGATTATATGAAGTAACAGCATGTGTTATACCTGGACTAGGTGTAGTAACAATATGTGTGGTACCGGGACTAGATGTAGTAACAACATCTCTTGTACCTGGACTAGATGAAGTCACACATTGTGTGGAAGTACCTAGACTAGTTGTAGTAACAGTATGTGTTTCATTACCTGGACTAGTTGTAGTAACAGCATGTATTATAGTACCTGGACTAGTTGAAGTAACAGCATTTGATGTACATAGGCTAGCTGTAGTAACATGATGTGTTGTAGTACTTTGATTAGATGTAGTAACAGGATGTGTTGTACCTGGACTAGATGTAGTAACAGCATGTTTTGTACCAGGACTAGATGCAGTAAGAACTTGTATTGTAGTATCTTGACTAGTTGTAATAATAGCATGTGATTCAGTACCTGAACTGTATGTAGTTACAGACTGGGTTGTACCTGGACTAGATGTAGTAAGAGGATGTGTTGTAGTACCTGGACTAGTAGTTACGGCATGATATGCAGTACCAGGACTAGTTGTAGTAATAGCATGTATTGCAGTGCCTGGACTAGATGTAGTAATAACATGTGTCGTAGTACCTGGACTATATGCAGTAACATCATGTGTTGTACCTGGACTAGGTGTAGTAGCACTATGTGTGGTACCGGGACTATATGTAGTAACAGCATCTCTTGTACCTGGACTTGATGAAGTAACAACTTGTGTTGTAGTACCTAGACTAGTTGTAGTAACAGCATGTGTTGCATTACCTGGACTAGTTGTAGTAACAGCATGTATTATAGTACCTGGACTAGTCGATGTAACACCATTTGATGTACCTAAGTTAGATGTAGTAACAGGATGTGTTGTAGTACATGGATTAGATGTAGTAAAAGGATGTGCTGTACCTGGACTAGATGTAGTAACAGCATGTTTTGTACCTGGACTAGATGCAGTAAGAACTTGTGTTGTAGTATCTTGACTAGTTGTAATAATAGCATGTGATTCAGTACCTGAACTGTATGTAGTGACATTATGGGTTGTACCTGGACTAGATGTAGTAAGAGGATGTGCTGTAGTACCTGGACTAGTTGTAGTAACAACATGTGTTATACTTGGACTAGACGTAGTACTAGCACGTGTTATACCTGGACTAGGTGTAGTAACACTATATGTAGTACCGGGACTAGATGTAATAACAGCATCTCTTGTACCTGGACTAGATGGAGTAACAACTTGTGTTGTAGTACCTAGACTAGTTATAGTAACAGCATGTGTTGCATTACCTGGACTAGTTGTAGTAACAGCATGTATTATAGTACCGGCTGGACTAGTTGAAGTAACCGGATTTGATGTACCTAGACTAGATGTAGTAACAGTATGTGTGGTAGTACTTTGATTAGGTGTAGTAACAGGGTGTGCTGTACCTGGACTAGATGTAGTAACAGCATGCTTTGTACCTGGACTAGATGCAGTAAGAACTTGTGTTGTAGTATCTTGACTATTTGTAATAATAGCATGTGATTCAGTACCTGAACTGTATGTAGTGACAGCATGGGTTGCACCTGGACTAGATGTAGTAAGAGGATTTGTTTTAGTACCTGGAATAGTTGTAGTAATAGCATGTGTAATACCTGAATAAGATGTAGAAACAGGACGCATTGAACATGGACTAGATGTAATAACAGCATATGTTGTAGTACCTAGACTAGTTGTAGTAACAGCATGTGGTATACCTGGACTAGATGTAGTACCAGGATGTGCTGTGTGTGGACTTGTAGTTACAGTATAATTTTTAGTTCCTGGACTAGATGTAGTAATGGCATGTGGTGTAGTACCTGGCCTTGTTGTAGTAACAGCATGTGTTGTACCTGGACTAGATGTAGTAACATCATGTGTTGTACCTAGACTAGATGTTGTAATTGTATGTGTTGTACCTGGACTAGTTGTAGTAACAGCATGTGATGTACCTGGGCTAGATGTAGTAACAGAATGTATTGTAGTATCTGGACTAGTTGTTGTAATAGCATGTGTTGTACCTGGTGTAGATTTAGTACCAATATGTGTTGTACCTAGACTAGATGTAGAAGCTGGATGTGTTGTACCTGGACTAGATGTAGCAACACGATGTGCCGTACCTGGACTATATGTAGTAACAGCATGACTTGTAGTACCTGGACTATTTGTAGTAATGATATGTGGCATAGTACCTGGAGCAGTTGTAGTAATAACAGGTGTTATACCTGGACTAGATGTAGTAATAGGATATGTTGTACCTCGACTAGTTCTAGTAATAGCATCTGATGTAGCAACAGGATGTTTTGTAGTACTTGGACTAGGTGTAGTAACTGCATGTATTATAGTACCTGGACTAGTTGTAGTAACAGCGTGTGATGTACCTGGACTAGATATAGTAATAGGATGTGTTCCTCGACTAGTTCTAGTAATAACATGTAATATAGTACCTGAACTATAAGTAGTAACAGTGTGTGTTGTATCTTGACTAGTTGTAGTAACAGTATGTGTTACACCTGGACTAGATGTAGTAAAAGGGTGTGTTATATTACTTGGATTGGATGTAGTAACAGCATGTGTTATATCGGGACTAGATGTAGAATCAGTATACTTAGTACCTGAACTAGATGTAGTAACAGCATGTTTTGTACCTGGACTAGATGTAGTAACAGCATGTTTTGTACCTGAACTAGATGTAGTAACAGAATGTGCTGTAGTACTTGGATAAGATGTAGTCACAGCATGTGTTATACCTTGATTATATGCAGTAACAGAATGTGATGTAGTATCAGAACCATATGTAGTAACAGCATGTGTTGTATCTGGACTAGTTGTAGTAATAACATGTTTTATACCTGGACTAGATGTAGTAACAGTATGTTTTGTAGTACCTGGACTAGCTGTAGTAACTGCATGTGTTATACCTGAACTAGATGTAGTAACAGCATGTATTATAGTACCTGGTATAGTTGTAGTAACAGTATGTGATGTACCTGGGCTAGATGAAGTAACAGAATATATTGTAGTATCTGGACTAGTTGTAGTAATAGCATGTGTTGTACCTGTCCTAGATTTAGTACCAATATGTGTTGTACCTAGACTAGATGTAGTAGCTGGATGCGTTGTACCTGGACTAGATGTAGCAACATGATGTGCCGTACCTGGACTAGATGTAGTAACAGCATGAATTGTAGTACCTGGACTAGTTGTAGTAATGACATGTGGCACAGTACCTGGACTAGTTGTAGTAACAGTATGTGATGTACCTGGACTAGATGCAGTAACAGGATGTGTTGTACCTCGACTAGTTCTAGTAATAGCATCTGATGTAGTACCTGAACTATATGTAGTAACAGTGTTTGTTGTATCTTGACTAGTTGTAGTAACAACATGTGTTACACCTAGACTAGATGTAGGAACAGGGTGTGTTATAGTACTTGGATTGAATGTAGTAACAGCATATGTTATACCTGGACTAGATGTAGTAACAGTATGCTTAGTACCTGAACTAGATGTAGTAACAGCATGTTTTGTACCTGGACTAGATGTAGTAACAGGATGTGTTGTAGTACTTGGATAAGATGTAGTCACAGCATGTGTTATACCTTGACTATATGTAGTAACAGTGTGTGATGTAGTATCTGAACCATATGTAGTAACATTGTGTGTTGTATCTGGACTAGGTGTAGTAATAACATGTTTTATACCTGGACTAGATGTAGTAACAGGATGTTTTGTAGTACCTGGACTAGTTGTAGTAACTGCATGTGTTATACCTGAACTAGATGTAGTAACAACATGTATTATAGTACCTGGACTAGTTGTAGTAACAACATGGGATGTACCTGGGCTAGATGTAGTTACAAAATATGTTGTAGTACTTGGATTAGATGTAGTAATAGTGTGTATTATACCTCGACTAGATGTAGTAACAGTATGTGTTGTACCTGGACTAGATGTAATAACATCATGTGTTATACCTGGACTAGATGTAGTAACAGGATGTGTTGTACCTTGACTTGTAGTAGTAACAGCATGTGATGTAGAACCTGAACTATATGTAGCAACAACATGTGTTGTAGTACTTGGACTAGATGTAGTAACAGTATGCTTTGTACCTTGACTAGTAACAGGATGTCTTGTAAAATGATTAGTTGTAGTAACAGCATGTGATGTAGTTCCTGAACTATATGTAGTAACATCATGTGTTGTACCAAGACTAGATGTAGGAACAGCATGTCGTGTAATGCCTGGACTAGATGTAGTAACAGCATGTGTAGTACTTGGCCTATTTGTAGTAACAACATGTGTCATAGTAACTGGTATAGTTGTTGTAACAGCATGTGTTGTACCTGGGCTATATGTAGTAACAGCATGTGGTGTAGTTCTTGGATTAGATGCAGTAACAACATGTGTTGTTGTACCTGGACGAGATGTAGTAACAACATGTGTTTTGCCTGGACTAGATGTAGTAAAAGTATGTGTAGTACCTGGACTAGATGTAGTAACAGCACATGTTAAACCTGGACTAGATGTAGTAACGGGATGTATTGTATGAGGACTAGGTGTAGTAACAGCATGTGATGTAGTTCGTAAACTATATGTAGTAACAGCATGTGTTGTACCTGGACTAGGTATAGTAACAGCATGTGTTGTAGTACTCTGGTTAGGTTTAGTAACAGCATGTGTTATACCAGGACTAGATGTAGTAACAGTATGTGTAGTACCTGGACTAGATGAAGTAACATGTTTTGTACCTGGACTAGATATAGTAACATCATGTGGTGTAGTACCTTGACTAGTTGTAGTAATAGCATGTGATTCAGTACCTGAACTGTTTGTAGTAACAGCATGGGTTGTACCTGGACTAGATGTAGTAAGAGGATGTGTTGAAGTACCTGGACTATTTGTAGTAATAGCATGTGTTATATCTGGTCTAGATGTAGTAACAGCATGTGCTGTACCTGGACTAGAAGTAGTAACAGAATGTGTAATACCAGGACTAGATGTAGTAACAGCATGTGTTGTACTCGGCCTATTTTTTGTAACAACATGTGTCATAGTAACTGAAATAGTTGTTGTAACAGCATGTGTTGTACCTGGGCTATATGTAGTAACAGCATATGGTGTAATTCTTGGATTGAATGTAGTAACAACATGTGGTGTAGTACCTGGACTAGATATAGTAACAGCATGTGTTATACCTGGACTAGATGTACTGACAGCATGTTTTGTACCTGGGCTAGATGTAGTAACTGTGGGTGTTGTAGTACCTGGACTAGTTGTAGCAATGTCATGTGTTGTAGTACCTGAACTATATGTAGTATCAGCATGTGTTGTACCCAAACTAGATGTAGTAACAACATGTGTTGTAGTACTTGGACTAGTTGTAGTAATAGCATGTGTTGTACCTGGGCTAGATGTGGTAATAGCATGTGTTGTATCTGGACTAGATGTAGTAAAAGAATGTGTTGTACCAGGACTAGATGTAGTAACAGATGATAATGATGATGCTGATGTTATATTTGTTGAAACTGTTGATGTAATCGAAGATAAACTAATGTTTTTTATTGCTGATGAAATGGACACTGCTTTATGTGATGTGTGTGTTTTATGTAGAGTTGTCTTTGGTGTAGAGAATCCTTTTGTGCTGCTCATTATGTTTTGAGTAGAGGTAACTGTTGTGGTATCTAAAGACGTGACATATAATTTTGTTACTGGTGATACTGTTGTATGTAAAACATGTTTATTAGTAGACGATAACATAATAGCTGACATTGTTAGTATCAACTTTGTTGAAGAAAAGATTTCAGACGGCCTATAAACTGTGGATGATATGTTTTCAGGTGTTGAAAATGATGAAAACATCTGAGAAGAAGTAGGTTCTTGTGTAAAACTTACTTGTTCCATCTCTGATAAAGTTGTTAATTCACTTAGTTCAGTTGAAGATGATACTGTTGGTGTAACTGCTGTTGAAAATGGATCAGAAGTTGTTAAATCATTAAGACCATTGGAGCTTCTATGTGAAACAATGGATACTTTCTCTGTTGTTAGTGTTGTTGTGTTGATATTTGTTGGTACTGTAAGATTAAGTGTGTGAATGCTCAAACTTGACGCAGTTGTTGTTTCTTTAAATGATAATGTTGTTAAACTTGTTGTAGTTGTGACTAATTCATCTGGAGTTGTAAAAGGATCTCTGGAAGTAAAGTGAGACATCTGTCGTGTTTTGGATGAGTGAAGGTGCAGAAAATAAAACAACAGCTCATCCTGCTCTATGTTCATGTGTGAAATAATGACATATTGACGTCATGAATACCTATCATCTGCATATTTAGAATGGTATACTGTAAAACCCCTCTAAAGCGGCCACTTAACTTTTATCTTGCTGAATTTTAAAATGAGGAGACATTAATGGTTTTATAAGCAGGTGGTAGCTTAATGTGGGACAAAAGTAATGTAGAAAGCTCCTCTAGGAGCTTTCTGCATTACTTTTGTCCTGCATTAAGCTACCACCTGCATGTAGCACCCAAAATTATACCTCAATTAGGTAGTCACATAAGCTGGGTTTTACTGTATATGTACATGTATATGATTTGTTTTAGTATAAGAAGAAACTGTAGGGTCATATCTATTATAATGTCATAACCAAACAGAGAAGATCATGATCAGATGGCTCCTATAGGAGCCATCTGACTTTGGTCTACTGTTTGCAAATGCATGAAAAGGTATTTATATTAAGGAAAGGGTATAAGTGATACTTTGATGAATTTCTTTTTTTATGTGTATTCATTTTGAACCAATCATGCTGATAGTAAAAGTGATATACTGTGTGCTAACCATTTCATTGCAGTCACTAATGCCCTTTGCAAGCAGTACAGACCCAGGTGAGAAGACTCCTATAAGAGCCTCTCATTAGGATCTGCACTATTTGTCAAGCTGTCCCCGAATATTCATGGTAAGCTTGACTGTTTGAATTTTGGTATAGTCAATTTGAAAATTCAGCATTGAGAGGGTAAATTTACACATTGAAACCCGCATCAATCAATTCTTTACACACTTAGTAATGGTGTCATGCAACATTTATGATCTGCTATAATACTCAGTGTTAATTTATCTTTTCTTCATAAATACACATCAGTATCAGTTTGGATCCTGGCCTTGAGTCTGAGATCATTCTCAAGCATCTGGGTCCATGCTTATAAAACTTTTAGTTGAGTCTGAGTTCGTTCTCAAGTTTTTGATTGGTCAGATTTGAGCCTTTGACTCAAATCTGACCAATCAAAAGCTTGAGAAAGGCTCAAATCTGACCAATCAAAAGCTTGAGAACTCAAATCTGACCAATCAAAAGCTTGAGAATGAACTCAGACTCAACTAAAAAGCTTTATAAGCATGAACCCAGATTGGTCAGATGCTTGAGAATGGTCTAAGACTCAGCCTCAGATATTTTATAACCGTAGACCCAGAAGACCCACTTGACCACAGTCAGTCTCCACTCATCCCCTATCCCCCACTGAGGCAATCCCAAGCTTTGTTTCCCTGCAAGCTGCCTGTATACCAAAATTGGTTAAAATATGTGTTTGCTCATTAACGTTATTGAGTGAAAACTATTTTTTTCTAATTTTACTGACAGTGACCTTAAACCAAGAACACATCCTGATGAAATCCAACGTTTATCTGTCCAAAGTTGATTACAATATGTCTTTCATAACCTTTTCTCTCATATTGACACCTTCTGGTGTCTTTGCAAACAGAGTATACCCAGACCAAACAACTTCTGTAGGAGCTATCTGATCAGGATCTGCCTTGTTTAATTTTGTAGTTTCTATAAAGTTTATAAAGTTTCTATTTCTTTCAAAAACTTGCTCAGATGACGATATAAATAATAGGCATGAGGTCATAACTTTGTATATAAATTTTCATAAGGGAATTGATTTATAGAGCAAACGATTCTCCTTTAATAGTAACAGTGACCTTGACCCAATACCCTGCTAGATGCAATACCAAGTTTTGTCTCCATGCAAGGTATCTCTACACCAAATTTGGTCAAAACATTATTTGTCTTCTCAACTAAAGTTACAGTAAAACTTCGATTATTCGAACACTAAAATACGTATTATTATCGACCTTTAAGACAGGTGGCAGCTTAATGCATGGTGAACGTCATGCAGAAAGCTCCTCTAGGAGCTTTCTGCATGACTTTCACCATGCATTAAGCAGCCACCTGCCTAAAAGGGTCTAAATTCTTCTGTACCGAAAATTCGGATAAATGAGGTTTTACTGTATTGTACAGAAAAGTGACATTGACCACAAACTACACACCCAAACCCATCCTGGTGCAATTTCAAGGTCTGTCTTCAAGAAACCTATCTGTATTCCAAGGTTGATTAAATAACAAACAAGCAATATTTAATTGCTTTAAACATCTACAATAAGACTATGCTAGACCTAATTAACTCTTTGTACGCTAGCCGCGAAACTGTGATTACTTATGCAAACAGTTTGAATCCAGATGAGATGTCGCATAATGCGGCATTTCATCAGGATCCAAACTGTTTGTCACTTTGACCATATTTTTGCAAAGAAATGAGAGAAATTTTATTTTTAGAATTGAAGCAGACGACAATTGTTGCAGACTAAAAACTACTTAGTGTGCAAAGAGTTATTAAGTGACAAAACAATTCTGTGACAAACTCAGAGGAGCTCACACAGACCAACTCACCAATGCACACTCTGATAATGTTATACAGGGCAAATGACTTATACCTCACAACCATTTTCTAAATGTAAGGGGCATTGAGCAGGTAGGTTTCTGATTAGCTGGGCTAGGTGGTTTATCAAAAATATACTTTGAGAATTGAAGCAGAACACAATTTTCACTTAACCCTTTACTCCGTGAATACTTGTGTAAGAATTAACGATGTCATGAGTATTGATAAGAATAATTTTTTATAATATCATATGACCACAGGAAATGTTGGCCGTGGCAGAAACTATAAAGTCATATTTATATTGTGTCACAAGCACACAGAGCAACCCCTGATCAGACATCTGGGTCCATGCTTATAAAGCTTTTAGTTGAGTCTGAGTTTCGTGCTCAAGCTTTTGATTGGTCAGATTTGAGTTCTCAAGCTTTTGATTGGTCAGATTTGAGCCAAAGGCTCAAATCTGACCAATCAAAAACTTGAGAACGAACACAGACTCAACTGAAAGTTTTATAAGCATGGACCCTGATCTGGGTCTACTCTGTTTGCAAAGGCATATAAATGCATATCTATGGAGTAAAGGGTTAACCTTTTGCTCCATGAATTTTCATGCAAGAAGTACTGTATGAATGGATATTTATTTCGTTCAGTGGTATAATGGCATATTAACCCATTCCCTCATAGGCTATTTTTAGATTCAACCTCTTTGAATAAATCTACTGAAAAGGAGTATTAACTAGAGAAAAGGAACATTTTAGAATTTTGTAATTTGAAACAATTGTGATAAATAGAGCATTTGCTCCCATAAGAGTAAATGCTCTATTTATCACAATAGTTTCAACAGGTGTCAAAAGGCATCAATATAAGGGAATGGGTTAACACAGGATGTTTTGGCCAGAGAAGAAACTACATTGTATACAGTTAGATCTTTATAATTTCACAAGCAATCAGAGCAGGCCCAGATCAGATGGCCCATACTGAAGCTGTCTGATCTGGGTCTATTCTGTTTTCAAAGGTGTTAATAGAGGGTGATTTATGGGGTAAAGTGTTAAGGTAAAACCAAGAATAGAAAGCTTTAGGTGACCTACCGAAAAGACATTGAAACTTGCATCTCTGCATTTTTTCGCATTTGCCACACTGTATCCATCTGTTGAAATGGGGCAGAATCTGAAGATGGTCGAGTGATCAACAGGCCTCCAGCCTCCTCTCTGTGATAACAGCATAACTGCCAAGAGTAAAAAAAACATTAGCTGGCAGTCACAAGAAGACACAGTAAAAACAAGAAGCTTAATGCAGGTTGAAAGTCATGCAGAAAGCTCCTCTATGAGCCTTCTGAATGACTTTCTCCCTGCATTAAGCTGCTACATGCCTAAAAGTATCTAAATTCTTCTCTACTAGAAATCAAATTAAAAACTTGTTACTCACTGTATCATAAGATGACATTGAGTTCTGAACAAAATCTCACATTACATGATTAAGAAATTAATTAATCTGATCTGAGGTTACACTGCTTGCGAATGTGTAGAAAGGTTTATTTATGGAGTAAAGAGTTAATGACAGTGGTGAGTCACAGTCGGAGATTGGACATGTGACCTCCTGTTCCCAAAGTGGATGTTCTACCTACTGAGGTAACTGGGTGGGTAGGTTGAAGACTGCATGTATTTCCAATACAGCATTAGCTAAGAGAACTTGGAAATATGTAGAACCAAATATTAACTCTTTCCTTCATTCACGCATTACAAACAGAGTAGACCCAGATCAGACGGCTCCTGAGTCGTTTGATCAGGGTCTGCTCTGTTTGCTAATGTAATTTGAAAGACATGCTTCTATATTTCCCAAAATAGCTATAATGTTCTACCTTCCATATTTTGTTGTAACTATTTTGTCCATGAATATTCAGTAGGTATTGAAATTTGGAATAAACATAGAACAGGGAAAGTGTCAACTGTGGTAATTGTCATCTGTCAAACGTTCTGTCTGCAGCATTTCTAAAGGTAAGATTTCCTTCATTTGCTTTGGAGAATGCATTTAGGGTATCAAACAGTTTGGATCCTGATGAGATGCTAATAAGTGTCTCTAGCAGGGCCAGGGTTAACTCTTTGCCGTCTGATCTAGGTTTGCTCTGTTTGCAAAGGCATGAAAAGGTGTCTCTATCAAGGCAAGGATTAAATCTTTATGCTAGCAATTCACATCCAAATAAGACCCTGTGTAACTCAGTATCTCATCTTAATCAGGTCTAAACTGCTAGTCGCTATGGTAGTTTTTTTGTTAACCCATTCCCTCATATAAGCACCTTTTCATGCATTTGCAAACAGAGAAGACCGAGATGAGACGGCTCCTAGGAGTAGTTTTATCTGGGTCTGCTCTGTTTGCTACTGGAATTTTTCCTTCATTTGCTTTTGAGAATGCAGTCAGGGTATCATACTGTTTGGATTCTGATGAGAAGCTAATCTGTGTCTTATCTGGATAACAACTGTTTAGTTAACCCTTTTCCTGTTCTATGTTGATTCAAAATTTCAATACCTGAATACAATACTGAATATTCATAGACCAAATAGCTATCGATCATGAAATATGTAAGGTGGAACATTCTAGCCATTTAAAAAATTGAAAACACAGATCTTTTAAATTGCATTAGCAAACAGAGCAGACCCTGATCAGACGGCTCCTATAGGAAATGCATGAACACATGTTTATATGAAAGAAAGAGTTAACCTTTTACTCCATAAATATGCCTTGCTTCTCCTTTGCTAACACATTAAACCTAGATTAGACGAGTCCTGTAGGAGCCATCTGATCAGGGTCTGCTCTGTTTGCTTATGATATATTATAGATCTGATTCTACAGTTTCTGCCATCACCAATAGTTCCTGTGTTCATGTGCCACTATAAAAAAATAATCTAATCAATATTTATGATGTCATTATTTCTCAAATGAATATTCATGAAGTAATGCGATAATCATGCATTCGCTGCTGACATGAAACGAGTAAAACCTTTCCCTCATACAAACACCTTTTCATGCATTTGCATGACTTTCACCCTGCATTAAGTAACTAACTGCCTAAAAGGTTTTGAATTCAGCTTTACTTAAAATGTAGCTTAGCACGGTTTAGCTGTAGTTCTGACATGATCTATGAGATCCTCTTATTCTAAAGATTGGAACAAATCCACATTACATGTGTCTTCAAAACCAATGTGAATCCAGATTAGAAGTCGAGTACATGTAACTCATAATCTCACTAGGATCCAAATAGTTTGAAACTCTGATGAAAGTTTTGTTGTTGTTGTTGTTTTCAGAAAAAGACAAGAATAAATGTACATTGCAAACTGAAGCAGGTGAAATTTACTTAACTCTTTACTCCATGAATATTTATATAAAAAAATAAAGACATCATGAATATTAATTAGACTATCTTTCATAATGGCACATGGGCACATGTATGTTTAGCCATGGCAGAATCTGTAGAATCAGATCTATATTACTTCATAAGCAAACAGAGCAGACCCTGATCAGATGGCTCCTGCGGGAGCCATCTGATCTGGGTCTACTCTGTTTGCAAAGGCATGTTTACAGTGTAAAGGGTTAATGTGCAAAGACTTAAAGATGCAATGACTCACATCGTTTTCGATGGTTTCATCAGTTGGAATTTCCACATTGTAACAATACTGATTCCCTGTGACCCTGAACTGGCAGTCTAGCTTAGCTTGGCTCAGGTAGCATGGGCAGTACACGGCCCAGCTGGCTACTCGGCTTAGTTGCTCACGGTCTTCCATTCTCATAATGCACAGGTTGTTCTGGCTGATGTTAACAGATGGACAATCACCAAGCTTGAATGACTGTCTTTCTAGTGCACCTTTAATGAATAAAGTTGCAGCATCTTTAAGCAATCAAGTACTGAATATATTCAAGTATTAACCCTTTCCTTCATATACATGCCTTTTCACACATTAAAATTTGCAAACAGAGAAGACCCAGTTCAGATAGCTCCTAGAGAAGCCGTCTGATCAGGGTCTGCTCTGTTTGCTAATGGAATTAGATTGATCTGTTTCTTTAGTTTCTGTAATGGCTACAATGTTCCACTTTCCATATTTCATTACAACTATTTTGTCCATGAATATTCAGTATGTATTGAAATTTGGACTAAATATAGAACAGGGAAAGGGTTAAAGATAGGTGACTAACACCTTAAACCCATTCCCACATATTGACACCTTTTGACGCTTCTATAAAAGTCACTTTGAGAAACCATTGTGATAAATAGAGCATTGAATCCATAGGAGCAAATGCTCTATTTATCACAATGGTTTCAAAACTACAAAATTCTGAAAATTTCCTTTTTTTTTGTAAATGTTCCTTTTTTGGTAGATTTAATCAAAGAGATTGGATCTAAAAATAGCCTATGAGGTAATGAGTTAATGCAGGACAAAACTAATGTAAAATTAATCTCATTTTGCCCTTCATTAACCTTTAAACTTGATACAGATGCCTTTTCACACCTTTGCAAACAGAGCAGACCCAGATCAGATGGCTCCTGAAGGAGCTGTCTGATCAGGGTCTGCTCTGTTTGCTAATGGAATAATATAAAATTGATTCTACGCATTCTGCCATAGTTAAAACATTTCTGTGATTATAAGCCAAATTCATCAAATTGATATTCATGATGCCATTATTTCTTGCATGAGTATTTATAAGGTAACACCTGTATTTACAATAGGAACCATCTGATCAGGGTCTGCTCGGTTAGCTTTTGACACGATATAGATCTGATTCTGCAGTTTTCCTCAAAGTGAAAAATACCCTTGAAAACGTTATATTATAAAAGTTCTGCTGATAACTAGTCATGATATCATTTTTTCTTTACCCTTTACTCCATGGATATTCATGTAAGAAATAATGACATCATGAATATTAAATTCAATTTTATAATAGCATATCGAGGGCTTGGTGCAAAAATATTGTAACTCTTTCACAAAGTGAAGAACTTACAATAGTTGTGCACCAAGCCCTTGATATGAACACAAGAAATGTTGGCATTAGCAGAACCTGTAGAGTCATTATCTATATTATTTCATAAGCAAACAGAGCAGACCCTGATCAGATGGCTCCTATAGGAGCCATCTGATCTGGGTCTACTCTGTTTGCAAAGGCGTAATTATGGCATAGAAAGTCATATTTATAGAGGAGAGGGTTAAATGAATATTAAACAGGTAAAGGTTTAAAAGATCTACAACTGAATTGTTCTAAGGTGTTTGCATTCATTAATTTGGTCAGAATAAATCTTACCTCTGTAGTTTATCCTGAAGGTATCTCTATACATGTTCGTTGGGAAAGACATCAAGTTATAGTAAGAAGAGGCTTCTGTGCATTGCCAGGCCATGGCGGCAGGTCGTACAGCATTCTGAGAGGCTAACCAGCTAGTGCTACCATAGTTGAATATAGCATACGTGTTGGCTGCATCAGTAATAAGAACCAGTTGGAATGACTGCAGCTGGAACATGTACAATAGGTAATCACTGCAGATTTATCAATGTCACATAGAAGTTGAAAATACAATGGAATGCCTGAATATTGGGCTTTTTTAATGTAAATATTGCAGATTCATCAATGTCACAATAGAAGTTACCTGCCCTTGTGAAATAGATTCCCCTTGTAATAGTAAACAAGCATACCAAATTTGAACCAAATATATTGACAAACAATGAAAATTCTAAGTCAAAAAGGAGTATAACTATGGCAAAATTAATGTTAGGGTTACCGTACCTAACCTTGTGAAATGGGTCACCCCTTGTGATAGTAAACATGCATACCAAATTTTAATCAAATATCTTTGATGGTTTCTGAGAAATAAACCTTAACAAAAATGTTAACCAAGATCTACATTTTTCATAAGCAAACAGAGCAGACCCTTATCAAATAGCTCCTACATAATATGCTGTCTGATCTGGGTCTACTCTGTTTGCAAATGCATAAATATGTATCTCTGTCAAGTAAAGGGTTATTCGTGTGCACAAGGCGCCTTCAGTTTTCACTGTACCTCTGAAGAAAGTTCAGCTGCATCAGTGGGTGCCATGTTTTCCCAGGTGACCACAATAGCTTGAATAGGCAAGACCTGGGAACCAGTTTTCTTTTGGTACAGTTCATCCAATGTCTGGGGGAAGTAGTTGTTATCCAGCTCGTAGCGGTAATACACATGATACCATATATAAGAGGTCCACTGTTTTAACTTCATGTCTGTCCATAATGGGGCGATAAGCTGGGTATCAGCAGGCATGTCACTAATTACCTGGGCTGGGGGTATGGAAGGAACATTCTTCCACTGTTTTCCCAGAACCACAAACCCATCAACAGATACCTGCAATTTGTATCCATGCTTATAAAACTTTTAGTTGAGTCTAAGTTCGTTCTCAAGTTTTTGATTGGTCAGATTTGAGCCTTTGAACTGAAAACTTTCTAGGCAAGTGGTTGCTTAAAAATTCCTAAGGGAGGTGATCCCCCGAGAGCAAAAATTGCAACACAAAAAGAGAAAATTGCAGACTCGGTTTTATTGAGTCAGTTCATGAACAGTAATTGGAAGTGCAACACTGCTCACGTCCCCTAGCACCGGCTTAAGCGGTATTCAATTTTCAGAACAAAAAGTACTGAAATTCATGATCTCGAAGGATCAGAAGGTATAACAACACTGAGAATGAAGTACGGCCCTTTTCTTCATATAAATGCATTTTCACGCATTTGCAAACAGAGTACACCCAGATCAGACAGCTCCTCTAGGAGACATCTAATCAGGGTCTGCTCTTTTTGCTTATGACATTTTATAAATCTGATTTTACAGTTTTCACCTTGTTGACAAAAATCCCTGTTCCATGTTCCATTGTACTGTTATTATCTTGAATAAATGCTAAACAGGGAAAGGGTTAATACAAGGTGAAGGTCATGCAGAAAGTTACTTCTGCATGATTTACACCTTGCATTAAGCTGCCATCGGTTTCAATCCATTAATATGTGAATACATTGCAAAATGATTGGATCCAGATGAGACACCAAGTAACTCCATGTCACATCAAGATCCAAGGTGATCAATATTCAGATTGCATTTATTAACCCTTTACTCCATAAAATATACATTTCTATGCCTTTGCAAATACAGTAAAATCTCTCTATAACGGCCACTAAATTGTGTTAATTAGTTGGTATTTAGGGCAGGTGGCTGCTTAAAGCTTTAGTTTTACTTTCATCTTACTTTAAGCAGCCACCTGGCTTTAAAACAAAATACTTCATGTAATTTAGTGGCCGTTATAGAGAGGTTGTACTGTAGTAGGCCAAAATCAGATGGCTTTTGTAGGAGCCATCTGATCAGGGTCTGCTCTGTTTGCTTTTTATATAATATAGATATGATTCTACTGTTTCTGCCATGCCCAAAATTCCTGTGTTCATGTGCGGTTATAACAATCAATCCAATTAATATTCATGATATCATTATTTCTTACATGAATATTCATGAAGTAAAGGGTTCAACAATGCAATATATACTGAAGCAAACTTCAATCATAATTAATTACTTTCTTCTACCAAACTGTATATACATGTATATGTACATACCCTAATTAGATATTTATATACATGCATATGTACATACCCCAATTAGATATTTATAGACATGCATACGTACATACCCCAATCAGATATTTATATACATGCATACACACATATCCCAATCAGATATTTATATACATGTACATGCATTTGTACATACCCTAATTACTCTAATTAGATATTTATATACATGTATATATACAGACCCTAGTTACTCTAAACATTCAGACATACCGTCTCCCTTCTCCACTGGTTTGTCAATTTGTCACCATTTTGATAACACTGACATAGGAGCAGTTTGATCAGGGTCTGCACTATTTGCCCAAGTACATGTATGTCTGTCTTAATACTAAGGCTAAATAGGTTTGTAAAACTTTGTATAAATAGTTTCTATGGTTTCTGTCATCATATTTCCTTGAATAATTAAGTCCTTAATCATGTTGCGTAGTACTTACAAACAGAGTCCGGGACCACTCACAGCCACAAGTGAAGCCTATTGGTGCAATGATTGGTCCAACAATGTCGTCATCGGAGACAGGATACAGGAGAGTGTCCAGGGCATCAAGGCCAAAATTTACCAAATCTGCAGAAAAATTACTTAACCTTTTCCCTCATATAGGCCTACATGTACATGCCTTTTTATACCTTTGGAAACAGAGTAGACACAGATAATTAATACAGCTACTATAGGAGCCTTCTAATCAGGGTCTGCTATGTTTGCTTATGAAATTATTGTAGATTTGACTCTACTGTTTCTACTAATACTAAACTATTCTGTGTACAAATTCGTTTAATAAATATTCATGATGTTAAGCAGTATACATGTGATCTATTTAACTTTTTGCATGGTAGCTGCAAGTTTTTGATTTCCTAGGCAAACAGTTTGGTTCAAGATGACTCTCTGATCATGATTTAGATAAGGAAAAAAAGTTTGCATTAGGAATTGTCAGGTCTAGATAAGATACGTGAATTTGAACATTTTCACGAATAGTTTCTTTATTTTTCCACCAAACACTATACTGTGACCACTCTTCAGAATCGTCTCTCTTTGAGACTGTTAGCAAAGGTATATGGGTTAACCCTTCAAATGCAGGAAAAGAGTGTACTGGCATTTGAAAACAGTGAAAATCCAGATCAGAGGGTCTGTTTGCTGATATTCTGCACTGTCTGTCATTCAACATCCTTCTGCAAATTTCAGCCTTTCAAACTATTTGGACTTTATAGTTAACCCTTTCCCTTGTATAAACTTCTTTTCACGCATTTGCAAACAGAGAAGATGGCAGGAGGTATTGAAATTTGTAACAAACATAGAACAGGTAATAAACAGGTAGAAGATAAAGAACACTGATTCAGAGCTACAGAAAAATGTGTATACTCAAATACTAAAATAGTCATTTCTCCACAAAACCTTATGTTGTGACCACTCAGTAGAATTGTCTCGAATTTACACATCTTATCTGGAACTCTGACTGATTCACATTTCTACTTTGAATATTTAGCATTTAAAGGGTTAAATAATTTATTTGAAAGAAAATCAGAATAATCTGGGTTCTCAGATATACTGTACTGATGTTTATTACCCTTACATTATTATTACCATTCCCTTTTTGAATAAATCTACTGAAAAGAAGTATTTACATGTACTAGAGAAAGGGGATTTTTTAGATGTGTGTAGTTTTTAAATCATTGTGAAAAATAGAGCATTTGTTCCTATGGATGCAGGGCAAAAACAATGCAAAAATCTCAGAAATAGAACATTTGCTAAGGGGGTAGACTTTGATAAACAATCATTTTTGTCATGTAAGCTTTAACCAATTCCATCATTAATTAACGCCTTTGATGCCTCTGTAAATGTCACCTTTTGAAACCATTGTGATGAGTAGGAGCACATGCTCTATTCATCACAATGGTTTCAAAACTACACAATTCTCCAGGAGGTGATCTAATAATAACAGACATTACCTTTATCAATATCTGCAGTAGACAGGTCCTTTGTCCAGTCTAAACTGGAATCAGTACCAGATGAAATCATACGAATGCCTTCCTTGATGTCATAGTTCTGTTGGCTGAAAAATTGTACAAAAAACATTTATCAAGAAAATAGTTTTAGCATTAGCAGAAACTGTAGAATCGGATCAATATTATTTTGTAAGCAAACAGATCAGACCTTGATCAGACAACTCCTGTAGGAGTTGTCTGATCTGGTTCTACTCTGTTTGCAAAGGGGCCAAAAGTGTTTCTATCAGTAAAACAGTCAGCTCTCTACTCCTTAAAAACACCTTTCTATATCTACAGATTAGACCCAGATCAGACATTTCCTGTAGGAGCCGTCTGATCAGGATATCTGCTCTGTTTGCTATGACATAATATACATGGAGATATGATTCTACAGTTTCTGCCATGGCCAAAATTTTAACGTTCATGCCCCATTATAAAAATTGATGATGTCATTATTTCTTACATGAATAACAGCAACAATCCCATTTTGGCATAAAATCTAACTTCCTTATAACTATGATCTTTTATGGCAATCTAACTTGATAACTTGTGACTGCCACTTGAGCGCTCCACTGCATCAGAATAAAAGCTACACTAGCTATTGTGTGAGTTTTCAGACAGACAAACTTAACATTTTAGTCCATACATACGCCTTTGCAAACAAAGTAGACCCAGATCAGATCGTTTTTAGAGGAGCCATCTGATCAGGATCTGCTGTATTTGCTTATGATATAATATAGATATGATTCTGGAGTTTCTGCCTTTGCCAAAGTTTCTTTGGTCCATTTCCTGTCATAAAAATTAATCTAATTAACATTCTTTTTGTTATTATTTCTTCCATGAATATTCATGGAGTAAAGGGTTAAACAGTTCTCGACAGTCATCTTAACCCTTTACTGCATGAATATTCATGTGAGAAATAATGATGTGATGAATATTAATTAGATTAATTTGCTATAATGGCACATGGGCACAGGAGCCATCTGATCTGGGTCTACTATGTTTGCAAAGGTGTAGAAAGGCGTATGTATGAAGGAAAGGGTTAAAGCATGAAAGCAATTAGCCAGCGGTGAGGTGAGCTTGAATTACACCTCTTAAATCTCTTTTCATACAATTGCAAACAGAGTAGACCCAGATCAGATGGCCCCTAGGAGCCATCTGATCAGGGTCTACTCTGTTTGCTTTTAAAGTTACAATAGATCTGACTCTTTGGTTTCTACTAATACCAAAACTTCCTATACTAATTTTATAAACTATTAAAAGAATGCAGCTAAAAATATTGATAATCATGACATCATTATTTCTCACATGAATATTCAACAGGGAAAGGGTTAACCCTGCTCTTGCTGAATTTTAAAATACATTTCTCCTTCTTTACCCATGCCCTGTTGTATAATTACATATATCTTCACTGTGTACAAGTATTTCGCTGTGCAATCACTGCTGTGGAGTGCACTGGTTGCACAGTCAACTTGTAAATAGTGCAGACCCAGATGAGACAGCTCCTGCAGGAGCCGTCTCATCTGGGTCTTCACTAATTACAAGTAGGTATATTGACGTGAATAGCAAGCGAAGGGTTAAGGATATACCTGTCACAATACTTACATGATCACAGTCAATATCATCAGGACACCAGCCAGAATTATCACTGCCAATAAATACTTCATGCTCCCTGAAATAGCAAGTCATAGACAGATCCGGGTAAGATTCAAAATTACCCTCATTACAGTAAACCCCCTCTTAACCTGAATTCTAGTAGAGAAGAATTTAGATACTTTTCGGCAGGGTGCTGCTTAATGCAGGCTGAAAGTCATGCAAAAGGCTTCCAGAGGAGCTTTCTGCATGACTTCCACCATACATGAAGCTACCACCTGTTTCCAAGACCAATATTTTTATACGAAATTTAATGTCCAGTTTAGAGAGGTTTTACTGTATTTGCAGAGACATATGCATACAATCATACATGCATGTATATTAGTCGCTGGTATTTGAAAAGACAAACTTTTGAAGGATCAGTTTGATCAGGGTCTACACTATTTGTTACTATGGCAATCTATTTTTAAAGTTAGCAGAATGGTACAGTATCTAGTATTACAAATCAGTGGAGAGGGGAGATTGGGTTTCATAGTACTTAGGTATTTCAAGTACTGTGACAGAAAGATAGGTCCCTGTGTATACTGTCATTTCATTTTGTACTTTTTTGTACCTTTTTGTTATTTCACTTATTGTATTAACCATTTCCTTCATATAAACATGTTTATGGGTATTGAAATTTCAGATAAACATAGGACAGGGAAAGGGTTAATTTTCTTTCAATACTGTATTTACAAATGTAGGACAATTGCTCCTTTAGGAAAACAGTCTCTTGGACAATTGAACAGTATGAAAATTCCCTCATGAATACAATATATAAAGCAGTATAGTGTAGTAAAAGTAATACTATTATCAATCTAATTTAACCCTTCACTTGCTATTCATGTCAATATACCTACCTGTAAATAATGAAGACCCAGATGAGACAGCTCCTGCAGGAGCTGTCTCATCAGGGCCTGCACTATTTACAAGTTGATTGTACAACCAGTGCACTCCACAGCAGTGATTGCACAGCGAAATATGTGTACACAGTTCCAGTGTCCATCTGTGTACATGTACTATTATAACAATTAATGTAATCAATATTGATGATGTCATTATTTCTTACAGGAATATTCATGGAGTTACAGGCAGGTGTAAGTGTACGTCAGAAGTGTTAGTAAATATGAAGAATAAGCAGAATAGTCACAATATTGAGTGTGTGACAATTAACCCATTACTTAATAATATGTTTTTCTACATCTTTGCAAACAGAGTTGATCCTGATCAGACAGCTCCTCAAGGAGCTGTCTGATCAAGGTCTGATCTGTTTGCTTATGAAATTATAATAATAGATCTGATTACTGTTTATACCATTACCAAGAATTCCTGTGTACATATGCTATTATAAAACGTCAGCTAATAGATATTCATTATGTCATCATTTCTTACATGAATATGTAACAGGGATAAGGTTTCACCCTTATTGTACAACTGTTGGTACAACCCACATAGCCAAATTATTGCAATAGCGACAATTCAGTCTTATTTTACACCAATCGCTATAATCCACATAGCAGAATTATCGAATGTAGGTAAAAATGCCACAGGTAAAAATTCCTTATGTAAATATGCCATAGGTAAAAATGCCTTAGGTAAAAAAGCCACAGGTAAAGTGGTAAAAATGCCTTAGGTAATAATGCCAGAGGTAAAAATGCCATAGGTAAAAATGTCACAGGTATAAAAGAAAATTGTAACAAGAGATGTTTGTAAAACATGTATACCCCCCAGACCCCCTGACCTTTGATCTAGTGACCTCAACTATAGAGGTCATCTAGCGGTCATGACTAATCATCACAGCAACTTTGAAGATCCTAAGCCAAACCACTGATCATTTATTGATCTGAAAACATTTCACATATTAAGGTCATGGTGACCTTGACCTTTGACCTAGTGACCTCAACAACTATAGGGGTCATCAAGTGGTCACAACCAACTACCACAGCAAGTTTCTCGAACCAAACCATTGAGCATTTATTAATTGGAAACCATTTCATCAGCTAAGGTCATGAAAACCTTGATCTTTGACCTGGTGACCTCAAAATCAATAGGGGTCATCTAGTTGTCATGGCCAACCACCACAGCAAGATTGAAGATCCTAAGCCAAACCCTTGAGCAGTTATTGATCGCAAACCATTTCACCAGTTAAGGTCATGGTGACCTTGACCTTTGACCTAGTGACCTAAAAAATAATAGGGGTTATCTACTGGTCATGACCAAGCACCACAGCAAGTTTGAAGATCCTAAGCCAAACCCTTGAGCAGTTATTGATCGCAAACCATTTCACCAGTTAAGGTCATGGTGACCTTGACCTTTGACCTAGTGACCTAAAAAACAATAGGGCTCATCTAGTTGTCATGACCAACCACCTAAGCAAATCTGAAGATCCTAAGCCAAACCCTTCAGCAGTTATTGATCAGAAACCATTTTACAAGTTAAGGTCATGGTGACCTTGACCTTTGACCTAAAATACAATAGGGGTCATCCAGTTGTCATGACCAACTACCGCAGCAAGTTTGAAGATTTTAAGCCAAACCCTTGAGCAGTTATTGATCGGAAACCATTTGACCAGTTAAGAGCATGGTGACCTTGACCTTTGACCTAGTGACCTAAAAAGCAATAGGGGTCATCTAGTGGTCATTACCAACCACCACAGCAAATTTGAAGATCCTAGGCCAAACCCTTGAGCAGTTATTGATCGCAAGCCATTTCACCCTTTAAGGTCATGGTGACCTTGACCTTTGACCTAGTGACCTAAAAAACTATAGGGCTCATCTAGTTGTCATGACCAACCAACTAAGCAAATTTGAAGATCCTAAGCCAAACCCTTGAGCAGTTATTGATCAGAAACCATTTTACCAGTTAAGGTCATGGTGACCTTGACCTTTGACCTAGTGACCTCAAAATCAATAGGGGTCATCCAGTGGTCATGACCAACTACCACAGCAAGTTTGAAGATTCTAAGCTAAACCCTTGAGCAGTTATTGATCGGAAACCATTTAACCATTTAAGGTCATGGTGACCTTGACCTTTGACCTAGTTACCTCAAAATCAATAGGGGTCATCTAGTGGTCATGACCAACCACCACAGCAAGTTTGAAGATCCCAAGCGAAACCCTTGAGCAGTTATTGATCGGAAACTATTTCACCATTTTAGGTCATGGTGACCTTGACCTTTGACCTAGTGACCTCAAAAACAATAGGGGTCATCTACTTGTCATGACCAACCACCACAGCAAGTTTGAAGATTCTAGGCCAAGTCGTTTATTAGTTATCGTTCGGAAACCATCGATCTACCGACCGACCGACCGACCGACCGACCGACAGACCGACCGACCGACCGACCGACATGTGCAAAGCAATATACCCCCATTTTTTCAAAAGGGGGGTATAATAACAAATATTTTTGAATTCATAAAAGGAAAACTGTATAGTGTGAAAAAATTTGGTGTAATAACATATAATAATCAGATTGGTATCTTAAATATTATTTAAAAAAATTAGTATTTTGGACTCAGACCAAAATTCAAAATATTGTGGACTCAGACCAAAATTCAAAATATTTTTTTTTTAATAATATCTTAAAACCCTTTAAATATTATGAGTTATGAGTGGTGATGTCAATTAACCCTTAATCCCGCCTTTTCTCGCACTAGCAAACAGAGAAGACCAAGATCAGGCAGCTGGTCAGGATCTGCTGTGTTTGTTTTCATATTGAAATTGATCAATCTGAAATGGCATAATTCCATCTTCCTTGTTAAAATATAAGATGTTTCTCCATGAAATCAAAATAAATATAGAACAGGGGAAAGGGTTAATGATCAAATCTAATTATGCTGATCAGATTAAATGCAACATGTTAGACTTAATCTTTTAATAGTTTAAACATATTTTATTTCAATATATATTGAAAGTGGTTGGGCCACAAGTTCTTCCAACATTAATGAGTTATGTTTGCTGATTTGAAATAAGAATCAAAGGAACTGAATAATCACTGTACTACAGATTACTTGCAGAGTAGACCCAGATTAGAAGGCTCCTATAGAAGCCTTCTGACCAGGATCTGCTCTGTTTGTTACTGGAATTTGATAGATCTGTTTCATTATTGTTTCAAAAGATAGTATTATGTAATGCTCATTAAACAAGAGCTGTCACAGGACAGCACGCTCGACTATTCTAAGAATTGTTAGTGTAAAAATGCTTGATAGTGGACTAAAATAGTGTCCAATGATACTAGAAGCAAGTAATCAGTCTCAGTAAAATATCTTTAATAGTATTCAGGATAGAGGATCTCTTTGAACTCTTTAATGAAAGAGAAAAACTTAAGTAAAAAGGGCCATAATTTCTGTTAAAATGCTTGACAGAGTAATGTGCTCTTGCCTACAAATGGAGCTTGAGGTGGTGAACAAGTGTTCCAAGTTTCAAAGCTTTATCTCAAAGGGTTATGTAAATAAGTGGACTTTAACAAAAACCTTAACCTAAGTTAAAAAGGGCCATAATTCTGTCAAAATGCCTGACAGAGTTATGTACTCTTGCATACAGATGAAGATTGTGGTGGTGAACAAGTGTTCCAAGTTTCAAAGCTTTATTCCAAAGGTTAGAGGCAAAAAGTGGACTTTAACAAAAACCTTAACCAAGGTGTGACGCCGATGCCGACGCCAGGACGAGTAGGATAGCTCCACTATTCTTCGAATAGTCGAGCTAAAAATAGATATTGAAATCTTACCTACCTGTTTCTTATGATTTTTCCTAAACTTATTTAAACAGAGTTGACCCAGGCATCACCCCTCAAATGCCAGAGGTATATAAAAAATAATTTAATAACAAATATTTCGAAATTTGGTCTGAGTCCAAAATAAAAAATAAAATAAAATATCTAAACAGAGTTGACCCAGACACCACCCCTCAAATCCCTCAAACCCCTCAAATCACTGTTCGAGGTATATAAAAATAATTTAATAACAAATATTTTGAAATTTGGTCTGAGTCCAAAATAAAAAAAAAAAGATTTTTCCTACAATTATTTCAACAAAGTAGACCCAGACACTATCCCTCAAATGCCAGAGGTAAATAAAAAAATAAAATAATAACAAATATTTTTAATTTTGAACATATTTAAATGGTTTTAATATACCAAATTTGATTATGACATGATATAACATATTTTTTCAAATTATACAGTTTTCCTTTTATAAATCCAAAAATATATATATATATTTATTTTTTTTACCTGTGGCAATTTTACCTATGGCAATTTTACCTCTGGCATTTTTACCTAATGCATTTTTACCACTTTACCTGTGGCATTTTCACCTGTGGCATTTTTACCTTTGGCATATTTACCTAAGGCATTTTTACCTCTGGCATATTTACCTGTGGCATTTTTACCGCACACCAAATTATCACAAGTTCAAGTGTGCAACAATTAAGCCTCTCCCTGTTCAATATTCATGTATGCAATCAGGTGCGGATCCAGGATTTCAGATTAGGGAGGCGTATACTTTTTTGGAGGGGGGGGGGGTAGATTTTATTAAGTTTGATTAACATCACTATAGTGCGTTTGTAATACATGTTGAAAAAGAGCGAGTCTGATGAGAGAAATAAAAAAACTAAGATTAAATAATTGTTTTATTGATTTTTATTAGATCTAGATCTTATAAAATTCTTTAAATTGGGGGGGGGGGGCGTACATCGGCTCCGCTCCCCTCTAAATCCACGTCTCGGAATAATGACATCATGGTTATCTATTAGCTAAATTGTTAGAATGGCTACATGATGTATTTGCGCAGGCAGAAACTATAGAATCAGATCTATACTATACTATAAGCAAACAGAGCAGATCCAGATCTGATCTGGATCTACTCGGTTTGCAAATGCGTGAAAAGGTGTTTATATGAAAGAAAGGGTTGAGCCTAATTTTATACCAATCGATATAACTCACATATAACCGAACTATCGCAAATTCTAGTGTGCAACAATTAAGGCTCGATACAGTAGCTTCATACGACAGGTCTAACACATAACAATGGCGAACGTGTTTGATTACGAGATACGATTGTTTAACTATTTACTTCATGAATATTCATGTTAGAAGTAATATTACTCATCTGATTTGTAAATAATTTCCTTGACAAAATATGTTGAATCGGATATATATATATCGTTTCGTAAGCAAACAGAACATATCCTGATCAGACGGTTCCTACAGGATCCAACTGATCCGTGTCTGCTCTGTTTGCAAAGGCTTGTATCTAGACTACATGTATGTAGTAAAGGGGGTTAAATCGCACGATCTTTCATAAGATAGACGCCTGCTTAGGACATTCTGACTTTAGAAAAGACAAAGCATTTCACACAGAGATACTATTAGGAGACGACAAGAGAGATGATGGCAGGAGAGATGACGTGGGAGAGAGAGATACAGTAACTTACCGTTTTATGCTTCTTCAGTATTATTCGTCTAAATAATTCCACTGTCTATACTAAACATTGCCGTCTCTTCGTTTCCCACTATCTCTAAACAATATCATAGATGGAAATTCATTGAAACATCACTTCTGATGAAGGTTAAATCTGCTCACACATAATAACTGCGCCTTTTCAATAATGAGTTTGGAAGACACGCACGTGCCTCACGTGTAGAGGATTCTAAATTTGACAGTGTTCAAATCCACTAGTGCACGTGTCTTTATTTCTCAGCCGATTTCACCACGTGCACGAATCAAAATAATAACGTTTGCACTGCTGTAAAAAAAATAAAGAGATTGTACTGTAATATAGAAATACTATTCTTCAGTTTCTGCAATGGTCAGATATAAAACAAAATGCTGAAAGCTCTTATATGGGCTTTCTGCATTACCTTTGTCCTGTATTAACCCTTTCCCTGATGAATATCCATGTAGGAAATAATGACGTCATGAATATTAATAATATTATTTTTTATAATGGTATATGAAAACAGGACATTTTTGCTCAGGCAGAAGCTGTAGAATCAGATCTATATTACACCATAAGCAAACAGAGCAGACCCTGATCAGGCGGCTCCTATCTGGGTCTACTCTGTTTGCAGACACGTCAAAACGCGGTTACATAAGGGAAAGGGTTAAGCAACAGGCTGATTTTTAAGACTCTTATGTTCCATAAATGAATTGCAGCTTAGAACAGATTTTCTGTATACCAATATAAGGTAACTTGCAACAAACGAAATATTCCATTGGAGATGAAATCCAGGTCAATAGTGACTCCGGATAGTAATGGTTGACATATATCTACTGTGTTACGACACATGTCCTCGTGGGCCAATGTCTCGTTCAATCAGCACGTGCTAAAGACAATTAAACTGCCCTGGTTATTTGTCCACTAAGTAATTGTCTCTGGGATGTGTCGTTTGTTATGCCTCTATGAATTATGTTACCCGGTATATTATGGGTCTACTCTATTTGCAAATGCGTGAAAAAGGCGTTTATATGAAGTAAAGCTTTAACTATATAGTTTAAACATATTTTATTTCCATATTAGAGGAAATTGGGTCGGGTCACAAGTTCTTACAACATTAGATTTGACCCTCCCCATACAGAGCATTTATATATACATGTAATGGCAAACAAAATATGAACTTTAACAGAAGTTTCTATGAAACAGAGAGAGAGAGAGAGAGAGAGAGAGAGAAGAGAGAAGAGAGAGAGAGAGAGAGAGAGAGAGAGAGAGAGAGAGAGGTAACGTGTATTGTAGTACGATCAGAGGACACTTAGCATATGAAAATATATCCGTAAGTAAGACATCTTAGTATAAGTTTAGAAAAAAATATATGTATAAAATACATGTATATAATATCATACTGAGAGTCGGAACAAATATCAATAACTGTACTATAGGTGGAGCTAAAACCTCCGTGATTGCTTTATAAAACAATGTACCGCAGCAAATATGGTTTTATTGTCTTCATCATTTAAATTTCGTTTGCCGAACAGAAGCATTTCGGTATTAAGAGGATGGTACCTTTGTGTTGCGTGAAATAAGTTAAGTCTCTGGTTTCGAAAAAATCTACATTGAAAAAGGTAATGTTCGGCATTTTCTACTTCATGTGAACATTCGCATAAAGGATTCTGACTCAGGTGGTTATTAAAAAGATCATCATTCAGATTACTGCAGTTGTTCCTAATTCTGGCGTGAATAGCTGACAAATACCTATCTCCGAAATAGTAATAAGATGGAACGTTATACTTACTAAAATTATTTCGTAATGACATTTTAAATGAGCTTAATGTATCCAAATTTCTGGTGTCTGGACTAATGTTGTTCCATAGTGCTATTGAAGATGGGATGCACGATCTTTTTGAGACTGACGTGCGTGAGAAAGGCACTTCGATATCATCGTCATTTCTTAATGGATAGCGAGTTAGTTCCCCTACGTTCGGTGGTATCAAATCATTGATATATGAAGGAGCCATGTTATGAGAGGCCTTATAAATAAAACAGAGCTTTTGAAACTTTCGTCGACTAGCGAGTGATTCCCATCCACATTCTCTATATAGATTTTCTAGAGATACCGATCTGGTTAAGCCAGTCACGATACGGGCTGCTTCGTTTTGTAATTTTTCTAAAGTATCTGCACAGCTTTCGGAACAACCATCCCAGACAACAGAAGCATACTCTAGTATTGGCCGTACGTAAGAAAGGTAAATTTGATTTAGGGCCCTTCTGTTCAAAGTGAATTTAATGTTTTTCATAATTCCAATTGTTTTGGAAGCAGATTGAAGTATATTATCAATGTGATCATTCCACTGGCCGTTCGAATTTAGGGTGACACCTAAGTGTTTATGAGAGTTAACAAATTGTATAGCAGTACCTTCAAAAACTAGATTAGGTCGCGTGTCGTGAATTCTAAATGAAAACATCATTGCTTCAGTTTTGGCAGGGTTAAAATTAACAAGCCAAGTCTTAGCCCAAGCGGAAACTAATTTAAGATCGTGATTTAAGATACCTTCAATGTCATTTAAGGAGGTAGCAGATATGTATAGAGAGCTATCGTCCGCAAACAATCTTGTTAAGCTTAGTAGCGAATTAGCTATATCATTAACGTAAATTAAAAATAAAAGAGGTCCTAACACAGATCCCTGTGGAACACCAGCTGATATTGTTCTTACAGCAGAAATAGAAGAACGAAGAACAACTTTCTGGCATCTATTGCTTAGGTAATTAGTCAACCATATTAAAAGACGCCCGTTGATGCCATTTTCCTTTAGTTTAAAAGTAAGACCGTTATGCCATACTCGATCAAAGGCTTTTGAAATATCACAAAACACCATGCAAGAGTGTTGTCTGTTATCAAATGATTGGCAGATATGATGAACAATATCAATTAACTGGTAGACAGTAGAGTGATTTGGAAGAAACCCTGATTGGTACTTATATATCAAATTATTACCTAAGAGAAAGTTGTACATATGTTTAAAAACGATTCGTTCGAACAATTTACCACAGCAACTAAGCAGAGAGACAGGTCTATAGTTAGATGGTATGGATTTATCCCCTTTTTTAAAAAGTGGTATTACATTTGCAATTTTCCAAGCATTAGGAAAAATTCCTTCATTCAATGACCTGTTATAAAGAATAGCAAGAGGTTTAGATATCGATTTGACTGACCCTTTAAGCATTCTATGAGATATACAGTCAGGGCCAGATGCTTTATTCAAGGTGAGTGAATTTATTGTGTCTTCTACCTCAGTATCATTAATATTAATGGTGTTCAGAGTACTCCTTGTCTTTGGAGAAAAAGGAGGGAGGGTAGCATTTGTGTCATCTACTGTAGATATAGATGCAAAGAAGTTATTTAAACAGTTTGATTTCTCTTCGTCGGTATAAAAACAAGAAATTGTTCCGATTGTCATATCAGCTGCCACATTGAAACGCATTGCCTGATCAGGTTCTGCACAGTTTACGGCGATATTCTAATAACGAACAATGTAGACTATAATCAAACGCCCCGTTTTTCAACAATGACTGGTCTGTTTCTAACAATTTGCGAATGTATGACTAGCTGAGTCTTAATGACGAAATCGTGATCTGAGTCTACTTGTTTTGCCCTGTCCCAACAACAGTCGCGATAGGGAAGTAAACATACATAATTATGTCCAGTGCTACTTGCCAATGTATCAATAAATCTTCAGCTCTGCATAATAACACCAACAGTAAAACCCCTCCGAACCGCACATTAATTTTAGTATAAATATCAGTCTTGGAGACAGTTTGAAGCTTAATGCAGGGTTAAAGTAATACAGAAAGCTCCTGTAGGAGCTTTCTGCATGACTTTTACCCTGTATTACGCTGCCATCTGCCTAGAATTAGCTTAATTCTTCTCTACTAGAATTACGGTTAAGAGGGGTTTTACTGTTTATGTCAAGATTAAATTTCTAAACATTATGATAGCAGTGACAATGGGGGTATAATATACATCAAAATCTCGTTCAAATTGTCTTAAATACAAAAGACTAAGTGTTTAATAAGCAGATCTTCCCGTCAGATATTTACTTAGAGCTTTTGCGTAATATGACATTCAGTTCGAAATAGAACAAAGAGACGGACCTATGGATACGGACGTGGACATTCGTAGGTAAGTCTGACTCTGTTATATAGATTCAATTTCCATTTCCCCTGAAGTACAACAAAAGCGCTAAAACATTCAGATCTTCTTGAGATGCCGAGAACATCGTTGTCTTATCTAGATCTAGTCTCACCAATGAGCTGTGTTACAACCACTTTTGCAATAATAACCAGAATTGCAATAAATTTATTGCAAAACTGGTTGGGATGTAAAATGGGTCCAAATTCGTATTGCAATTACTTAACAACCACTTTTGCAATAAAAACCAGAATTGCAATAATTTTTTCTAGATTTAAGAATTAGGTTACCGTTGCATTTCGGGTAGTTGCTAGTAGTTGCAAACAACTTTACATGGCATGCCCGGACGAAAACAAAGCCCAAATGGGCTTATCAGTAAATTAGGAAAACAACCATTTATCAGTGTTTTCTCTTTTTAAACACTGGATGGGTTGATAGACTAGTCAATTATATGATTGTTTGTTTCGAAAGTTGTTGAACTTTACTTTTTAAAGCTAATTCGGATAATATGGAAGCCTAATGGGCTTATCTGTCAACCATGAACTTGCCAAAAACTACCTGTTCTGAACTTAATATATAATTGAAATTTGACAGTAATGATAACAATGAAGACCAATTTGCCATAGTCTACTAGATCAGACACCTTTTCAAGAATTACAAAATGTTTATTGCGAAACTGGTTGAGATGTAAAAAGTGTCTAAATTCGTATTGCAAATACTTGACAACCACTTTTGCAATAAAATCCAGAATTGCAATAAACTTTTCTACATTGGAGAAATGAGTTATTCATGTATCGGCGGCAGTTGTTAACAGACGCGAACATCTCAAATGGACACATCGCAATGCCAACAAAGCCTAAATGGGCTTATCAGCACATTATGAAACCAACCTTATATCGTCTCTTTCTGTTTGGGATTGACAGCGTAGTCCCAACCACTTTTGCAATAAATTTATTGCAAAACTGGTTGGGATGTAAAATGGGTCCAAATTCGTATTGCAATTACTTGACAACCACTTTTGCAATAAAAACCAGAATTGCAATAAACTTTTCTACATTGGAGAAATGAGTTATTCATGTATCGGCGGCAGTTGTTAACAGACGCGAACATCTCAAATGGACACATCGCAATGCCAACAAAGCCTAAATGGGCGTATCAGCACATTATGAAACCAACCTTATATCGTCTCTTTCTGTTTGAACATTGGGGATTGACAGCGTAGTCCCAACCACTTTTGCAATAAATTTATTGCAAAACTGGTTGGGATGTAAAATGGGTCCAAATTCGTATTGCAATTACTTGACAACCACTTTTGCAATAAAAACCAGAATTGCAATAAACTTTTCTACATTGGAGAAATGAGTTATTCATGTATCGGCGGCAGTTGTTAACAGACGCGAACATCTCAAATGGACACATCGCAATGCCAACAAAGCCTAAATGGGCGTATCAGCACATTATGAAACCAACCTTATATCGTCTCTTTCTGTTTGAACATTGGGGATTGACAGCGTAGTCCCAACCACTTTTGCAATAAATTTATTGCAAAACTGGTTGGGATGTAAAATGGGTCCAAATTCGTATTGCAATTACTTGACAACCACTTTTGCAATAAAAACCAGAATTGCAATAAACTTTTCTACATTGGAGAAATGAGTTATTCATGTATCGGCGGCAGTTGTTAACAGACGCGAACATCTCAAATGGACACATCGCAATGCCAACAAAGCCTAAATGGGCGTATCAGCACATTATGAAACCAACCTTATATCGTCTCTTTCTGTTTGAACATTGGGGATTGACAGCGTAGTCCCAACCACTTTTGCAATAAATTTATTGCAAAACTGGTTGGGATGTAAAATGGGTCCAATTTCGTATTGCAATTACTTGACAACCACTTTTGCAATAAAATCCAGAATTGCAATAAACTTTTCTACATTGGAGAAATGAGTTATTCATGTATCGGCGGCAGTTGTTAACAGAAGCGAATATCTCAAATGGACACATCGCAATGCCAACAAAGCCTAAATGGGCTTATCAGCACATTATGAAACCAACCTTATATCGTCTCTTTCTGTTTGAACATTGGGGATTGACAGCGCAGTCCCAACCACTTTTGCAATAAATTTATTGCAAAACTGGTTGGGATGTAAAATGGGTCCAAATTCGTATTGCAATTGCTTGACAACCAGTTTTGCAATAAAAACCAGAATTGCAATAAACTTTTTCTGGATGAAACAAAGAAGTGACTGTTGCATTTCGGGTAGTTGCTAATGGTTGCAAACATCTTAATAGGACATACCCGGATGCAATTAAAGCCCAAATGGACTAGAAAACCAATCATTTATCAGTGTTTTCTCTGTTTGAACATCGGCTGGATTGATAAATTAGTCGATTATAAGATTATTTGTTTCAAAGGTAGTTGCAAACATCTTTTTAAAGCTAATTCGGATAATGTCGAAGTCTAATCGGCTTATCAGTCATCTATGACATTGGTCAAAAACTACCTATTCTGAACTTACATGTTCGAAATTTGACTGGAATAATAACAATGAAGACGAGTTTGCCATAATCTGCTAGATTAGACACCTTTTCAAGAATTACAAAATGTTTATTGCGAAACTGGTTGGGATGTAAAAAGTTACATAATTTGTATTGCAATTGTTTGACAACCAGTTTCGCAATAAAACCCAGAATTGCAATAAACTTTTCTTCATTGGAGAAATGAGTTATTCGTGCTTTGGCAACAGTTGTAAACATAGGCGAACATCTCAAATGGACACACCCAAATGCCAACAAAGCCTAAATGGGCTTATCAGCACATTATGAAACCAACCTTATATCGTCTCTTTCTGTTTGAACATTGGGGATTGACAGCGTAGTCCCAACCACTTTTGCAATAAATTTATTGCGAAACTGGTTGAGATGTAAAAAGTGTCTAAATTCGTATTGCAATTACTTGACAACCAGTTTTGCAATAAAAACCAGAATTGCAATAAAATTGTCTAGGTATAAGAAATCATTTACCGGTGCATTTTGGGTAGTTGCTAATAGTTGCAAACATCTTAATAGGACATACCCGGATGAAATCAAAGCCCAAATGGGCTTATCAGTAAATAAGGAAACCAATCATGTATCAGTGTTTTCTCTGTTTGAACACCGACAGGATTGATATCTTTCTAAATCTTTTTAAAGCTAATTCGGATAATATGGAAGCCTAATAGGCTCATCAGCCATCAATGAAATTGCCCAAAATCTACCTGTTCTGAACTTATATATTCGAAATTCGACTGGAATGATAACAATGAAGACGAGATTTCCATAGTCTGCTAGATCAGACATCAGACATCTTTTCAAGAATTGCAAAATATTTATTGCAAAACTGGTTGGGATGTAAAATGTGAAATAATTTGTATTGCAATTATTTGACAACAAGTTTCGCAATAAAACCCAGAATTGCAATAAACTTTTCTCCATTGGAGAAATGAGTTATTCGTGCTTTGGCAACAGTTGTAAACGTATGCGAACATCTCAAATGGACACATCGCAATGCCAACAAAGCCTAAATGGGCTTATCAACACATTATGAAACCAACCTTATATCGTCTCTTTCTGTTTGAACATTGGGGATTGACAGCGTAGTCCCAACCACTTTTGCAATAAATTTATTGCGAAACTGGTTGGGATGTAAAATGGGTCCAAATTCGTACTGCAATTACAACCAGTTTTGCAATAAAAAACAGAATTGCAATAAACTTTTCTGGATGAAACAAAGAAGTTACTGTTGCATTTCGGATACTTGCTAATAGTTGCAAACCTGGTAGTAGGATAAAACTTATAAGTAAATTTTGGAAACCAACCATATACATGTACATGTAAAGGTAAAAGTGAGGTGTAATGTTATGAACTATATACATGTGCATATTCTCCCGACTTCACAATTTACCCCTTAGCACTGGGTTATATGTCGGCCATTAACATTCAGCGCCCAATGCAGCTTATTTCCCTCACAGGAACCCATTTATACACCTGGGTGGAGAGTATTAATCGTGGGATGCATTTATTGTTCAGAAAATATATGATAGCCCGATGGCAAGATTCGAACCGGGGACCCTCCGATCCCAAGTCTAACCTCCTACCACTGGACCACCACTCCAACAAATGTATTTCAATGTTTTCTATATTTAAAAAAGCTGGATCTAAGGTCCTTTTAAAGCTAATTCGGATAATATGAAAAATTAATAGCCTTATCAGAAAAACACGAGTTTGTCGAAATAACATCCATTTTAGCTCACCAGAACGTACTCAGGGTGAGCTTTTGTGATCGCTTGGTTTCCATTCTCCGTCAGCTTGCGTCGTGCGGTGTCCGTCGTGTGCCGTCAGTCGTCAACAATTTGAACATTTAAAAATCTTCTCCTCTGAATATACAGGGTTGTCAGGTTTCATATTTGGCACTTACCATCATATTTAAGTCCTCTACAAAAGGTATATAAATTATGTCCCTGGGGTCAGAATTGGTCCCACCCCAGGGGGCCTTGTTATCTATAGAAACATATAGTGAAAACTTTGAAAATCTTCTCTGAAACTGGCAGTTTTCCAGCTTTAATATTTGGCATATATTTATGTTATAATATAGATCTGATTCCAGAGTATTTGCTATGCCCAAAATCTGTGTTAATGTATCCGTATAAAATTAATATAATTATTATTCAGGATATCATTATTATTTACATGTATATAAATGTAACAAAAACACGGTGTACGGTCAACAGTGTGAAATCTAGTCAGTCATAAAACTGTTTTCAACCTATTCCGAAATGATCGTGTTTATCCTTAACTCAGTGAATATTTATGTAAGAAATAATGGCATCATGAATAATAATTAGATAATTTTAAAAATGGCATATTAAACTGTAGGAACTATAGAATCATATATATTTCATTCCATAAGCAAACAGAACAGACCCTGATCAGATGGCCCCCACGAGAGCTATCTGATCTAATTCTACTCTGTTTGTAAATGCGGAGAAAGGCGCATTTATGCAGGAAAGGGTTCAAAGTCGTTATTTTTCAAAGAGTGTTAACATATATTGTTTAAGTGTATTAATGGTATAATAATATAATTTCAATGCTTATATTAGTTATAATTTGCATGCACTATTTCACTTTGTAACTTCCATACAAACTGACTTTTACTTGTAATAATTAAAGTAATCATTCAAGTATTCAAGTATTTATATATTATATTAATTCCTTTTTTGGAATATTGTCTTCATTGAGATAATAATGGGCAAATATGTAAATGATCGCATTTGGTCAGTTCCGGTTTGTGTTGATAACCTATTCTAGGTTTTGTTATCATAAGATATTTGCAGATGAAGAAGCTACCAAACATACTAACGACCAGTCAATCCTCAACACAGAAAAACATTATATACGGTTGATTACGTAATTGGCTGATAAGCCCATTTAGACTTTGTTGGCATTCGGATGTGTCCTATCAAGATGTTCGCATTTTTAGCTCACCAGAGCACAAAGTGCTCAGGGTGAGCTTTTGTGATCGCCTGGTGTCCGTCGTCTGTCGGCGTTTGTTGTGCGTCGTGCGGTGTGTGTCGTGCGCCGTGCGTCGTCAACAATTTGAACCTTTAAAAGTCTTCTCCTCTGAATCTACAGGGTTCTCAGCTTTCATCTTTAGCACATAGCATCACCTGTCGGTCCTCTACAACAGTTATATAAATTATGTCCCTGGAGTCATAATTGGCCCCGCAACGGTCCCAGGGGTGGCCAGTTTTCTCTAGCTGACTGTTATTCTGTACAAGTAGCATGGGGAAAACTTTAAATATCTTCTTGTCAAAAACTACATGTCACAGAGCTTAGATATTTGGTGTATAGATTTACCTAATATACCTTATAGAAATTTGTTAATATCATAGTTCTGAGGTTAAAATTGGCCCTTCCCTGTTTGTTATACATTAAAATAGACTTTTACACTATAAAGGTTCCACTGAGCCAGAAGGACTCCAGCTACTCAGTCTGTGTTATGCAATCACTGGAGAGGTCAATTTCCTGGTCAAAACTCTATAAAGTTGTCTGCTTCAGAATTAGTGTCTGTTTATTCACATTGTTTTTAACCCATTCCCTCATAGTCTATTTTCATATCCTACCTCTTTGAATAAATCTACTGATAAGGAGCATGAATTAGAGAAACGGAAAATTTCAGAATTGCGTAGATTTGAAACCATTGTGATAAATAGAGCATTTACTCCTATGGAGCAAATGCACTATTTATCACAATGGTTTCATAAAGTGGCTATTACAGAGGCGTAGAAAGGCGTTTTATGGAGGAAAGGGTTAATGCATATCAATCTTACAATTAACTTATGTACAAACCACATATGAAGTAACATGAAGGTATGCGTCAGATCAGAATCCAAACTGTGTGCTAATTTCAGTCAAGTCATGTTACGAAATAACGCCCTACCCCAGCGGAGGCCAGTTTTCTATAGAACATAGTTTTTATTGCAATTCTGGATTTTATTGCAAAACTGGTTGTCAAGTAATTGCAATACGAATTTGGACCCATTTTACATCCCAACCAGTTTCGCAATAAACATTTTGTAATTCTTGAAAAGGTGTCTGATCTAGCAGACTATGGCAAACCCGTCTTCATTGTTATTATTCCAGTCAAATTTCGAACCTGTAAGTTCAGAATAGGTAGTTTTTGGCCAATGTCATAGATGACTGATAAGCCGATTAGACTTCCACATTATCCGAATTAGCTTTAAAAAGATGTTTGCAACTACCTTTGAAACAAATAATCTTATAATCGACTAATTTATCAATCCAGCCGATGTTCAAACAGAGAAAACACTGATAAATGATTGGTTTTCTAGTCCATTTGGGCTTTAATTGCATCCGGGTATGTCCTATTAAGATGTTTGCAACCATTAGCAACTACCCGAAATGCAACAGTCACTTCTTTGTTTCATCCAGAAAAAGTTTATTGCAATTCTGGTTTTTATTGCAAAACTGGTTGTCAAGCAATTGCAATACGAATTTGGACCCATTTTACATCCCAACCAGTTTTGCAATAAATTTATTGCAAAAGTGGTTGGGACTGCGCTGTCAATCCCCAATGTTAAACAGAAAGAGACGATATAAGGTTGGTTTCGTAATGTGCTGATAAGCCCATTTAGGCTTTGTTGGCATTGCGATGTGTCCATTTGAGATGTTCGCGTCTGTTAACAACTGCCGCCGATACATGAATAACTCATTTCTCCAATGTAGAAAAGTTTATTGCAATTCTGGTTTTTATTGCAAAAGTGGTTGTCAAGCAATTGCAATACGAATTTGGACCCATTTTACATCCCAACCAGTTTTGCAATAAATTTATTGCAAAAGTGGTTGGGACTACGCTGTCAATCCCCAATGTTCAAACAGAAAGAGACGATATAAGGTTGGTTTCATAATGTGCTGATACGCCCATTTAGGCTTTGTTGGCATTGCGATGTGTCCATTTGAGATGTTCGCGTCTGTTAACAACTGCCGCCGATACATGAATAACTCATTTCTCCAATGTAGAAAAGTTTATTGCAATTCTGGTTTTTATTGCAAAAGTGGTTGTCAAGTAATTGCAATACGAATTTGGACCCATTTTACATCCCAACCAGTTTTGCAATAAATTTATTGCAAAAGTGGTTGGGATTACGCTGTCAATCCCCAATGTTCAAACAGAAAGAGACGATATAAGGTTGGTTTCATAATGTGCTGATACGCCCATTTAGGCTTTGTTGGCATTGCGATGTGTCCATTTGAGATGTTCGCGTCTGTTAACAACTGCCGCCGATACATGAATAACTAATTTCTCCAATGTAGAAAAGTTTATTGCAATTCTGGTTTTTATTGCAAAAGTGGTTGTCAAGTAATTGCAATACGAAGTTGGACCCATTTTACATCCCAACCAGTTTTGCAATAAATTTATTGCAAAAGTGGTTGGGATTACGCTGTCAATCCCCAATGTTCAAACAGAAAGAGACGATATAAGGTTGGTTTCATAATGTGCTGATACGCCCATTTAGGCTTTGTTGGCATTGCGATGTGTCCATTTGAGATGTTCGCGTCTGTTAACAACTGCCGCCGATACATGAATAACTCATTTCTCCAATGTAGAAAAGTTTATTGCAATTCTGGTTTTTATTGAAAAAGTGGTTGTCAAGTAATTGCAATACGAATTTGGACCCATTTTACATCCCAACCAGTTTTGCAATAAATTTATTGCAAAAGTGGTTGGGACTACGCTGTCAATCCCCAATGTTCAAACAGAAAGAGACGATATAAGGTTGGTTTCATAGGGTGCTGATAAGCCCATTTAGGCTTTGTTGGCATTGCGATGTGTCCATTTGAGATGTTCGCGTCTGTTAACAACTGCCGCCGATACATGAATAACTCATTTCTCCAATGTAGAAAAGTTTATTGCAATTCTGGTTTTTATTGCAAAAGTGGTTGTCAAGTAATTGCAATACGAATTTGGGCCCATTTTACATCCCAACCAGTTTTGCAATAAATTTATTGCAAAAGTGGTTGGGATTACGCTGTCAATCCCCAATGTTCAAACAGAAAGAGACGATATAAGGTTGGTTTCATAATGTGCTGATACGCCCATTTAGGCTTTGTTGGCATTGCGATGTGTCCATTTGAGATGTTCGCGTCTGTTAACAACTGCCGCCGATACATGAATAACTCATTTCTCCAATGTAGAAAAGTTTATTGCAATTCTGGTTTTTATTGCAAAAGTGGTTGTCAAGTAATTGCAATACGAATTTGGACCCATTTTACATCCCAACCAGTTTTGCAATAAATTTATTGCAAAAGTGGTTGGGATTACGCTGTCAATCCCCAATGTTCAAACAGAAAGAGACGATATAAGGTTGGTTTCATAATGTGCTGATACGCCCATTTAGGCTTTGTTGGCATTGTGATGTGTCCATTTGAGATGTTCGCGTCTGTTAACAACTGCCGACGATACATGAATAACTCATTTCTCCAATGTAGAAAAGTTTATTACAATTCTGGTTTTTATTGCAAAAGTGGTTGTCAAGTAATTGCAATACGAATTTGGACCCATTTTACATCCCAACCAGTTTTGCAATAAATTTATTGCAAAAGTGGTTGGGACTACGCTGTCAATCCCCAATGTTCAAACAGAAAGAGACGATATAAGGTTGGTTTCATAATGTGCTGATACGCCCATTTAGGCTTTGTTGGCATTGCGATGTGTCCATTTGAGATGTTCGCGTCTGTTAACAACTGCCGCCGATACATGAATAACTCATTTCTCCAATGTAGAAAAGTTTATTGCAATTCTGGTTTTTATTGCAAAAGTGGTTGTCAAGTAATTGCAATACGAAGTTTGACCCATTTTACATCCCAACCAGTTTTGCAATAAATTTATTGCAAAAGTGGTTGGGACTACGCTGTCAATCCCCAATGTTCAAACAGAAAGAGACTATATAAGGTTGGTTTCATAATGTGCTGATACGCCCATTTAGGCTTTGTTTGCATTGCGATGTGTCCATTTGAGATGTTCGCGTCTGTTAACAACTGCCGCCGATACATGAATAACTCATTTCTCCAATGTAGAAAAGTTTATTGCAATTCTGGTTTTTATTGCAAAAGTGGTTGTCAAGTAATTGCAATACGAATTTGGACCCATTTTACATCCCAACCAGTTTTGCAATAAATTTATTGCAAAAGTGGTTGGGACTACGCTGTCAATCCCCAATGTTCAAACAGAAAGAGACGATATAAGGTTGGTTTCATAGTGTGCTGATAAGCCCATTTAGGCTTTGTTGGCATTGCGATGTGTCCATTTGAGATGTTCGCGTCTGTTAACAACTGCCGCCGATACATGAATAACTCATTTCTCCAATGTAGAAAAGTTTATTGCAATTCTGGTTTTTATTGCAAAAGTGGTTGTCAAGTAATTGCAATACGAATTTGGACCCATTTTACATCCCAACCAGTTTTGCAATAAATTTATTGCAAAAGTGGTTGGGACTACGCTGTCAATCCCCAATGTTCAAACAGAAAGAGACGATATAAGGTTGGTTTCATAATGTGCTGATACGCCCATTTAGGCTTTGTTGGCATTGCGATGTGTCCATTTGAGATGTTCGCGTCTGTTAACAACTGCCGCCGATACATGAATAACTCATTTCTCCAATGTAGAAAAGTTTATTGCAATTCTGGTTTTTATTGCAAAAGTGGTTGTCAAGTATTTGCAATACGAATTTAGACACTTTTTACATCTCAACCAGTTTCGCAATAAACATTTTGTAATTCTTGAAAAGGTGTCTGATCTAGTAGACTATGGCAAATTGGTCTTCATTGTTATCATTACTGTCAAATTTCAATTATATATTAAGTTCAGAACAGGTAGTTTTTGGCAAGTTCATGGTTGACAGATAAGCCCATTAGGCTTCCATATTATCCGAATTAGCTTTAAAAAGTAAAGTTCAACAGCTTTCGAAACAAACAATCATATAATTGACTAGTCTATCAACCCATCCAGTGTTTAAAAAGAGAAAACACTGATAAATGGTTGTTTTCCTAATTTACTGATAAGCCCATTTGGGCTTTGTTTTCGTCCGGGCATGTCATGTAAAGTTGTTTGCAACTACTAGCAACTACCCGAAATGCAACGGTAACCTAATTCTTAAATCTAGAAAAAATTATTGCAATTCTGGTTTTTATTGCAAAAGTGGTTGTCAAGTAATTGCAATACGAATTTGGACCCATTTTACATCCCAACCAGTTTTGCAATAAATTTATTGCAATTCTGGTTATTATTGCAAAAGTGGTTGTAACAGAGCTGTTAAGACGGCATACTAATTTTGCGATGGTTGCCGTCAGTGGGGATATCGTCAAAACCTAAGTTGCTCGCTATCACTATTTAGAGTCTATACATGTGTGGACTGATCTGGATCCAGTCTCATCAATGAACTGTCAACCTTTTACTCCATGGAACATTTTTATGTCTTTGGAAACAGAGTACACCCAGAACAGACGGCTCATAAAGGGACCGTCTGATCATGGTCTGCTCTGTTTGTTTATAATATAATATAATACATGTATAATATAATAAAATATAATATATAATAATATAATATAATATAGATAAGATTTTACAGTTTCTGCCATGGCTAAAACTTTCTGTGTCCATTTGCTTTTATAACAGTAAATCTAATTAATATTCATGATGTCATTATTTCTTACCTGAATATTCATGGAGTAAAGGGTTAGGACAGCATGTTAATTTTGAGATGGTTGTCGTCTGTGGGGATACCGTGAAAACTGAAGTAGCTCGATATCACTATTTAGCCATTTTAGGGTATACATGTGTGTGGACTGATCTGGATCCAAATGTTTTGCATAGTGTACCACACATTCATCGCTAACGTACAGAGAGATAAAAACTGAGACAAAATATTTCAAAATATATATACAGTAAAACCTCTCTATAACGGCCACTAAATTAAATCAAGTAGTTTGTGTTAAAGGCAGATGACTGCATAAAGCAACCTATAGGAGCGTCTTGTTTTACTTTCACCTAGCTTTAAGCAGCCACCTGCCCTAAGTACCAACCAATTAACACAATTTAGTAGCCGTTATAGAGATATTTTACTACTAACTACAGAAAAAACGCGTCTATAGCAACCATTCAAAATACATCTAATTGTGAGCTACCATGACGGATGGTAGCTGAACCCTTTGCTTTAAATAAACGCATTTTCACGCATTCGTAGACAAGCTCCAATAGGAACCGTCTGATCAGGGTCTGCTCTGTTTGCTGTTGATATAATATAGACCTGATTTTACGGTGTTTGTCCAAGCAAACCAGTAAACCCTCGAAAAGTTTACTTTATAAACTTTCAGCCAATAAATATTCATGACGTCATGATTTCTTAACTTAATATTGAACAGTGAAATACGACGGTAACTCTTATGCAAATTGCCCCCGTGTAGGACCCTTTTGCATTAAGTTCTGTCATCCTACATTAACCCTTTCCCTGTTAAATGTTCATTCATAATTTAAATACCTACTGAACATTCTTGAACAAAATCGATATATTGAACTATGGAATTTGGAATATTGTAGCCATTTTAGAAAATAAAGAAACAGATCTTTCAAAATTTATTAGTAAACAGAGCACCCTTATCTGACTTTTCCTATAGGCAAATGCGTGAAAATATGTTTATATGAAGGAAATGGTTAATCAACCACCTGGTGTTAACCCATTCCTTCATATTAACACCTTTTCACTCATTTGCAATCAGAGTAGAAACAGATCAGATTTTTTTTCATAGAATTTGTCTGATAAGATATAATTACATAATGAATATTAATTGCTGGCATGTTTATAATTGCATGTGATTAGGGGAATGTTTAGTCATGAATATTCATTATGAACTAATGAATGTTGATAAGTAGAATTTTTATAATAGAATCACGAGTACGGCAGAAACTACAAAACCAGATCTATATTATTTCAAAGGCAAACGCAACCGAATCTGATAAATCATCGTCTCATCAGGGTCCAATATGCTTGACCCCAAAGTTTATGTTTTTAAAAGAAATTGATGGAATGTCGACTCTGAAAATTAAGGCAGACGACAATGTTTGCAAATGGAAATTATTTGGCGCCAAAAAGTATAGGGCCTATGATCACAGTGGCTACAGTAGAATCTGTCTTAAGCGACCATTAACAAAAAGAGGTCTAATTATGGGTCCTAGGAGCTTTCTACATTACCTTTGCCCTGCATTAGAAGCAACCCGCTTTTAAGACACCCATGTTCAATAAATCAATGGCCGCGTAAGACAGGTTATAATGTATATAGAAGACATACTGTAAACCCCTCTAAACCGGACATTTTGTATCTAGAAGAATTTAGATTTTTAAACAGGTGGCTGCTGAATGCAGGATGAACGTCATGCAGAAAGCTTGGGAGGTTTCATAACGACTGTCACCCTGCATTAAGCTGCCTTCTGTCTTGCAGACATATATAGCTGCTAATTTTATCATCCGGTATAGAGAAGTTTCATGGTATTTGTTGACCTTATTTTCAGGATTTGGTGAACTGTCGTATACGAAGGCTCCTGGTGTGGTTGACTTCAATGCCGTCTGCATCTCACTAAAACCCTCCTGTGGCGGATTTCCTTCTTGAATAATCTGTTGTTTGATTTGTTAACAAATGAGTGAGTTGACATATCTGCAACAATACATACCTGCTTGCCTGTGCTAGTACATTAAACAGTAATAGCGACAAATAATCACGAACTCCATACAGACTAGAACATAGCGTCAATTATAATGAAATCAAAGCGGAATAGAGTACTGTTCGTTAATGATGACCGTGACGTATCTAAGAAATGGATTCGTGAAATTATAAACGAGGTTTCGGGTATAAAACATCCCAGTCTGCAAATTGATGTAAGGAGAATATTTGATTTAGACACGACAGAATACCATGCGTACCGCTCTGTAGTATTTTTCTTCAACGAAGAATCAGAATCTTTGACTCAACATGTACAGAACTTTTTAAACGTTGCTAGATTGAAGTATCTGATCATATACGGGAATATAACTCCCAAGGAAACAGGAGGCGCAGTCGACAATGAGCCGGACAGTTCAAATGTAATAAAGGTTAAATCTTACCAGGATGTGTTCGCATGGGCAGACATACTTCTACAATTTCTTTTCCATCTAGGTCACAAACGCGTAAACAAAACTTACTTGCTTACAAACACAACGGATCAGTCTGAATATAATGAAATGTTATGCAGTCGGATTAGGGACTTCATGGAAAGACACAACATCATCGAGGCCGATGTACAGAAAGCTGGGTGTGAAATAATTCTAACCAACCTGGACCTGAACTGGCTGACGGAGAGCAAGAAAAATAACTTACTGGAGAAAAGGATCAACCGAAATCAGTATACATGTGCTGTAGTGGTGGATGGAGAACAGGCAGTTACATCACTGTCCCCTTTCGTGCCCTTTCCAATGATGAGATATCAACGGTTCCGTCTGGTTCTTGTTTTATGCGTTTTGTTCGGACTGGTCAAGGCTAAGTTAAAGAACACTGGAAGACAGGAAGATGTCAAAATGCCTACAGTTTCGATAACACAGGGGGACTCTACATATGACCTTAGATGGAATATCGGAAGTGAACGGCGTACATCAACGGCATTGAAGATCGACATAAAACCGACCGATATAACACAAGACAGCGAGTGGGTGAATCTGCGGGTTCTTGATCCATACGAAACCTCTGAAGTGACGGGAATCAAGTATAATAGTTGTCCCCGAGTTAGAATGACTTTGGCAACAGAGCAAGGCATCAGTGTCCAAACCAAATTATACACATCACACGCATTCTACAGATCTTTATGTAACAACTTACCACTTCTAATAGTGTGCATAGTGTTTTCCCCAGTTATCTTGACTTATCCCTTGAATCCTTTATCATGGTTGCTATTATCCTATTCTGACCACTTTGGTTATAGGTTCGCATGTGCGTCTACTGGAATCGTAATGCTACAGCTTACCGGGCTAGCGTGTCTTGTCTGTATTATTATAGACGTTCCTTTAACTATGTTGTATGTTTATATTCCTATTTTGTATTTAGTTGAAGGTACGATGACTTTTTTATTTTTCGTAGCGATTGCAGATTAAATTGGGTTTCATATGAATGGAGGTAATAAACACCTACTACTCTACTATTAGATAATTAGAAATATTCTGATCGGTGTCTACACTATTTGTCAAATAGGATGGCCTCTGCGGTCGAGTGGTTATAATCTTCGACTGACAAATCACTTAATCCGTCACCGCTGTGTCTCGAATCCTGGCCTGGGCATTTGGATTTTTATGCGAGGAAGCCTTTCAGCTGGCCTATTGCAGGTCGATGGTTCTACCTGAGTGTTCTTCTGTGCACGGAACAATGCAATTTGTTCCGTGCACGGAATACTCTCTGGTGCTTTCCTCCATCTGCAATTTACTGGACATCGCGTTATGACTGAAATACTGTTAACCCCCCCCCCCCCCCAATAAGCTAGACCCAATGTATTTGAATAAATCTACTGAAAAGTAGCATTTACTATTTACCACAATGGTTTCAAAAGGTAACATTTACAGAGACGCCAATCATCGCAGCCCGTAGACTTCTACGATGCTAAACAAAATCGTAGGAAAATCACAGAGAAAGAAATCGTACGGCCTCCATGTCAAATGTAAATAGGCATTAGGGCTATTAGGTGCCTGAGAATGAACTCAAACATATCTTAAGTAAAAAGGTCCAGAAACATGAGAATATGTCTCTCGATTATATGTTATTGTCTCGACGGTTTTGTATATATAAATGTATGATCATTGTGAGTATCTATTGTGTGTCATTTTGTACATTAACTCATGATATAATACTGAACAGTAACTCTGCTTAGATGCAAGGTTCATATTACACTTATGTTTATATTGTTTACATTATTATCTATATACACGTTACTGTTTTCCATTTATAGAGGAATCAATAAACTACTACTGCAATTATTAACACTAATCTAACTAATGTTCATAATGCAATTATCCATGGTCTGAATATTCATGAAGTAAATGGTTCTACATGTAGTGGCAAAGCAAAGGAAATCCAAAACAGACTCTCTTGAAACAAAACATTTATTTGAGTAAAAATTACCAAAATAACTAAATTTGTGCAACACTGTTTCTTTCTTTCAAACACGGACAATGCTCAAATCTGATATTATATACGAGTTTTCATCGCTAGTTCAACCTAAACCTCATAGATGCTTCTTACCAGGGTCTGTTCCGTTTGCGTTTGAATTAATATACAGTTGAACTTCGATATTTCGAACTTCAAGGGACTATATAATTTAGTTTGAGATAGAGGAAGTTCGAGATATCCGATTTCTAATCTGGACAATTTTTCTAGTTCATAGCTTAATGCAGGTTTAAAGTAATGCTGAAAGCTCCTGTAGGAGATATTATGTCCATACTGTATAACACAAAGTTGTTGTATATACAGAAAGTAGCCATGGAGTCTGTTTAACCTTTAGCCTGTTATGGGCGGATGAGTGAATACATATGCAAACAGTTTGGATCCAGATGAGACGCCGAGTAATTCGGCGTCTCATCAGGATCCAAACTGTTTGACACCCTGATTGCAGGTTCCCTACATTGATTATATCTTGAATTTTGAAAATGTAATAGGTGAAACACTCTTAAAAATAATTTGCTCAGCAGGCTAAAGGTTAACTGTGGTAATGTTGCAGATTTCGCAGACGACAATACTTGTCAGGGAAAGAGGTAAGTAACAATACTGTAAGGTCACGTGACAAAAATAAAATATAGAACATGTCTTAAGCGGTCATTCATTTATAGAGCATATGAGTCTATAAAGCAGTTGGTTGCTTAATGCAGGGCAAAAGTTATGCAGATAGACTGAAATACTGTTAAAGCGACATTAAAATACCGATACAAATAAAACATTAGAATCGCCTAACCAATAGGATTTACATAGATAAGCACACTCCACATTTATAGCTTTGTTTATTGTTATTTCTACAGCTGTGTGCATTTGTTGATGTAAGGATCTGTTTCGAGTTATCTTTTAGGATAAACTTTTGTTAAACGAGTCCAGAAAATTGGCCAGCTTAATAAAAAAAATTCTGAACGAGCAGGCTACTGATCTGGTTCTGCTCTGTTTGTAAAGGCATACATATGCGTTAATACGAAGGAACGAGTTAACCATTTACTGCACAAATACGCTTTTCTACGCCTTTGCAAAGAGAATAGACAAAGATCAGATGGCGTTTGTCATAGATTGAAATGTATGTACACATTTAACAACTGTTATTGGTCTAAACTGTAACTCATGTTATCATTATTTAACAGATGGATTGTGATCTACACTGTAATTTATGTACTTATTTAACAGCTGATATTGGTCTACACTGTAATTTATGTACTTATTTAACGGTTGATATTGGTTTACACAATACTTTATGTACCCATTTAACATCTGATATTGGTGTACACAATAATTTATGTACTCATTTAAGAGCTGATATTGGTCTACACTGTAATTCATGTACTTTTTAGCAGCTGAGTATGGTCTACACCCTAATGTATACCAGTACTCATTAAACAGCTTTGTCAGTACTCACTTAGTATGATGCGATACATTTCTTAACACTGAATTTTCAAAATGGAATAGTCTATTATTATTTAATGATATAGTCCATTTAGTATGGATGGGTATAAATTTGCGAACGCATTTTGAATAACAAACAGTGCAGACCCAGATCAGAGGGCTCCTCTAGTTGGCAAATGCCAGTAAACTCATTTTCGGCAGTCAAGGGTTTACCCTTTCCCTCATATAAACGTGTTTTCACGCATTTGCCAACAGAGTAGACCCAGATCAGACGGATCCTATAGGAGCCGTCTAAGCAGGGTATGCTCTGTTTGCTAATGGAATTTAAAAGATCTGTTTTTTAACTTTCTAAAATGACTACAATGTTCTACCTTCCGTATTTCATTGTAACAATTTGTCCATGAATATTCAGTGGGTATTAAAATTTGGACTAAACATAGAACAGGGAAAGGTTTAACCATTTACCTCATATAAACGTGTTTTCACGCATTTGCAAACAGAGTAGACCCAGATCAGACGGCTCCTAGAGGAGCCGTCTGATCAGGGTCTACTCTGTTTGCTGATAGAATTTGATAGAACTGTTTCTTTGCTTTCTAAAATGTTTCACCTTCCATATTTCATTGTAACTGTTTTGTTAATGAATATTAAGTAGGTACTGAAATTTGACCTAAATACAGAACAGGGAAAGGGTTAAGGATGTAAACTGAATTTTGAAAGGTTAACGGGATTATGTATATATTGTTTTACTTTTTGTATGATCTAGTTGGAATAACCCTTTACTCCATGAATATTCGTGTGAGAAATAATTACACCATGAATATTAATAAGAGTATTTTTTTACAAATGGCACATGGACACAGGACTTTTTTGCCATGACAGAAACTGTAGAATCATATCTGTATCATTTATTTTTATAACCAAACAGAGCAGACCTTGAGCAGACGACTGATCTGGTTTTACTCTGTATGCAAAGGCTAGAAATGTATATTTATGGAGTAAAGGGTTATATAAGTCGCTTGTCAGACCAGTTAATATACATATAGATTTTATACAAATAAATAAAACTAATATACAAATAAATATTTATGTTATTGTTGCTGATGATATTGTTTCACTGATGCACATTTCCCCATATTGATGTACATTTATGTATCTGGGAGAATATAAGACATATGAATTGAGTTGAGTAGTACTAATTTGCATACTTTTTAACCCTTTCCATCATATAAACGCATTTTCACGGATTTGCAAACAGAGTAGACCCCTAATTGAAGTTATGCCAATATTGCCAAATCCACTTAGCCTATTCCAACTCCAACATTAATTATTATACAGGAGTTCATGGCCTTATGAATAATAGACAGAACTTTATAGTGAAACATGGATAAGAGATGTATTAAGCCGAAGAAGGAGCTGTAGAAACATATCCATCCAATACCATTAGCAAACAGAGCAGACCCTGATCAGACAACTCTTACAGGAACTGTCTTATTTCGGTCTCTTTGTTTGAAAAGGTGTTTAACCCTTTCCCTCTCATATAAATGATTTTTCACACATTTGCAAACAGAGAAGACCCAGCACAAACGGTTCCTATAGAAGCTGTCTGATCAGAGTCTGCTGTTTTCTAATTGAAGTTGACAGATCTGTTCCTTTACTTTCTAAAATTGTTCCACTTTCCATATTGCTATAAATATTTTGTCCATGAATATTCATTAGTTGTTACACAGCGCCAATGCATTATCACGTGTATCTCGAAAGAAAATAAATCGCGACAGCTTTTTAAAAATTGGAGACCAATAACGTTTTGAAATACTGTTTATAAAATAGCGTCTGGAGTCATAGCTAGCAGATCAAAAACTGTACTGCCAAATTTGGTAAACAGTGAACAAACTGTATTTTTAAAAAATTAGGTTTATTGGTGAAAATACAAGGTTAATATATGATATTATGCACCATATACAGGAAAAACATCCCAGGATTATTATCACTGATCGACTTTGAAAAAGCTTTTGACTCCATTTCGTGGAAATTTATATGTGAAACCCTTGAGCTATTTAATTTTGGAGATTCCATCAAACGATGGGTCACGGTATTTTATAAAGACATACAGTCCTGCGTTATACAAAACAGATTTTTGTCAGACTTTTTCACGTAGAGAGAGGCTGCAGGCAAGGAAATCCACTCTCTTGTTATATATTTATTCTTTGTACCAAAATATTAATACAGAAAATAAAAAGTAAAGGAAAATCAAGGGAGTCAAAATCAATGGAGTCGAGCACTTATTATCACTTTTTGCTGATGACACTTGACTCATTTTGGACGGAACACCCGAGTCTTTGAATGAAACGCTATCCGAATAATGAAACGCTATCCGAATAATGAAACGATATCCGAATAATGAGACGCTATCCGAATTAGTTAAATTCGCTAGCTTATCTGGTCTGAACATTAATTTCGATAAAACACAGATTGTTTGGTTAGGTTCAAAAACATATAGTTCCGATTCTATCAAAATCAAATTCAAATTGAGCTGGGGCACAAGTGAATTTAAAATTTTAGGGATTAATTTTCATATTGACTTAGATAAAATGATTCATTTGAATTATAAGAACAGAATAGAGTCCTTAAAGAAAACAACATTGTACTGGAAAAGAAGTCCTATTGGAAAAATCACAGTCATATAAAGCTTGCTAATACCAATGTTCAATCATTTGTTTATCTAATTGCAAGATCCTGGCCATCGAATCTTGAAGGAAATAAATGGTTTACTTTTTGATTTCCTGTGGAACGGACCAGCGAAAATAAGGAAAAGTGTAGTCATAAAGGATTATAGCGAAGGAGGAATGAGAATGATAAATATATTCAATTTCATCCAAAGTCTTAAATGTACATAGATCAGAAGACTTTTTCTTACAAATGGAAAATGGATCAGCTTAACAAAAATTATGTTTGATATGAAAAACTGGTCAACTGGGGAAAGCTTTATACGGACAGTATAAGTAATAAAACTACAAATGTATTCTGGAAAAATGTTTTAATGGCTTTTTCGAATTTAATAGCAATGCTACCCATTATAAACTTTCCAGATGTTCTCTCATTGCCAATTTGTTACAACGACAAATTACTCATAGATCGCCAACTTAGGGATCACTTTTCCGTCGTGTGTCAGTCCTTCTGTCTGTCTATCCATCTGTCTGTTCGTCACCTTTCCTTTTTTGGATGTCATTTCTAAACTAATCATTACAGTTTTCACACATGGAACAAACATGATGAGAGGAAGTGTCATGCACAAGGGTCATAACTCTAGCATCAATATTTTTTTAGTTATTCCCCTTCTTCATATTTTCTTGTCCGGACAATAATTCTTTATCTACTGGTTCAATTGGTTTCAAATTTCATATATTGAACAAGCATGATGGGAGGAAGTGTTATACATAAGGGTCATAACTCTAGCATCAATATTTTTGGAGTTATTCCCCATTTTCATTTTTTCTTGTCCGGACAATTACTCTTTATCTACTGTTCAATTGATTTGAAACCTTATTTATGGAACAAGCATTATGAGAGTAAATGCCATGCACAAGGATCATAACTCTAGCTTCATTGTATATGGAGTTATTCCCCTTTTGTCATATTGTTTTTCTTATTATTTTTACAAATACCATTCAAGTTTGTCATGTACATGTATATACCATTGTCAACTACTCCATAGGTGGATGGGTCAGTGAAAGTTTCTTTTAATCAAGTGGGGGATTCATGTATTGCATGGCAATACAACATTAACTTGTTACCCTTTGCTCTGATTTTCACAATGGACCAGCATATTAACAGTTTTTTGTGTCAGCTGCGAACAGGTGACACATGTGTTCCTCCGAACTCTCTTGTTTCTTAAAATCTTGGTATGAACAGGGGATTCGATATATCAATGATCTGTTTAAAAAAGATAAAATTTTGCAGAAAAATGAAATTCTCCAAATATATAATATTAGAGTAAAATACCTCCATTACTTAAGGACTAAAACTGTCTTGAATAATTTTTTAAAGTCGTTTGTAGAAGAACAAAAATGGAATGCTCAGTACAAATTTACAGATGCGCAGTGGAAGAATTTTTATAGCATTCCATTCAAAGTAACAAAAGATAGCAACCTTTAGTGGTTTCAAGTTCACATATTGCACAGGATTCTACCACTAAACAGTTTATTTTATGATGCTAAAAATAAGAAATGATGACGTGTGTACGCTTTGTACTAAGGAACTAGAAACAATAACACATTTGTTTTTAGACAGTGAAAAAAGTAAACCCTTTTTAACCATATTAAAGACAACCTAACAAGACACCAGTTCAATATAGGGTTAATCCTACTGTAATTTGAAATTTGCGACGGCATATACCGTCGCAAATTTCAAATTACAGTAGGATTAACCCTTTTCTAACGCAATCTTAACACGAAAAATATAGGTTTAATCCTACTGTAATTTGAAATTTGCGACGGTATATTAGGTTTTTAACGGTCGCAAATTATTTTAATGGCGACGCCGAAGGCGGAGTCATTAAAATAATTTGCGACCGTTAAAAAACTCATATACCGTCGCAAATTTCAAATTACAGTAGGATTAACCCTATTCTAACGCAATCTTACCACGAAAAATGCCAAATTGTTGTTATATCCTATGCGCGCAGGTGATTGAATGAGTGATGAGGCGAGAAATAGTGCCCAGTTTCTCTCAGATTTCTTAAAATAACTGGATTTTTTCACCCTGGTTTACACAGTCAAAACACCGGCCCAGTTGTAAGTTCACTATTACATTTGTCATGAATCATTACGCGACAGCTATTTTACATTTCAATACACTTTCAATACACATGTCAGGAAAAGTAACGTTATCTTAGTCTTTGGCGCCGTACGAAAAAACGTCGTCTGTAACAATGACGTCACATTATAACGTTATGTTTGAATAGTATGATAAATAAGGTTGAATCTGAATCACAACGCTTTGAGTATATCAATAATTCTCAACATGACATATAAAAGACTGGTCAAGTCGTGACAAAGAATGGAAATTAAAAACTTTCAAAATACCGGACTGAACTTGAATATATGGCAGTTTATGCATACGAATTTATCAGTAGATCTAAGTGTTTGATAAACAAAGCGCATTAATATATTTACAGGCTAATGCTGTTATTCGGCCGTTTTCGATTGGTTGAATTTGCGACATATAAAACAGTTTTTATATGCCGCAAATTTAGTCACATGAGCCAATCAGATTGCAGAAAATTGACAGATTGCGTTAGAATATAGGGTTAATCCTACTGTAATTTGAAATTTGCGACGGTATATGAGGTTTTTAACGGTCGCAAATTATTTTAATGGCGCAACTTTGTGATTCGCTTCAGCTGATGTTGAAGTAAACTTTATCACAATCTACCTAAAAAATTACATATATATGAGACGAAATCGACATCAGTCTTTAGGTTTAGACTCCTTCAGTGCATTTATAAAACATCATTTTGAAGTAATTTGATATTCTAACGCAATCTGTCAATTTTCTGCAATCTGATTGGCTCATGTGACAAAATTTGCGGCATATAAAAACTGTTTTATATGTCGCAAATTCAACCAATCGAAAACGGCCGAATAACAGCATTAGCCTGTAAATATATTAATGCGCTTTGTTTATCAAACACTTAGATCTACTGAAAAATTCGTATGCATACACTGATATATATTCAAGTTCAGTCCGGTATTTTGAAAGTTATTAATTTCCATTCTTTGTCACGACTTGACCGGCCTTTTATATGTCATGTGGAGAATTATTGATATACTCAATGCGTTGTGATTCAGATTTAACCTTATTTATCATACTATTCAAACATAACGTTATAACGTGACGTCATTGTTACAGACGACAGTTTTGCGTACGGCGCCAAAAGCCTAAGATAACGTTTCTTTTCCTGACATGTGTATTGAAAGTGATTTGAAATGTAAAATATGTGTCGCGTAATGATTCATGACAAATGTAATAGGGAACTTACAGTCGAAATCTCATTTTAACTGAAAAACTGCTTAAACAAGGATGTAGATACCATAAACTAAGAAAAACTTTCTCTAAATTTTACTATCGAAATCTCTCGCTTATTGGCAAGTACAAATGTAATCTCAAGGTACTTTTGCGACACGGTATTTCACATCCTGAATTTTTTGGTGATGTGATTTACAAACTTCGTAAAATTATTGGACATACCCATTTTCTCACTTTGTTCATCAAATATATAAAACAATTCATTAAAAAGGGATATGATCCTGTATTACTACAACATACTGCATGTTTGGTTGTGAACCCTTTTACAGTTGGCAATCACGCTGGCCTCTTTGCATGTACGCCGACAAGAAAGGTTTAGTACTCTATGAAGGCGACCTCTTAAATCCAGAAATGGAAGGAGAACGTCGGATATCTGTACTATTTCATTTTTGTCGTACCCTTTATTACTTTTCTACAGTTACTCTGTTTGCAGCTCAATCATTGAGTACACTAGCGATAGGTGGATACAGTATGTTCAATTAAATGTTTTATTGTTATACATGCACTTTACCACTGTATTTGCTGTCGCGGTTGTTGTAGATTAGTCGGAGAGGGGATACGTTTATTTACACCGTTTGTCTTTTAGGATGGGGATGGAATAAGTGTGAGGTTGGGCGCCCATAAACCGGTTTAAACCCCCGGTGACTTTTGTCACTGACCGTTCCAAGGCGGTACTTCCATCTTCCTCCTATTGTATGTTTGTTTTGTCTTTGTGCGTCTCTTGTTGTTTTTTCTACCTATGTACATTTGCTGTTTCCTTGTGTTGCTGTTCGGGCGAGTGTTTGTTCTGTATGTGGTGTTTCCTGCATGACTCAGTTGTACTTTTACAACTGGGCCGGTGTTTTGACTGTGTAAACCAGGGTGAAATAAATCCAGTTATTTTAAGAAATCTGAGAGAAACTGGGCACTATTTCTCGCCTCATCACTCGTTCAATCACCTGCGCGCATAGGATATAACAACAATTTGGCATTTTTCGCGTCGCCATTAAAATAATTTGCGACCGTTAAAAACCTCATATACCGTCGCAAATTTCAAATTACAGTAGGATTAACCCTATATTTCAAACAATAACAAAAACTTGTAGTTTCAAACAATAAGACATTAGAAACATTTTACAAGAATTGTAAACTATTGCAAATATTTACATAACATTACTAATCAGATACAAGTCTTTCTCTCTCTTTATGGTGTGTTTATATAAATGTATGTACGTAAGCATCGTATGTTAAAATCTTCCTCTCCTAGACAAAGATAAAGTAGTATATTGACTGATCACACCTTATATACATTGGGGTGTATTTGTATCTATGCATCTTAATATATGTATATGTAAGGTCAGTGTGTAATGGGATGGTCCCCCGACCCATCCACACCAATGACGGGGAGAATAAAGTATATATAAATACAAAAAAAAATGTAGATTCACAGGAGAAGAGTTTTAAAGGTTCAAATTGTTGACGACTGAAGGCACATGCCGACGGAAAGCAGATGATCAAAAAAGCTCACCCTTAGCACTTTGTACTCTGGAGAGCTAAAATTTACAAATCATGATATCATTAATTCTTACATGAATAAAGGGTTAAACCTTTGCTACAGAATATAAGATGGGGGGAAATATCAGCTTATGTTCAAACGTTCCTTCATATAAACGCATAAACGAACCGTCTGATCAGGATATTCTATGTTTAGTTTCTAAAATGGCCACCATGATCCAAATTATAACTTTGTGTCTATGAATATTCAGTAGGTATTAAAATTTGGATGAAATATAGAACAGGGAAAGTTAAGCCTTTGTTTGATAACCTCGGCAAATATAAGAGCGCTATGTCTAAATGTAAATAAGGTCTCTAAGAAAACCAAGACGACTAAGAAAGGATCCAAACAGCTTGTTCGCATAAATCTTTATTTTTATATAAACAAACAAATAAATCGACAGATAAAAATGTTCTCTTAGCATAAGCAGCATGATTTTACAATGTACACAGCCCTATTGTTGTATATAAGAATGCTTTGCTTTATATATAGATGTTTGCATTTAGTTACTGTATGTGCTGTCTTATATTAGCATATGTCATATGAGCCAAATGTTTACTGTAAAAGCTGCATTGAATTCAGGTTCATTGAATTGGGCCCTGATTACATAAAAAATGCACCACGACAAATAGTGCAGTCCCAGATCAGACGCCACCTTTTCAAGGCGGCGTCTGATCAGGGACTTCACTATTTGTCTCTAACTATTTTTCTACATCTGTGCTTTATTCCTTTGAAATTTGCATTTATTTATTTCATTTCCTTAATTCACCGAATGACTAAATAAAATTGGTTTGCAGACGACAGTTAAAAATTGGGCGCCGCTTTTCACGTCAATATACCTACCTGTAAATAGCGAAGACCCATATGAGACAGCTCCCGCAGGAGCTGTCTCATCAGGGTCTGCACTATTTACAAGTTGATTGTGCAACCAGTGCACTCCACAGCAGTGATTGCACAGCGAAATACCTGTACACAGTGAAGATATATGTAATTATACAACAGGACATGGGTAAAGAAGGAGAAATGTATTTTAAAATTCAGCAAGAGAAGGGTTAAATCTTGCTGTGTCAACAACAACTTATAGCCGTCATTTGCAAATAGTCTGGACCCAGATTAGACGCAGAGACACTCGACTTCTCATCAGGACCCAAGCTGTTTGACACCCGGTCATTAGTTTGTCTAAAGCTTGAACGAACCGGAAGTAGAATCGCAACCTTTCCTTATATAAATTTTCAGCAGACATTATTTTTTCAACATGTTAAGGGTGAACATACGTCGATATTGGTACTTTGTCTGTTCTATATTTATTTGTTACAAATTTCAATACCTATAACAGAACTTTATAATGCAATATGGAAGGTGGAATTGTATAGCCGTTATAGAAATTAAAGAAACAGATCTATCAAATTCCATTAGCAAACAAAGCAGACCCTGACCAGAAGACTCCTATATATAGGGTCTGTTCTGTTTGCAAATGCGTGAAAATGCGTTTACATGAAGGAAATCATTCAATGATTGGTTTTATTACTAATGCGTCTTTCATTCTTCATTATCCCGATGTCACGCGGAAAGTGTGCTCAATCAACAGTATAGACCAAGATCTGCAATCGTACCTAATCGACAGTTTCCGACAAACTTCGATTTGTTCCGATTGTCATATCAGCTGCTACGATGAAACGCATTGCCTGGTCAGGGTTTGCACAGTTTACAGCGGTGATATTCTAATAACGAACAGTGTAGACTATAATCAAACGTCCCGTTTTTCAACAGTGACTTGTCTGTTTCTAACAGTTTGCGAATGTATGACTAGCTGAGTCTTAATGACGAAATCGTGATCTGAGTCTACTTGTTTTGCCCAGTCCCAACAACAGTCGCGATAGGGAAGTAAACATACATAATTATGCCCAGTGCTATAGCCAAACAACTAGGTCTGACGTGTCAAAGGTCAGCCGAGTCCATTTTTTAGGGAGATCAGCATTCCACATGTTCTCGGACCATTTTTTAAACAGACGAGTTTAGTGTATAAGATAAAATTGAAGGCGGAGTTGTTGTCGGCAGTTTAGCGCAGTGGGTAAAGTCTAGGTATGCAGAAAAACATTGCGAGAGTAGTTTTTCATTGAGCATGGGTTCGAATCCCGGGTCGACCTTAAACTTTTGTTTAATTTTGAATGAATAGTAGAGTATTATTTTATGTCATATTGTATAATTGCAATGGCCATTTATGCACATGTTCGTCAATGTTAGGGAATGGTGTCTTTGTCCTATATTAGCCATATTTTCAATAATAAATCGATGCTAAAATATGAATATCAATATAAGTTTTAGAAAATGTCTTGTACAAGTGGCTTCTTATAATGCACAACAAAACTAATGCTCTTAAGGGAACATTCCTTAATATTTTTAGCAAAAAAAAAGGTTTTAGGTTGATGCGAGCGAGACTCGAACCTGCGCCTAATAAAATGTTCGCCGATCATATACTTCTTTATGGCCCTACGACTTATCCACTACGCTATATGTCCGATAACGAATGCGCTTATTGTGTATACCTATAACTAAACATTTTCTTTTATAAATGACACGTGGATATCCGAAATGCTGATCTCCCTTAAAAATGGACTCGGTGAACCCGTGACCCGTCAGACCTAGTTGTTTGACTATACTTGCCAATGTATCAATAAATCTTCAGCTCTGCATAATAACACCAAAAGTAAAACCCCTCCGAACCGGACATTAATTTTAGTATAAATATCAGTCTTGGAGACAGCTTGAAGCTTAATGCAGGGTTAAAGTAATACAAAAAGCTCCTGTAGGAGCTTTCTGCATGACTTTTACCCTGTATTACGCTGTCACCTGTCTAGAACTATTTTAATTCTTCTCTACTAGAATTACGGTTCAGAGGGGTTTTACTGTATATGTCAAGATTAAATTTCTAAACATTATGATAGCAGTGACAATGGGGGTATAATATACATCAAAATCTCGTTCAAATTGTCTTAAATACAAAAGACTAAGTGTTTAATAAGCAGATCTTCCCGTCAGATATTTACTTAGAGCCTTTGCGTAATATGAAATTCAGTTCGAAATAAAACAAAGAGACGGACCTATGGATACAGACGTGGACATTCGTAGGTAAGTCTGACTCTGTTATATAGATTCAATGTAACAATTGTCGTCTGCCGCAATTGTTTTCCATTTCCCCTGAAGTACAGCAAAAGCGCCAAAACATTTGGATCTTAATGAGATGCCGAGATCATCGGCGTCTTATCTAGATCTAGTCTCACCAATGAGCTGTTAAGACGGCATGATAATTTTGTGATGGTTGCCGTCTGTGGGGATACCGTCAAAACCTAAGTTGCTCGCTATCACTATTTAGAGTCTATACATGTGTGGACCTATCTGGATCCAGTCTCATCAATGAGCTGTCAACCTTTTACTCCATGGAACATGTTTATAATATAAATGTATTATAAGATTTTACAGTTTCTGCCATGGCTAAAACTTCCCGCGTCCATGTGCTATTATAACAGTAAATCTAATATTCATGATGTCATTATTTTTTACCTGAATATTCATGGAGTAAAGGGTTAGGACAGCATGCTAATTTTGAGATGGTTGTCGTCTTTGGGGATACCGTGAAAACTGAAGTAGCTCGATATCACTATTTAGCCATTTTAGGGTATACATGTGTGGGTACTGATCTGGATCCAAATGTTTTGCATAGTGTACCACACTTTCATCGCTAACGTACAGAGAGTTAAAAACTGAGACAAAAATATTTCAAAATATATATACAGTAAAACCTCTCTATAACGGCCACTAAATTAAATCAAGTATTTTGTGTTAAAGGTATGTGGCTGCTTAAAGCAACCTATAGGAGCGTCCTGTTTTACTTTCACCTTGCTTTAAGCAGCCACCTGCCCTAAGTACCAACCAATTAACACAATTTAGTGGCCGTTATAGAGAGATTTTACTACTAACTACAGAAATAACTCGTCTATAGCAGCCATTTAGAATACATCTAATTGTGAGCTATCATGACGGGTGGTAGCTGAACCCTTTGCTTTAAATAAACGCATTTTCACGCATTTGTAGACAAGAGTAGACCCAGACCAGATGACTCCAGTAGAAACCGTCTGATCAGGGTCTCCTCTGTTTGCTGTTGATATGATATAGCCCTGATTTTACGGTGTTTGTCCAAGCAAAAGAAACCCTCGAAAAGTTTACTTTATAAACTTTCAGCTAATAATGACGTCATGATTTCTTAACTTAATATTGAACAGTGAAATACGACAGTAACTCTTATGCAAATTGTCCCCGTGTAGGACCCTTTTGCAATTAAGTTCTGTCATCCTACATTAACCCTTTCCCTGTTCAATGTTTATTCATAATTTAAATACCTACTGAATATTCCTGAACACAATCGATATAATGAAATATGGAATTTGGTATATTGTAGATATTTTTGAAAATAAAGAAACTGATCTTTCAAAATTTATTAGCAAAAAGAGCAGACTCCTATCCGACGGTTCCTATAGGTAAATGCGTGAAAATACGTTTATATGAAGGAAAGAGTTAATCAATTACCTGATGTTAACCCATTCCTTCATATTAACACCTTTTCACTCATTTGCAATCAGAGTAGACCCAGGTCAGATTTTTTATAGGAGTTGTCTGATAAGATATTAATTGCTGGCATGTTTATAATTGTGTATGAATAGGGAAATGTTCCGTTATGAATATTCATTAAGGAATAATGAATGTTAATAAGCAGACTGTTTATAATGTAACATCGAGTAAGGCAGTTTTTCCATGACAGAAACTGAAAAAAACAGTGTCCTTGCTTATAAAACTTATATGAGTTTTTGATTAAAGCTCAAATCTGACCATTCAAAGGATTCATTCAAAGAGGTTGTGTCTAAAAATAGCCTACTGACGAAAAGGCTTCAGGCGTCTGACCACAGAGACTACAGCAGCACATGTCTTAACCAAATCCTTGTTCAATATTTCAAGTAAGAAATAATGCAACCATGATTTTTATAAGCTGAACTTTTATAATTTATCTTTTCAAGGAATTGTTTTGCTTTAAAAAAAACTGTAAAATCAGATCTATGCCATGTCAAAAGCTCCTATAGGAGCCGTCTGATCTGAGTCTTCTCTGGTTGCAAATGCTTGAAAACACCTTTATATTATGGGGGTCACTATATTTCAATAAAAAGAAACGACCGCCGGAACACGGGCGGGCGTGCGTGCGTGCGTGCGTGTTTGTGTGTATACATAGGTAAAAAGAAAGTCCAGAACAAGGAAATTATATATAAAAGATAAACTGACACCACCTGTATATGTGTATATATATATATATATATATATATATATATATATATATATATATATATGTGTGTGTGTGTGTGTGTGTGTGTGTGTGTGTGTGTGTGTGTGTGTGTGTGTGTGTGTGTGTGTGTGTGTGTGTGTGTGTGTGTGTGTGTGTGTGTGTGTGTGTGTGTGTGTGTGTGTGTGTGTGTGTGTGTGTGTGTGTGTGTGTGTGTGTGTGAATATTTTTCCATTTCATTTAAAACCAATGTAAACTCTTCCACACTTATTTCTCCATCTTGTAGGGCTTTAGATATAATATCCTTAATACTATTTAGTTTACTTTCTGCTACTGTTAGAACATTTGTTTTTTTTTTTTAAAAAAGACTAAATGTTATATGGCTTTAAAATCTTTAATTAATAACTTAAAAATGCGCGACGCGTTTCATCAGATCTTTTTTAATATATATATAGCCTTATATATAAAAAGACTAAATGTTATATGGCTTTAAAATCTTAATTAATAACTTAAAAACGCATTTTTAAGTTATTAATTGAAGATTTTAAAGCCATATAACTCATTTTTAAGTTATTAATTAAAGATTTTAAAGTCATATAACATTTAGTCTTTTTTAATATATATATATAGCCTTTCCGGTTGTATTCTATTGCTGAATGCAGGATGGATGTCGTGCAGAAAGCTTGAGAGCTTTCTTCACGACTTTCACCCTGCTTAATGCACCGTGCCTTCTGTCTTGAAGACAGATATTGCTACTTACTTGATCATCCTATATAGCAGGTTTTCATGGTACTTGTTGGCCTTATTTTCAGGATTTGGTAAACTGTCCTGTACGAAGGCTCCTGGTATATTGAGTCGCAGTGCATGGCTTCAGTGCCGTCTGCATCTCACTAAAAACTTCCTGGGACGGATTTCCTACATGAATATTTTGTAAATTATTAAAAACAAAAGAAATTGTTTGAGTGTTGATAACAAATGAGTGAGTTGACATATTTGCAACAATACCTACACGCTTGTCTGTGCCAGTACATTAAACAGTAGCAGCGACAAATAATCACGAACTCATTGCGTCAGTTACAATGAAATCAAAGCGGAAGAGAGTGTTGTTCATTCTTGATGACCGTGACGTATCTAAGAAATGGATTCGTGAAATTATAAACGAGATTTCGGGTATAGAACACCCCAGTCTGCAAATTGATGTAAGGAGGATATTCGATTTAGACACGACAGAAAACCATGCGTACCGCTCTGTAGTATTTTTCTTCAACGAAGAATCAGAATCTTTGACTCAACATGTACCGAACGTTTTAAACGTTGCTGGATTGAAGTATCTGATCATATACGGGAATATAACTCCCAAGGAAATAGGAGGCGCATTCGACAATGAGCCGGACAGTTCAAATGTAATAAAGGTAAAATCTTACGAGGATGTGTTCGCATGGGCAGACAGACTTCTACAATTTCTTTTCAAACACGACCATCCAGGTCGAATACACGCCAACAGAAGTTACTCGCTAACAAACACAACAGAGCAGTCTGAATACGCTGAAAGGTTATACAGTCGGGCCAGGGGTTTTATGGAAAGACACAACATCTTCGAGACTCATGAACAGTATGCTGGATGTGATATAATTCTAACCAATCAGGACCTGAGCTGGCTCACAGCGAGCAAGAAAATTAAGATACTGGAGAAAAGGATCAACGGTGATCAGTTTACATTTGCTATAGTGATGGATGAAGAACAGGCAGTTACATCCATGTCCCCTTTCATGCCCTTTCCATTGATGATATATCAAGAGTTCCGTCTGGTTCTTGTTCTATGCGTTTTGTTTGGACTGGTCAAGGCTAAGTTAAAGAACACTGGAAGACAGGAAGATGTCAAAATGCCCGCGGTTTCGATTATACATGGGGACTCTACATATGACCTTAGGTGGAATATCGGAAGTGAACGACGCACTGCAGCGGCAATGAAGATCGACATAGAACAAGACTATTGGAGGAATAATACGCGGGTTGTTGATCCATACGAAACCTCTGAAGTGACGGGAATCAAGTACAGCTCTCGTCGAGTTAGATTGACATTGGCAACAGAACACGGCATCAGTGTACGTTCATTCTACGTCAATACCCCATCATGCACAGGCAAATCTTTATCTTCAAAATGACTATGTCTAATACTGCTCATTGTGCTGTCCCCAGCTATCTTGATTTACCCTTTTAATCCTTTATCATGGTTGGCGATATTATTCTGTTTTGACCGCTATGATTATCATTGTTTCGTATGTGTGTCCACTTTTATCGTATTGCTACAGTTTACTGGTCTAGTGGCATTGCTTATCTATTTAATGAATTTTGCTTCATTCTTTGTTGAACAGTTGGTGATTTTTATTCTTGCAATAGGTGTAGTGTATATAATTGAAGGCTGTATAACTTACAATTTTTTCACATTATTGCTCCGGTAGGTCTCATAAAGATTTAATAATCTACTACGCCATAAAAAATCGACCGTCGTTTATGCATGTGCTAGTCCCAATATCCTAAACAAAAATAGCACAGGTGAAAAGTGTGCCTTTTGTTATAAGAAAACCAACCCATAGGCTTACGAAATAATGATATTTAGTACAAACTGAAACCATCTGCTGGATAAGAGATACAGCAACAGTGATCAGCGTCTACACTGTTGGTACAGGAGGTTGACCTCTGTGGTCGAGTGGTTAGGATCTTTGACTGACAATCACTTAGCCCCTCACGGCTGTGGTTCGAATCCCGGCCTGAGTATTTGGATTTCTCGTGTGAGGAAGTCTTTCAGCTGGCTTGCGGTAGGTCGATGGTTTTACCTGGGCGTTCTTCTATGCATGGAACAATGCATATTGTTCCGTGCACGGAAGAACCGTTGGTGCCTTCCCCCACCTGTAATGTCCTGGAAGCCACGATATGAATGAAAACCATGTAGTGTTAACCTATTCCCTCATAGGCTTTGTTTGGACTCTACGTCAAAATCTACTAAAAGTAGCATTTCCTGGAAAAAAGTTCAAAATTGTTTAGCTTTGAAACCATTGTAATAAGTAGAGCATTTGCTCCTATCGAGTAAATGAGCTATTTATGACAATGGTTTCAAAAAGTAACATTTACATTTACAGAGGCGCCAAAAGGCGTCAATACGGGGGAATAAGTTAAACGGACGCAAACCCTCATTCAGACAGACTGCTATGCCTGATACCATAGTTTTATTTCGACAGACAAACTGACAGCAAACAGTACAGAGACAGCCAACCTGACTTATTATTGTTTACCAACAGATGGGAGGAGAGATAGGACGTGTCCTTATATTACCCATTCTCATACTACATTGTATAGACTATTCTGAACACTTTTTATTAATGTGTTCTTGACTAACACATTAATGAACAGAAAAGGGGTGTTTTGGTTTTAGATTTGGACGAAACAAATTCTGCATGCAAACAGTGCATACCCATATCAGGCAGCTCCTATAGGAGCTGCCTGATCTGGGTATGCACTGTTTGCAAAAGCATCAATATACGCTATTAGCATGAGAAGGGTTAAGAATTAGTACGTTAGTATATGCAAAATATTGCAAATGATGATTTGTAAAATGGGTTATCTAAAAACAATATTATTATTTTATGTTTCTCCTTTTTGTATAGAATATGCTTTTTCCATATATGAAACTTGTAGATAGCCGTTTTCCTTCATTGTGACTGTGACTATATTACTGTATGGTATATTTAGATGTTAATGTTTCTTGCGTAAAGCGAGGCGTTGCATAATTTTTAAATAAAACTGAAACTGAAACTAAACAGTGAAGACATTGATCAAATGTCATGTCTGAAGCATACCTATAAGTAAGATTATAACACTTTCATATATGAGTTATACGAGAAACTCTTTTTCACGCCTTAACAAACAGAGTAGACCAAGCTCAAACGGCTTCACGATTATAACGCTTATGAATTTGTAATAACCATTTCCTTCATATAAACGATTTTTTTTTATAAACAGAGTAGATCCAGATCAGACGGCTCCTGTAGGAATCGTTTAAGCTGGGTCTGCTCTGTTTGCTTATGAAATTATAATAGATCTGTCTCTATAGTTTCAACCAATCAAAAAAATCATTGTATATATGCCATTAAAACAATCAGCTAATAAATATTCATGATGTCATTATTTCTTATATTCAACAGGAAAGGGCTGGGGTATCTAATTGGCCAGAATTCAAACTTTTTACCATTTACTCCATAAATACACCTGTTACACCTTTGCAAACAGAGTAGACCCAGATCAAACGGTTCTTATAGGAGCCGTCTGATCTGGGTCTACTCTGTTTGCTAATGAAATAATATAGTTTCTTTCATGAGTAAATATTCCTGTTGTTATGTGCCATTATAAACAATAAGCTACATTGTAATTACTATTCATAATGCCATAATCTCTTGCCTGCATGAATAGTCATGCAATAGTATGCCCATACTGTATAACACAAGGTTGTTGTATATATACAGAATATTCTGTTCTGTTCTGTATATACAGCAAGCAACCATAGAGTTTGTTTAACCTTTAGCCTGCTATGGGCGGGTGAGTGAATACATATGCAAACAGTTTGGATCCAGGTGAGACGCCGAGTAACTCCAAAATGTTAGACATTCTGATTGCATTTTAGTAAAACACATTCATTATAGCTTGACTTTTGAAAATGTAAAAAAAGTCTTAAAAATAATTTGCTCAGCAGGCTAAAGGTTAACTGTGATAATGTTGCAAATGTTGCAGACGACTATATTTGTCAGGGAAATAGTTAAAGTAACAATACTGTAAGGTCACGTGACAAAAATACAGTAGAACCTGTCTTAAGCGGTCATTCATTTATAGAACATATGAGTCTATAAGCAGCTGGTTGCTTAATGCAGAACAAAAGTTATGCAGGTAGACTGAAATACTGTTAAAGCGATATTAAACTACCGATACAAATAAAACATTAGAATCGCCTAACCGATAGGATTTAGATAGATAAGCACACCTCATATTTATAGCTTTGTTTATTTGTTTATTTCTACAGCTGTGCGCACTTGTTGATATACGGATCTGTTTTGAGTTCTCTTTTGGATAAACATTTGTTAAACGACTCCAGAAAATTGGCGAGCTTAATAACCATTTTTTCTGAACGAACAGCCATCTGATCTGGGTCTGCTCTGTTTGTAAAGGCATAAACACGCGTTAATATGAAGGAATGAGTTAACCCTTTACTCCATAAATACGCCTTTCTACGCCTTTGCAAAGGGAATAGACAAAGATCAGATGGCTTTTGTAATACATTGCAATGTATGTACGCATTTAACAACTGTTATTGGTCTAAACTGTAACTCATGTTATCATTTATCAGATGAAATGTGATCTACAATGTTAATGTACATGTACTTATTTAACAGCTGATATTGTCTACACTGTAATTTATGTACTTATTTAACAGCTAATATTGCTCTACACTGTAATGTATGTACTTATTTAACAGCTAATATTGGTATACACTGTAATTTATGCATATATTTAAGAGTTGATATCGGTTTATTTTGTAATTTATGTACTCATTACACGTTAATTTATGTCCTCATTTAACAGCTGATATTGGTGTACACAATAATTTATGTACTTTTTAACAGCTGAGTATGGTATACACTGGTAAATGTACAGTCGGCTGAGCGGTCATTCGCACTGAAAGTAGACTATAACTAGGTACTTTACTTTTTTTACACTGTAATCTTGGTCAGTACTCACTTAGTATGATACGATACATCTAACATATCTGAATACTTAATTTTCAAAATGGGATAGTCTCTTATTATTTAATGATATAGTCTATTCAGTATGAATGGGTATAATTTGCGAAAGCATTTTGAATGACAAACCGTGCAGACCCAGATCAGAGAGCTCCACTAGTTTGCAAATGCCAGTAAACTCATTTTTGGCAGTCAAGGATTAACACTTTCATTCATATAAACGTGTTTCACGTTTTTGCAAACAGAGTAGATCCAGATCATACGACTCCTATAGGAGCCGTCTGATCAGGGTCTGCTCTGTTTGCTAATGAAATTTAAAATATCTGTTTCTTAACTTTCTAAAATGACTACAATGTTCTACCTTCCATATTTCATTGTAATTATTTTGCCCATGAATATTCAGTGGGTATTAAAATTTGGACTAAACATAGAACAGGGAAAGGTTTAACCATTTACCTCATATAAACGTGTTTTCACGCATTTGCAAACAGAGTAGATCCAGATCAGATGGCTCCAAGAGGAGCCGTCTGATCAGGGTCTACTCTGTTTGCTAATAGAATTTGATAAAACTGTTTCTTTGCTTTCTAAAATGTCTACAATGTTCCACCTTCCATATTTCATTGTAACTGTTTTGTTAATGAATATGAAGTAGGTACTGAAATTTGGCCTAAATACAGAACAGGGAAAGGGTTAAGGATGTAAACTGAATTTTGAAAGGTTAACAGTATCATATGTATATATTGTTTTACTTTTTGTATGATCTAGTTGGAATAACCCTTTACTCCATGAATATTCGTGTGAGAAATAATTACACCATGAATATTAATAAGAGTATTTTTTTACAAATGGCACATGGACACAGGACTTTTTTTGCCATGACAGAAACTGTAGAATCATATCTGTATCATTTATTTTTATAACCAAACAGAGCAGACCTTGAGCAGACGACTGATCTGGTTTTACTCTGTATGCAAAGGCTAGAAATGTATATTTATGGAGTAAAGGGTTATATAAGTCGATTGTCAGACCAGCTAATATACATATAGATTTTATATTAATAAATAAATCTGATATACAAATAAATATTTATGTTATTGTTGCTGATGATATTGTTTCACTGATGCACATTTCCCCATATTGATATACATGTATGTATCTGGGAGAATAAAACACATATGAATTGAGTTGAGTAGTACTAATTTGCATACTTTTTAACCCTTTCCATCATATAAACGCCTTTTCACGCATTTTCAAACAGAGTAAACCACTAATCAGACAACTCTTACAGGAACTGTCTTATTTCGGTCTCTTTGTTTGAAAAGGTGTTTAACCCTTTCCCTCTCATATAAATGATTTTTCACACATTTGCAAACAGAGTAGACCCAGCACAAACGGTTCCTATAGAAGCCGTCTGATCAGGGTCTGCTGTTTTCTAATTGAAGTTGACAGATCTGTTCCTTTACTTTCTAAAATTGTTCCCCTTTCCATTTATCTATACATATTTTGTCCATGAATATTCATTAGTTGTTACACAGCGCCAATGCATTATCACGTGTATCCCGAAAGAAAATAAACCACGACAGCTTTTAAAAATTTGGAGACCAATAACGCTTTTAAATACTGTTTATAAAATAACGTCTGGAGTCATAGCTAGCAGATCAAAAACTGTACTGCCAAATTTGGTAAGCATGGAACAAACTGGATTGTTTTAAAAAAATTGGTTTATTGGTGAAAATACAAGATTGATAGGTGAAAATACAAGATTGATATATGATATTATGCACCATATACAGGAAAAACATCCCAGGATTATTATCACTGATTGACTTTGAAAAAGCTTTTGACTCCATTTCGTGGAAATTTATATGTGAAACCCTTGAGCTATTTAATTTTGGAGATTCCATCAAACGATGGGTCACGGTATTTTATAAAGACATACAGTCCTGCGTTATACAAAACAGATTTTTGTCAGACTTTTTTACGTAGAAAGAGGCTGCAGGCAAGGAAATCCACTCTCTTGTTATATATTTATTCTTTGTACCAAAATATTAATACAGAAAATAAAAAGTAATGGAAAAATCAAAGGAGTCAAGATCAATGGAGTCGAGCACTTATCACTTTTTGCTGATGACACTTGACTCATTTTGGACGGAACACCCGAGTCTTTGAATGAAACGCTATCCGAATAATGAAACGCTATCCGAATAATGAAACGCTATCCGAATTAGTTAAATTCGCTAGCTTATCTGGTCTGAACATTAAGTTCGATAAAACACAGATTGTTTGGTTAGGTTCAAAAACATATAGTTCCGATTCTATCAAAACAAAATTCAAACTGAGCTGGGGCACAACTGAATTTAAAATGTTAGGGATTAATTTTCATATTGACTTAGATAAAATGATTCATTTGAATTATAAGAACAGAATAGAGTCCTTAAAGAAAACATTGTACTGGAAAAGAAGTCCTATTGGAAAAATCACAGTCATAAAAAGCTTGCTATTACCAATGTTCAATCATTTGTTTATCTAATTGCAAGATCCTGGCCATCGAATCTTGAAGGAAATAAATTGTTTACTTTTTGATTTCCTGTGGAACGGACCAGCGAAAAGTAGGAAAAGTGTAGTCATAAAGGATTATAGGGAAGGAGGAATGAGAATAATAAATATATTCAATTTCATCCAAAGTCTTAAATGTACATAGATCAGAAGACTTTTTCTTACAAATGGAAAAGGGATCAGCTTAACAAAACAATTATGTTTGATATGAAAAAACTGGTCAACTGTGGAAAGCTTTATACGGACAGTATAAGTAATAAAACTACAAATGTATTCTGGAAATATGTTTTAAAGGCTTTTTTCGAATTTAATAGCAATGATACCCATTATAAAGTTTCCAGATGTTCTCTCATTGCCAATTTGTTACAACGACAAATTACTCATAGGTAGACAGCTTAGGGATCACTTTTCCGTCGTCTGTCAGTCTGTCCGTCTGTCTGCCCATCTGTCTGTTCGTCACACTTTCTTTTTTTGGCTGTCATTTCTAAACTAATCATTATAGAGTCTTCAAATTTCACACATGGAGCAAACATGATAAGAGGAAGTGTCATGCACAAGGGTCATAACTCTAGCATCAAGATTTTTTGAGTTATTCCCCTTCTTCATATTTTCTTGTCCGGACAATAATTCTTTATCTACAGGTTCAATTGGTTTCAAATTTCATATATTGAACAAGCATGATGATAGGAAGTGTTATACATAAGGGTCATAACTCTAGCATCAATATTTTTGGAATTATTCCCCATTTTCATTTTTTCTTGTCCGGACAATAACTCTTTATCTACTGGCTCAATTGATTTATATACCTTATACCTTATTTACCTTATATATGGAACAAACATGATGAGAGGAAGTGCCATGCACAAGGGTCATAACTCTAGCGTCATTATATATGGAGTTATTCCCCTTTTGTCATATTGTTTGTCTTGTTATTTTTACAAATACCATTCAAGTTTGTCATGTATATACCATTGTCAACTACATCATAGGTGGATGGGTCAATGAAAGTTTCTTTTAATCAAGTGGGGGATCCATGTATTGCATAGCAATACAACATTAACTTGTTACCCTTTGCGCTGATTTTCACACTGGACCAGCATATTAACAGTTTTTGTGTCAGCTGCGAGCAGATGACACATGTGTTCCTCCGAACTGTCATGTTTCTTAAAATCTTGGTATGAAAAGGGCATACGATATATCAATAATCTGTTTAAAAAAGATAAAATTTTGCAGGAAAATGAAATTCTCCAAACATACAATATTAGAGTGAAATACCTCCATTACTTAGGGACTAAAACTGTCTTGAATATTTTTTTAAAGTCGTTTGTAGAAGAACAATAAAGTCGTTTGTAGAAGAACAATAATGGAATGCGCAATACAAATTTAGAGATGCGCAGCGGAAGAATTTTTATAACATGCCATTCAAAGTAACAAAAAATAGCAACCTTCAGTGGTTTCAAGTTCACATATTACACAGGATTCTACCTTTGAACAGTTATCTTGTGATGCTAAAAATAAGAAATGATGACGTGTGTACGCTTTGTACTAAGGAACCAGAAACAATAACACATTTGTTTTTAGACTGTGAAAAAAGTAAACCCTTTTTTAACCATATTAAAGACAAACATAACAAGACACCAGTTCAATATCAAATTAGACAACGCAACTTTGTGATTCGGTTCAGCTGATATTGAAGTAAACCTTATCACAATCTACCTCAAAAATTCCATATATATGAGACGAAATCGACATCAATCTTTAGGTTTGGACTCTTTCAGTGCATTTATAAAACATCATTTTGAAGTAATTTGTAGTTTCAAACAATAACAAAAACTTGTAGTTTCAAACAATAAGACGCTAGAAACATTTTACAAGAATTGTAAACTATTGCAAATATTTACATAACATTACTTATCAGAGACCAGTCTTTTTCTCTCTTTATGTTGTGTTTATATACATGTATATACGTAAGCATCGTATGTTAAAATCTTCCTCTCCTAGACAAAGATAAAGTAGTATATTGACTGATCACACCGTATAAACATTGGGGTGTATTTGTATCTATGCATCTTAATATATGTATATGTAAGGTGTGTAATTCTTTTGCTACAGAATATAAGATGGGGGAAATATCAGCTTATGTTCACACTTACCTTCATATAAACGCATAATCACGCATTTGCTAACAGAGAAGATCCAGATCAGACGGAATACATGCGAGCCGTCTGATCAGCGTCTGCTATGTTTAGTTTCGAAAATGGCCACCATGATCCGAATTATAACTTTGTGTCTATGTATATTCAGTAGGTATTGAAATTTGGATGAAATATAGAACAGGGAAAGTTAAGCCTTTGTTTGATAACCGCGGCAAACATAAGAGCGCTATGTCTAAATGTAAATAAGGTCTCTAGAAAACCAAGACGACTAAGATAGGATCCAAACAGCTTGTTCGCATAAATCTTTTTCCTTTATAAACAAACAAATAGACAGATAAAAATGTTCTCTTGAGCATCATGATTTTACAATGTATATACAGCCCTATTGTTGTATATAATAATGCTTTGCTTTATATATGGATGTTTCCTTTTAGTTATTGTATGTGCTGTCTTATATTAGCATATGTTATATGAGCCAAATGTTTACTGTAAAAGCTGCATTGAATTCAGGTATTGTCCTGTTTTATTAACCTGTCAAATTATACGCTTGCTGAACACGCCGTATATAGCTTCGGTTGATATCGACTGTTTCCGCTAATAAAAGCTTTCCTACTTGGCTTATTCAAGTACCTGTATATTTATTGTGAATCTCGTGAAAAACGTTTGCAACACAGGTTTACCCAAGCTAAATATATCCTTTCAGTGACGTAGGAATATTCAAATTTGACAGATTAATAAAACAGGACAATACAGCTTGGGTCCTGATTACATACTGGATCACCTAGCATCTGATCAGGATCCATGCTGTCTCGATATTCCCTATTGCCATATGATAATATAAGTACTTGCTTAAACTGTGATAATAATGTAACGTGCAAACCGAGAGACCCAGCAACAATAAACCATGTCGGTGCAAAGCTTAAGCTCACATCAAGAGATGTTTGTTGTTACATATACCTCCACTTCGCAAGATACAATGATCTGGTCAGCTTCATTTGCATAATTACCAACGTTCTACGAACGTTACAATAATAATCTTAAATTATGGAATTAAACTGTATAATTCCGTATTTAAATACCAGCTTGGTCAATTTTCTCTTATAAATATATGATTAAGGGAGGCAAATATGTCGCAGACACCTTTTTTTACAATGTCAGCATTGTTTCCCTTTATCTATTAAAAATGTGATCTCTTAACATACAGGCATTAGTTAATTTTAAGACAATATTGTCTTAGATATTTCTTTTGTTTAGGAAACTGTTGAGAATTATAAATGGTGAGAACTATTTAAATTAAACTTGAGATTTTGAATATATCAATATATCTTATATGTATTTTTTCAGTATGATAAACTTTATCCTATTTTTACATGCTTTGTTTTATGTTACTATAGACGGCATATAGCTTCTGATATAGCTACATGTACTGTTATTTGTTGAAGTCCGACTGAAAATAAAGCTTCTTGTATCTTGTATCTCGGCTTGTGTCGTCTGTTCCGATATATAAAAACCAAGAGACTTTCACATGAAATCATAATTAGATATATTTTCTATTTCAGCGCCATTTCTATTGTCGTTTGCAATTTCCTTTTTTCTTTTGTACATATATAATGATTAATGTACACTGTACAGCATATTTCAGAAATACTCCTTTACTTTTCGTCAACAGAAAATGACAAACAGTTAAGTCCCTGACTAGACGCCGCCTTGTACCATTTGTAATTATACCAAAAGGCGAGGTTGGCCTTGGAAGAATTAATTTTCTTCTAATTATATGTGATGTTTGTGTGTGTGCATATGTTCGAATAATGATATACTGATCTACACATTAGTGTATCAAATGTGTATTCTAGATTCACTTGGCAACAGTCTAAACAGAGAAATATCTGCATGGTTTGGATTAATAAGCTCCGAACAACTGCTGCATGAATTAATGAAACGCATACCCAGTGCAAAACTCTATGACAGTGATGATAGAACTGAAGCACTCTCTCGATACAAAAGCTTAGGAAATAAGTGTAAGACCGCTTTCTCTCTAATGGGGAACTCGCTTGGTTAGGTACCGGGCGAGTCTTACGTAATTAGGGATCTGTAAAACAACAGCGATCCGAGGTCCAGTTCAATTCATTTATTTCACCAATCCAGTTTGGATGCAAAGCCAGAAGTTAATTCCAACTCCCTGGCTTGCATATAAATTAGGGACCTCGAACCCGTGACAGGCTGTCAGGTGACTTGTTTTAACCAATTCCAGGTATTGGTTCATTTGGAGAGATTTCCACCAAAGCGTGGTAAATGACACATTAAATCGCTTGACAGTACCCAGATCAATACAAATGCCTGCTCTTTATGTAAGCAGGCTAATGAAAATATATCTACCATCTTAATGAGCAATTTAGATATAAAATTGACATTTGGGGTAACATTAAAACTCAGTCATGCACAATGCATGAATTATCACGTGCCTAAGGTAGTAAGGCCACAAAAGGTATGCTTGCATGCTGTATCTTGATACTGTCAATTTTTATGATTATACTGATAGATAACTCTCCAAATCAGGAAATAATATATTCATTGTAAATCTAAAGATTTCTATTGTTTGATAAACACAATTTAACGAACTTAGCAATTAAATTTTCTTTCCAACTAAAATATTCTTTTTGTTCCATCTGTATAATCAAAAGTAAATGCCTTATTATAACTTATTTTATTTTATTATATCATGTAACTGTATTTTAAACCCTATGCGCCAGTAAAGCATACATTCTATAATTTTATCCCTATAACAAGTGTCCGCAATCATTATGTCACTGCAACATCAACTATGAACTGAAGCAATACAAACATGTACTTTAATCGCCAATGTTTTATGGGGGTCAATGTTTTATGGGAGTCATTTATGTGGGGTCGGTTTGTAATATGTAAGGGGTCGTAATATTTTCATCCCCAGTCGTAATATTATGACCGGGGTGTCGAAATATTATGACCTCCGGTCATAATATTATAACAGGGGAGTCATAAAATACGGGGGTCACAATATGTCATTACACCCGCATGGCGCCAAATTTCTACGTTTGCGTTCAACTGACAAACCATGTAGACCCTCGTCAAATGCTGCTTTATGACACAGTGGCTTCACTGGCTTGTCTAGATCTGCGTTCGACATTCTTGTAGGACTGGATTTATGGTCTTGCATTGTTACTATGACGGTTCCAGTTACAAGGAAGTGGCTTACCTCATGGGTATGCTTGCAAAAAATAATGACATCATTACGTCATGAACAATTATTAGCTGAATGTTAATAATCTTAAATGAACGCAATATGGTTTGGAATTAGATCTACATGTATATACATGTACATACAACTGAATAGGCAAACAAAGCAAGCTGATTAGACGGCTTCTATAGCAACCGTCTGATCTGGGTCTACTCTGTTTGCAATGATATCAAGTGTCGTCTCCACGTGGTAACGGGTTAACAACATACTCTTCCGATGGAGTCGTCTGATCTAGGTCTGCACTGTTTGCAAAGACGTAGAAAGGCTTATTTATTTATGGAGTAACGGGTTAATGCTTTCATCGCTGAATGTATAGTGTTAACACATTCCCTCCTAGTGACGCATTTTGGCGTCTCTGTAAAAGTCATATTTTTAAACCATTGTGATAAATAGAGCATTTGCTCCATAGGAGCAAATGCTCTATTTATCACAATGGTTACAAAACTACACAGTTCTAATTTGTTCCCGTTTCTCTAGTAAATGCTCCTTTTTGGTAGATTTATTCAAAGTGGTTGGGTCTAAATATAGTCTAGGAGGCAATGAGTCCGCTCAGTATGTAAGGCTTACACTTGCTGAGTGAGACATGTATGAGGCATATTGTTCTTTGACTTTGTATCCCGCCCACCACCTCTCCCCTATTCGTTTATTAATGCTAAACATCAGACAGGTAGGCAATCGGTTACCAAGGTTTTACCTGAAATGTGGAAGGTAGAATATTGTAGCCATTTTAGAAAGTAAACAAACAGAACTATCAAATTCCACTAGCAAACAGAGCAGAACCTGAACAGACAGCTCCTATAGTAGCCGTCTGATCTGGGTCTACTCTGTTTACAAATGCGTGAAAAAAGCGTTTATATGACGTAAGGTTTTAATTAACTGGCGGCTCACTAACCGGCGGTAACGGAACGAGACCCTGACGGGAATTGAACAGCTGACCTCCAAATCAAAAGCGGACGACTTAATCACTATGCCACTTGATCAATATATATCTGCACTTCAGATTACATGATCTGGATCATTTTAAACGTTATCATGACGACAGCAACCTAACCGTCACTTTGTAAATAGTCTGGATCCAGATGAGACACCAAGTAACTCGGCGTCTTACCAGGACCCAAGCTGTTTGACACCCGGTCATTAGTTTGTCTAAAGCTTGAACGAACCGGAAGTAGAATCGCAACCTTTCTATATATATAATTTGAGCAGACATTATTTTTTTCAGTATGTTACGGGTTAAATATACATGTATGTCGGTATTGGTCCTTTGCCTTTTCTATATTTATTTATTACAAATTTCAATACCCACTGAATATTCATGGGCAAAATAGTTATAATGAAATATGGAAGGTGAAATTGTAGCCGTTTTAGAAATTAAAGAAACATATCTATCAAATTCCATTAGCAAACAGCGCAGACCCTAATCAGAAAGCTCCTATAGGGTCTGTTCTGTTTGCAAATGCATGAAAATGCGTTTACATGAAGGAAATCATTCAATGATTGGTTTTATTACTCATGCGTCTTTCATTCTTCATTATCGCGATGGCACGCGGAAAGTGAGCTCAGTCATCAGTATAGACCAAGATCTGCAATCGTACCTATTCGGCAGTTTCCAACAAACTTCGATTTGTTCCGATTGTCATATCAGCTGCCACATTGAAACGCATTGTCTGATCAGGTTCTGTACAGTTTACAGCGATATTCTAATAACGAACAGTGTAGACTATAATCAAACGCCCCGTTGTGAACAATAACTGGTCTGTTTCTACAATGTTTGAAAAATTATGACTCAGCATTAATGACGCAGTCGTTGATCTGAGTCTACACGTTTTGCTTAGTCCCAACAACAGTCACGACTGGGAAGTAAACATACATAATTATGTCCAGTGCTACTTGCCAATGTATCAATAAATCTTCAGCTCTGCATAATAACACCAACAGTCAAACCCCTCCGAACCGGACATTAATTTTAGTATAAATATCAGTCTTGGAGACAGTTTGAAGCTTAATGCAGGGTTAAAGTAATACAGAAAGCTCCTGTAGGAGCTTTCTGCACGATTTTACCCTGTATTACGCTGCCACCTGCCTAGAATTATCTTAATTCTTCTCTACTAGAATTACGGTTAAGAGGGGTTTTACTGTATATGTCAAGATTAAATTTCTAAACATTATGATAGCAGTGACAATGGGTGTATAATATACATCAGAATCTCGATCAAATTGTAAAAGACTTTATGTTTAATAAGCAGATCTTCCCGTCAGATATTTACTTAGAGCCTTTGCGTAATATGACATTCAGTTCGAAATAAAACAAAGAGACGGACCTATGGATACGGACGTGGACATTCGTAGGTAAGTCTGACTCTGTTATATAGATTCAATTTCCATTTCCCCTGAAGTACAACAAAAGCGCTAAAACATTCGGATCTTCATGAGATGCCGAGAACATCGGCGTCTTATCTAGATCTAGTCTCACCAATGAGCTGTTAAAACGGTATGCTAATTTTGTGATGGTTGCCGTCAGTGGGGATATCGTCAAAATCTAAGTTGCTAGCTATCACTATTTAGAGTCTATACATGTGTGGACTGATCTGGATCCAGTCTCATCAATGAGCTGTCAACCTTTTACTCCATGGAACATGTTTATGTCTTTGGAAACAGAGTACACCCAGAACAGACCTCTCATAAAGGTCTGCTCTGTTTGTTTATAATATAATATAATACATGTATAATATAATAAAATATAATATATAATAATATAATATAATATAGATAAGATTTTACAGTTTCTGCCATGGCTAAAACTTCCTGTGTCCATGTGCTAGTATAACAGTAAATCTAATTAATATTCATGATGTCATTATTTCTTACCTGAATATTCATGGAGTAAAGGGTTAGGACAGCATGTTAATTTTGAGATGGTTGTCGTCTGTGGGGATACCGTGAAAACTGAAGTAGCTCGATATCACTATTTAGCCATTTTAGGGTATACATGTGTGTGGACTGATCTGGATCCAAATGTTTTGCATAGTGAACCACACTTTCATCGCTAACGTACAGAGAGTTAAAAACTGAGACAAAAATATTTCAAAATATATATACAGTAAAAACCTCCCTAAATTAAATCAAGTATTTTGTGTTATAAAGGCAGAGATGGCTGCTTAAAGCAACCTATAGGAGCGTCTTGTTTTACTTTCACCTTGCTTTAAGCAGCCACCTGCCCTAAGTACCAACCAATTAACACAATTTAGTGGCCGTTATAGAGATATTTTACTACTAACTACAGAAAAAACTCGTCTATAGCAACCATTCAAAATACATCTAATTGTGAGCTATCATGACGGATGGTAGCTGAACCCTTTGCTTTAAATAAACGCATTTTCACGCATTCGTAGACAAGAGTAGACCCAGACCAGATGGCTCCAATAGGAACCGTCTGATCAGGGTCTGCTCTGTTTGCTGTTGATATAATGTATACCTGATTTTACGGTGTTTGTCCAAGCAAAAGAAACCCTCGAAAAGTTTACTTTATAAACTTTCAGCTAATAAATATTCATGATGTCATGATTTCTTAACTTAATATTGAACAGTGAAATACGACAGTAACTCTTATGCAAATTGTATTTAAATACCTACTGAATATTCTTGAACAAAATCGATATAATGAACTATGGAATTTGGAATATTGTAGCCATTTTAGAAAATAAAGAAACAGACATTTCAAAATTTATTAGAAAAACAGAGCAGACCCTTACCTGACGGTTCCTATAGGAGCCGTCTGATATGGATGTACTTCGTTTTCAAATGCGTGAACATACGTTTATATGAAGGAAAGGGTTAATCAACCACCTGATATTAACCCATTCCTTCATATTAACACCTTTTCACTCATTTGCAATCAGAGTAGACCCAGATAAGATTTTTTTTATAGAAGTTGTCTGATAAGATATAATTACATAATGAATATTAATTGCTGGCATGTTTATAATTGTATGTGATTAGGGGAATGTTTAGTCATGAATATTCATTATGAACTAATGAATGCTGATAAGCAGAATGATTATAATAGAATCACGAGTAGGACAGAAACTGCAAAACCAGATCTATATTATTTCAAATGCAAACGCAACCGAATCTGATAAATCATCGTCTCATCAGGGTCCAATATGCTTGACACCAAATTTTATGTTTTTAAAAGAAATTGATGGAATGTCGACTCTGAAAATTAAGGCAGACGACAATGTTTGCAAATGGAAATTATTTAGCGCCAAAAAGTATAGGGCCTATGATCACAGAGGCTACAGTAGAATCTGTCTTAAGCGACCATTAAAAAGAGGTCTAATTATGGGTCCTAGGAGCTTTCGACATTACCTTTACCCTGCATTAAGAAGCAACCCGCTTTTAAGACACCCATGTTCAATAAATCAATGGCCGCTTAAGACAGGTTATAATGTATATAGAAGACATACAGTAAACCCCTCTAAACCGGAAGTTTTGTATCTAGAAGAATTTAGATTTTTAAACAGGTGGCTGCTGAATGCAGTATGAACGTCATGCAGAAAGCTTGGGAGGTTTCATAACGACTGTCACCCTGCATTAAGCTGCCTTCTGTCTTGCAGACAGATATAGCTGCTAATTTGATCATCCGGTATAGAGGGGTTTCATGGTATTTGTTGGCCTTATTTTCAGGATTTGGTGAACTGTCCTATACGAAGGCTCCTGGTGTGATTGACTTCAGTGCCGTTTGCATCTCACTAAAACCCTCCTGTGACGAATTTCCTACTTGGACACTTTGTATAAATGATAATCTGTTGTTTGATTTGTTAACACATGAGTGAGTTGACATATCTGCAACAATGCATACCTGCTTGTCTGTGCTAGTACATTAAACAGTAGTAGCGACACATAATCACGAACTCCATACAAACTAGAACATTGCGTCAATTACATGTATAATGAAATCAAAGCGGAAGAGAGTGCTGTTCGTTAATGATGACCGTGACGTATCTAAGAAATGGATTCGTGAAATTATAAACGAGGTTTCGGGTATAAAACATCCCAGTCTGCAAATTGATGTAAGGAGAATATTTGATTTAGACACGACAGAAAACCATGCGTACCGCTCTGTAGTATTTTTCTTCAACGAAGAATCAGAATCTTTGACTCAACATGTACAGAACTTTTTAAGCGTTGCTGGATTGACGACAGAGGAGAAGGACAAGTATCTGATCATATACGGGAATATAAAGCCTAAGAAAACAGGAGATGCAGTAAACAACGAGCCGGACAGTTTAAACGTAATACAGATTAGATCTTACGAGGATGTGTTCGCATCGGGAGACAGACTTCTACAATTTCTCTTCAAAGACGACCAACCAGGTCGGAAACACGTCAACAAAACTTACTCGCTAACAAACACAACGGAGCAGTCTGAATATACTGAAATGTTATGCAGTCGGGTTATGGATTTCATGAAAAGACACAACATCGTCGAGGCCGATGTACAGAAAGCTGGGTGTGAAATAATTCTAACCAATCAGGACCTGAACTGGCTCATAGAGAGCAAGAAAAATAACTTACTGGAAAAAAGGATCAATTGTAATCAGTGCACGTGTGCTATAGTAATGGGCGGAGAAAGGGGAGTTACAGTATTGTCCCCTTTCGTGCCCTTTCCAATGATGAGATATCAAAAATTCCATCTGGTTCTTGTTTTTTGCGTTTTGTTCGGGCTTGTCAAAGCTAAGTTAAAGAAAACTGGCAGACACAATGATGTCAAAATGCCCGCAGTTTCGATAACACATGGGGACTCTACATATGACCTTAAGTGGAATATCGGAAGTGTAAGGCGTACATCAGCGGCATTGAAGATCGACATAAAACAAGGCAACGAATGGCAGAATCTGCGGGTTGTTGATCCATACGAAACCTCTGAAGTGAGGGGAATCGAATTGCATGGTTCTCCCCGAGTTAGAATGACATTGGCAACAGAACAAGGCATCAGTGTTCAAACCGAAACTCCATCATGCACATTCTTCACGCTACACTCTAAAAAGTTACCAAATCTAATACTGCACATAGTGCTGTCCCCGGCTATCTTGATTTATCCTTTTAATCCTTTATCATGGTTCATACTATGCTGTTTTGACCGTAAACATGTTGGTTTCGTAGTTGCGTCTACAGTTATCGTATTGCTACAGATTACTGGGCTAGGAGCATTGCTTGTATATATATATAGGGATGTTTTTTTAGGCCTTGTTGGTTTCTCGGGAATATTTGGAGTTTTGGCAATTGGTTTGCATGTGCTTGAAGGCTTTATAACTTACAAATTTTTTAGAACTATTTCAAATTTATTGTAGAATGGTATGAATGGGGGTAATAAAGATCTACTACTGTACTACGCTATACAAGAAATCAGCTGACGCTTATCCATGTCAAATATCCTAAAAGTATCAACTATCACAGAAAATTAAGCCTTTTTTTCAAGAAAATCAACCTATAGGCTTAGGAAATAATGATATTCATGGCTTTGCAAACAGTGCAAACTCAAACCATCTGCTAAAAAGATGTCAAACAACATCGATCAGCGTTTACACTGTTGGTACAGTAGGATGACCTCCGTGGTCGAGTGGATATGACCTTCGACTGTCAATCGCTTAGCCCCTCACCGCTGTGGTTCGAACCCCGGCCTGGGCATTTGGATTTTTCATGTGAGGAAGCCTTCCAGCTGGCCTGTGGTAGGTCGGTGGTATTACCTGGGTGTTCTGTGCACGGTCGGAGCAATTCAATTTGTTCCGTGCACGGAAGAACCTCTGATGCTTTCCTCCACCTGTAATATACTGGAAATCGCGATATGACTGAAATACTGTTACAATGCAACCCATTCCATCCTTGACTATGTTTAGACCCAACGTATGTGAATAAATCTACTGAAAAGTAGCATTTACTAGAGAAAACAATCAGAATTGTGTAGCTTTGAAACTATATGTAGTGTGATAAGTAGAGCAGATGATCTATTTATCACAGTGATTTCAAACAGTACCATTTACAGAGGCGCCAATAGGCGTCAATACGAGCAATACCGGTAGGTTAAAGCGACGCAAACTCCGATTCAGACAGACAGGCATGTCTGATACCATGGTTATCATATTCCGACAGACAAACTGACAGCAAATAGTATAGAGATAGCCCACCCGACTTATGATTATTTACAAACAGATAGGAGGAGAGATAGGGTGTGCCATTATATTAAGAATTAATACGGTTATATACGAGTATGCAAGCTATTGCAAATGATAATTTGTAAACAGTGAAGACATTGGTCAAATGCCATATCTGAAGCATACCTACAAATACGTCCTTAACGATTGTAACACTTATGAGTTTGCAATAATCATTTCCATCAGATAAACGACTTTTTCGCGCCTTTATAAACACGTAGATCAAGTAAAAATAAACAAAAGAAGTAAATGGAACGCCGTTTATTTCTTTCATACACTCGTCAAATCTGACAGTCATACAATCAGTTTTGTGCTTAGACTGCTAGGTGCTCAGGTATTCGGATAGACAAACTTAGGCAAATATTGCAGACCTAGATCAAACTACTCCTCGAGGAGACATTTGATCCAAGTCATCAGAGTCAGTTCAACTATTTGTTACTACATGTCAGTCTAGTTTGTAAACAGTTATCACTATGGTGTAAACTTGAATGATCCATTCATTCCATAAATACGCTTTTTACGCTTTTACAGAGTAGACTTAGATCAGTCGGCGTCTACAGGACCTACCCTGTTTTTCTTGTGCAATGATACAGACGCTTTTTACGCTTTAGCAGAGTACAATAAAAATATCTCTATAACGGTCACTAAATTGTGTCAATTAGTTGGTACTTAAAGCAAGGTGAAAGTAAAACAGAACGCTCCTATAGGAGCGTTCTGTTTAACTTTCACAATGCTTTAAGCAGCCACCTGCCTTTAACAGAAAGTATTTGATGTAATTTAGTGGCCGTTATACAGAGGTTTTACTGTAGACTCATATCAGTCGGCGTCTGCAGGGCATGCTCTGTTTACTTGTGGAATGATATAGATCTGATTCTACAGTTTTGGTCTTAACTGCGGTAATGTTGCAAATTTTGCAGACGACAATATTTATCAGGGAAAGAGTTAAAGTAACAATACGGTAAGGTCACGTGACGAAAATACACTAGAGCATGTCTTAAGCGGCCATTCATTTATTGAACACATGAGTCTATTAGCAGGCGCTTGCTTAATGCAGAGCAAAAGTAATGCAGGTAGACTGAAATACTGTTAAAGCGACATTAAACTACCGATACAAATAAAACATTTAGAATCACCACATCCATAGAATGTGGCTGAGAATCAGATATTTATATAGACCAGTATATCTCATATTTATATAGACCAACACATTTCATATCTGTATAGACCAGTCCATCTCATTAAGCTTTGTCATTAACGAGACAAGAAAAAGGTCTAAGCGAGCCATCCTTTTCTGGTCGAGTAGCCATCTGATCTGGGTCTATACTGTTTGCAAAGGCATGAAAATGCGCTGATATGAAGGAACGAGTTATCCCTTTTATCCATAAATATCTATGCCTTTGCAAACAGAGTAAACCCAGATCAGATGGCTGCTGTCCTAAAGTGTAATGTATGTACTTATTTAACAGCTGATATAGCTCTAACTGTAATTCATGCTATCATATAACAGATGGATTGTGATCTACAATGTAATTTATGCACTCATTTAATAGCTGATATTGGTCACTGTAATTTATGTACTCATTTAATAGCTGATATAGGTCTACACTGTAATTTATGTACTTATGTAACAGATGATATTGGTCTACACAGTAACTTATGCAACAGCTGATTCTGGTCTATACACTGTAATTTATATACTCATTCAACAGCTGATCTCATTTACTATGATGCTATACATCTAACATATCTGAATTCTAAATTTAAAAATGAAATAGCCTGTCTTTTCAAAATGGAATGATCTATTATTATCTAATGAAAGAGTCCATTCAGTTTGAATTGGTATAAATTATGAAAGCGTTTTGTATGACAAACAGTGCAGACCCTGATCAGAGAGTTCCTCTAGTTTGCAAATGCCAGTAAACTCATGTTCTGCAGTCAATGGTTAACTGTTTCCTGTTCTATGCTTATTTCAATTTCAATACCTACTGAATATTCATGGTAAAACAGTTACAACGAAATATGGAAAGTAGCCATTTGAGGAAGTAAAGAAGCATATCTTTCAAATTTCACTAGCAAACAGAGCAGACCCTGATCAGACTGCCAATATAGGAGCCCTCTGATATGGGTCTTCTCTGTTTGCAGATCCGTGAAAACACGTTTATATGAGGGAAAGGGTTAAAACGATCACATTTTATTGTTCAATCGTATCTTCGATCTAGTTGGAGTAACCATTTACTCCATGAATATTCATGTGAGAAATAATGACATCATGAATATTAATAAGATTATCTTTTTACAAATTGCACACGGACACATGACTTTTTGGTCATGACAGAAACTGTAGAATCATATCTAAATCATTTTATAGCCAAACAGAGCAGACCCTGAGCAGATGGCTGATCTGGGTTTACTCTGTATACAAAGGCTAGAAATGTGTATTTATGGAGTAAATGGTTAAATCAGTCTTCCTAAAGAAAGTCGCTTGTCAGACCAGCTAATATACATATAATCTTGTGTTGATGTTGTTGATGATATTGTTTCACTGATGCACATTTCCCCATATTGATATACATGTATGTATTTGGGAGAATAAAACACATATGAATTGAGTTGAGTAGTAATAATTTGCATACTTTCTTAACACTTTCACGCATTTGCAAACAGAGTAGATCTGGATCAGACGGATCCTATAGGGGCCGTCAGATCAACATCTGCTCTGTTTGCTTTTGACATGATATAGATCTGATTCTATAGTTTTTGTCAAAGCAAAAAAAAATCCCTTGAAAAATTTATATTTAAAAACTGAGCAAACAAATGTTCATTGTGTCATTATTTGTTACATGAATACAGAACAGGGAAAAGATTCGTTTAAAGGAATCGTTTGATCAGGGTCGACACTATTTGCTACAACTGATCAACACGTTTTTGTTTAAATGAGACTAATCAAAGTTATGTCAATAGTGCCAAATCCACTTAGCCTATTCCAACTCCAACATTAATTGTTATTCAAGAGTTCGTGACCTTATGAATAATCATAGACAGAACTTTATAATGAATCATGGACAGGAGATGTATATGGCCGACGAAAGAGCTGTAGAAACATATCCATCAAATTCCATTTGCCAACGGAGCAGACCCTGAACAGACAACTCTTACAGGAACTGTCTTATTTCGGTTTCTTTGTTTGCAAAGGTTTTAAGCCCTTTCCCTGTCATATAAATGCCTTTTCGCACATTTGCAAACAGAGTAGACCCAGCTCAGACGGTTCCTATAGAAGCCGTCTGATCAGGGTCTGCTGTTTTCTAATTGAAGTTGATAGAGCTGTTGCTTTACTTTCTAAAATTGTTCCCCTTTCCATATTTCTATAAATATTTTGTCCATGAATATTCATTAGTTGTTACACAGCGCCAATACATTATCACGTGTATCCCGAAAGAAAATAAACCACGACAGCTTTTTAAAAAAAATGGAGACCAATAACGCTTTTAAATACTGTTTATAAAATAGCGTCTGGAGTCATAGCTAGCAGATCAAAAACTGTACTGCCAAATTTGGTAAGCAGTGAACAAACTGGATTTTTAAAAAAAAAAAAAGGTTTATTGGTGAAAATACAAGGTTGATATATGATATTATGCACCATATAGACACCATATAGAGGAAAAAACATCCCAGGATTATTATTATTGATCGGCTTTGAAAAAGCTTTTGACTTCATTTCGTGGAAATTTATATGTGAAACCCTTGAGCTATTTAATTTTGGAGATTCCATCAAACGATGGGTCACGGTATTTTATAAAGACATACAGTCCTGCGTTATACAAAACAGATTTTTGTCAGACTTTTTTTACGTAGAGAGAGGCTGTAGGCAAGGTGATCCACTGTCTTGTTATATATTTATTCTTTGTACCGAAATATTAATACAGAAAATAAAAAGTAATGGAAAAATCAAGGGAGTCAAAATCAATGGAGTCGAGCACTTATTATCACTTTTTGCTTATGACACTTCAATCATTTTGGACGGAACACCCGAGTCTGTGAATGAAACGCTATCCGAATTAGTTAAATTCGCTAGCTTATCAGGTCTGAACATTAATTTCGATAAACACAGATTGTTTGGTTAGGTTCAAAAACATATAGTTCCGATTCTATCAAAACCAAATTCAAATTGAGCTGGGGCATAAGTGAATTTAAAATGTTAGGGATTAATGTTCATATTGACTTAGATAAAATGATTCATTTGAATTATAAGAACAGAATAGAGTCCTTAAAGAAAACATCGTACTGGAAAAGATGTCGTATTGGAAAAATCACAGACATAAAAAGCTTGCTAATACCAATGTCCAATCATTTGTTTATCTCATTGCAAGATCCTGGCCATCGAATCTTGAGGGAAATAAATGGTTTACTTTTTGATTTCCTGTGGAACGGACCAGCGAAAATAAAGAAAAAGGTAGTCATAAAGGATTATAGCGAAGGAGGAATGAGAATGATAAATATATTCAATTTCATCAAAAGTCTTAAACGTACATAGATCAGAAGACTTTTTCTTACAAATGGAAAATGGATCAGCTTAACAAAAATTATGTTTGATATGAAAAAACTGGTCAACTGTGGAAAGCTTTATACGGACAGTATAAGTAATAAAACTACAAATGTATTCTGGAAAGATGTTTTAAAGGCTTTTTCGAATTTAATAGCAATGATACCCATTATAAACTTTCCAGATGTTCTCTCATTGCCAATTTGTTACAACGACAAATTACTCATAGGTAGCCAACGTTTTTGTTTCACCTGCCGAGAGGCAGTGTGTCACTTAGGGATCACTTTTCCGTCATCTGTCCGTCTGACTGTCCATCTGTCTGTCCGTCACGCTTTCTTTTTTTGGCTGTCATTTCTAAACTAATCATTATAGAGTTTTCAAATTTCACACATGGAACAAACATGATGAGAGGAAGTGTCGTGCACAAAGGCCATTGGTTCAGTTGGTTTCAAATTTCATATATTGAACAAGCATGATGAGAGGAAGTGTTATACATAAGGGTCATAACTCAAGCATCAATCTTTTTGGAGTTATTCCCCATTTTCATTTTTTCTTGTCCGGACAATAACTCTTTATCTACTGGTTCAATTGATTTGAAACCTTATATATGGAACAAGCATGGTGAGATGAAGTGTCATGCACAAGGGTCATAACTCTAGCGTCATTATATATGGAGTTATTCCCCTTTTGTCATATTGTTTTTATTATATTTACAAATACCATTCAAGTTTGTCATGTATATACCATTGTCAACTACACCATAGGTGGATGGGTCAGTGAAAGTTTCTTTTAATCAAGTGTGGGATTCATGTATTGCATAGCAATACAACATTAACTTGTTACCCTTTGCTCTGATTTCCACACTGGACCAGCATATTAACAGTTTTTGTGTCAGCTGCGAGCAGGTGACACATGTGTTCCTCCGAACTCTCTTGTTTCTTAAAATCTTGGTATGAAAAGGGCACACGATATATCAATATAAAAAATTTGCAGGAAAATGAAATTCTCCAAACATACAATATTAGAGTAAAATATCACCATTACTTAGGGACTAAAACTGTCTTGAATAATTTTTTAAAGTCGTTTGTAGAAGAACAAGAATGGAATGCGCAATACAAATTTACAGATGCGCAGTGGAAGAATTTTTATAGCCTGCAATTCAAAGTAACAAAAGATAGCAACCTTCAGTGGTTTCAAGTTCACATATTGCACAGGATTCTACCACTGAACAGTTATCTTATGATGATAAAAATAAGAAATGATGACGTGTGTACGCTTTGTACTAAGGAACCAGAAACAATAACACATTTGTTTTTAGACTGTGAAAAAAGTAAACCCTTTTTTAATAATATTAAAGACAACCTAACAATACACCAGTTCAATATCAAATTAGACAACGCAACTTTGTGATTCGGTTCAGCTGATATTGAAGTAAACTTTATAACAATCTACCTAAAAAATTACATATATATATGAGACGAAATCGACATCAATCTTTAGGTTTAGACTCTTTCAGTGCATTTATAAAACATCATTTTGAAGTAATTTGTAGTTTCAAACAATAACAAAAACTTGTAGTTTCAAACAATAAGACGCTAGAAACATTTTACAAGAATTGTAAACTATTGCAAATATTTACATAACATTACTAATCAGAGAAAAGTCTTTTTCTCTCTTTATGTTGTGTTTATATACATGTATATACGTAAGCATCGTATGTTAAAATCTTCCTCTCCTAGACAAAGATAAAGTAGTATATTGACTGATCACACCGTATATACATTGGGGTGTATTTGTATCTATGCATCTTAATATATGTATATGTAAGGTGTGTAATGAGATGGTCCCCCGACCAATCCACACCAATGACGGGGAGAATAAAGTATATATAAATACAAAAAACTGTAGATTCACAGGAGAAGAGTTTTAAAGGTTCAAATTGTTGACGACTGACGGCGCATGCCGACGGAAATCTTGTGATCACAAAAGTTCACCCTTAGCACTTTGTACTCTGGTGAGCTAAAATTTACAAATTAATAATCATGATATCATTAATTCTTACATGAATAAAGGGTTAAACTTTTGCTACAGAATATAAGATGGGGGAAATATCAGCTTATGTTCACACTTTCCTTCATATAAACGCATAATCACGCATTTGCTAACAGAGAAGATCCAGATCAGACAGATTACATATGAACCGTCTGATCAGGGTCTTCTATGTTTAGTTTCTAAAATGGCTACCATGATCCAAATTATAACTTTGTGTCTATGAATATTCAGTAGGTATTGAAAATTGGATGAAATATAGAACAGGAAAAGGTTAAGCCTTTGTTTGATAACCTCGGCAAACATAAGAGCGCTATGTCTAGATGTAAATAAGGTCTCTAAGAAAACCAAGACGACTAAGATAGGATCCAAACAGCTTCTTCACATATGTTTTATACAAACAAACAAATAAATAGACAGATAAAAATGTTCTCTTAGCATGAGCAGCATGATTTTACAATGTATATACAGCCCTATTGTTGTATATAAGAATGCTTTGCTTTATATATGGATGTTTGCTTTTAGTTACTGTATGTGCTGTCTTATATTAGCATATGTCATATGAGCCAAATGTTTACTGTAAAAGCTGCATTGAATTCAGGTTCATTGAATTGGGTCCTGATTACATAAAAAATGCACCACGACAAATAGTGCAGTCCCAGATCAGACGCCACTCTTAACATTTTCCACCTACTGTGTATGCTTCAAATAACTATGAACTACGGAACAACACTAACTTTGTAACCATGGCCAGACGTATTGAAGTATACTCTAAATCCGTTTTACCAGCTTCAATAAAATTATGGAATAATCTTGATTTACCGACACGCAACGTTAATACACTCAATGGTTTTAAAGACGAACTTAAAAAAAGTTTAAAGCCCAGCCAGTTCCTTCTTATTATTCAAAAGGGGAACGATTCTATAACGTAGTTCATACTCGAATGAGGAACCGGTGTAGTAATTTAAATGATGATCTATTTTATAATCACCTTCGAGATCAACCCGACTGTTCATGTAACCATGGAATCGAAGATGCAGAACACTTTTTCTTTAAATGTAGTCTTTACCGTAATGAACGACATGTATTATTTACTAATACTCGTACTTTCCATCCTATAAGTACATATAAATTATTACTTGGAATTGATTCATTATCTGAAAATGAGAACACATCTTTATTTTTGTCTCAAACTATTTTTCTACATCTGTGCTTTATTCCTTTGAAATTTGCATTTATTTATTTCATTTCCTTAATTCACCGAATGACTAAATAAAATTGGTTTGCAGACGACAGTTAGAAATTGGGCGCCGATATTCACGTCAATATACATGTACCTACATGTAAATAGCGAATATCCATATGAGACAGCTCCTGCAGGAGCTGTCTCATCAGGGTCTGCACTATTTACAAGTTGATTGTGCAACCAGTGCACTCCACAGTAGTGATTGCACAGCGAAATACTTGTACACAGTGAAGATATATGTAATTATATAACAGGACATGGGTAAAGAAGGAGAAATGTATTTTAAAATTCAGCAAGAGAAGGGTTAAATCTTGTCGTGTCAACAACAACCTATAGCCGTCATTTGCAAATAGTCTGGACCCAGATTAGACGCCGAAACACTCGACTTCTCATCAGGACCCAAGCTGTTTGACACCCGGTCATTAGTTTGTCTAAAGCTTGAACGAACCGGAAGTAGAATCGCAACCTTTCTTCGTATAATTTTTGAGCAGACATTATTTTTTCAACATGTTAAGGGTTAAACATAGGTCGATATTGGTCCTTTGTCTGTTCTATATTTATTTGTTACAAATTTCAATACCTACTGAATCTTCATGGGCAAAACAGAACTTTATAATGAAATATGGAAGGTGGAATTGTATAGCCGTTATAGAAATTAAAGAAACAGATCTATCGAATTCCATTAGCAAACAAAGCAGACCCTGACCAGAAGACTCCTATATATAGGGTCTGTTCTGTTTGCAAATGCGTGAAAATGCGTTTACATGAAGGATTGGTTTTATTACTAATGCGTCTTCCATTCTTCATTATCCCGATTTCACGCGGAAAGTGCGCTCAATCAACAGTATAGACCATGATCTGCAATCGTACCTAATCGACAGTTTCCGAAAAACTTCGATTTGTTCCGATTGTCATATCAGCTGCTACAATGAAACGCATTGTCTGATCAGGTTTTGTGCAGTTTAGGGCGATATTCTAATAACGAACAGTGTAAACTATAATCAAACGCACCGTTTTTCAACAATGACTGGTCTGTTTCTAACAATTTGCGAATGTATGACTAGCTGAGTCTTAATGACGAAAAATCGTGATCTGAGTCTACTTGTTTTGCCCAGTCCCAACAACAGTCGCGATAGGGAAGTAAACATACATAATTATGCCCAGTGCTACTTGCCAATGCATCAATAAATCTTCAGCTCTGCATAATAACACCAACAGTAAAACCCTTCCGAACCGGACATTAATTTTAGTATAAATATCAGTCTTGGAGACAGTTTGAAGCTTAATGCAGGGTTAAAGTAATACAGAAAGCTCCTGTAGGAGCTTTCTGCACGACTTTTACCATGTATTTCGCTGCCACCTGCCTAGAACTATTTTAATTCTTCTCTACTAGCATTACGGTTAAGAGGGGTTTTACTGTATATGTCAAGATTAAATTTCAAAACATTATGAAAGCAGTGACAATGGGGGTATTATATACATCAAAATATCGATCAAAGTGTCTTAAATACAAACGACTTAGTGTTTAATACAGCAGATCTTCCCGTCAGATATATACTTAGAGCTTTTGCGTAATATGAAATTCAGTTCGAAATAAAACAAAGAGACGGACATATGGATACGGACGTTGGAAATTTGTAGGTAAGCCTGACTCTGTTATATAGATTCAATGTAACAATGGTCGTCTGCCACAATTGTTTTCCATTTTCCCTGAAGTACAACAAAAGCGCTAAAACATTCGGATCTTCATGAGATGCCGAGAACATCGGCGTCTTATCTAGATCTAGTCTCACCAATGAGCTGTTAAGACGGCATGCTAATTTTGTGATGGTTGTCGTCTGCGGGGATATCGTCAAAACCTAAGTTTTGCTCGCTATCACTATTTAGAGTCTATATATCATGTATATGTGTGGACTAATCTGGATCTAGTCTAATCAATGAGTTGTCAACCATTAACTCCATTGAACATATTTATGTCTTTGCAAACAGAGTAGACCCAGAACAGACGGCTCATAAAGGGACCGTCTGATCATGGTCTGCTCTGTTTGTTTATAATATAATATAATATTATATATAATATAATATAGATAAGATTTTACAGTTTCAGCCATGGCTAAAACTTTCTGTTTCCATGTGCTATTATAACAGTAAATCTAATTAATATTCATGGTGTCATTATTTCTTACCTGAATATTCATGGAGTAAAGGGTTGCAACAGTATGTTGATTTTGAGATGGTTGTCGTCTGTGGGGATACCGTGAAAACTGAAGTAGCTCGATATCACTATTTAGCCATTTTAGGGTAGCCTATACATGTGTGTGAACTGATCTGGATCCAAATGTTTTGCATAGTGTGCCACACTTTCATCGCTAACGTACAGAGTTAAAAAATGAGACAACCTTACAGACACGGAGTTGATGAACGTTTCATCTGACTACTACAGTAAAATCTCTCTATAACGGCCACTAGATTACGGTTAAACCTCTCCATAACGGCCACTAAATTAAATCAAGCATTTTGTGTTTAAGGCATGTGTCTGCTTACAGCAAGGTGAAAGTAAACCAGAACGCTCCTATAGAACGCTCCCTAAATACAAACCAATTAACACAATTTAGTGGCCGTTATAGAGAGGTCTTACTGTAACTACAGAAAAAAACTCGTTTATAGCAGCCATTCAAAATACATCTAATTTTGAGCTACCATGACTGATGGTAGCTGAACCCTTTGCTTTAAATAAACGCATTTTCACGCATTTGTAGACAAGAGTAGACCCAGACCAGATGGCTCCAGTAGGAACCGTCTGATCAGGGTCTGCTCTGTTTGCTGTTGATATAATATATACCTGATTTTACGTTTTTTTTGTCAAAGCAAAAGAAACCCTCGAAAAGTTTACTTTATAAACTTTCAGCTAATAAATATTCATGCAACGTCACCGAATACAGTCACTTCCTACTAGCAAGGCTCGCATTTAACAACTTTTCTAACTCACCAAAATACAGCTGAACTTCCAAACTACTAGCATAGTAATTCTTATATACCTGATTTTACGGTGTTTGATCGTGTAGGATCCTTTTGCATTAAGTTCTGTCATCCTACATTAACCCTTTCCCTGTTAAATGTTCATTCATAATTTAAATACCTACTGAATATTCTTGAACAAAATCGATATAATGAACTGTGGAATTTGGAATATTGTAGCCATTTAGAAAATAAAGAAACAGATCTTTCAAAATTTATTAGTAAATAGAGCACCCTTAGCTGACGGTTCCTATAGGCAAATGCGTGAAAATATGTTTATATGAAGGAAATGGTTAATCAACATCCTGGTGTTAACCCATTCCTTCATATTAACACATTTTCACTCATTTGCAATCAGAGTAGAAACAGATCAGATTTGTTTTCATAGAAGTACAAACTAGAACATAGCGTCAATTATAATGAAATCAAAGCGGAAGAGAGTACTGTTCGTTAATGATGACCGTGACGTATCTAAGAAATGGATTCGTGAAATTATAAACGAGGTTTCGGGTATAAAACATCCCAGTCTGCAAATTGATGTAAGGAGAATATTTGATTTAGACACGACAAAATACCATGCGTACCGTTCTGTAGTATTTTTCTTCAACGAAGAATCAGAATCTTTGACTCATCATGTACAGAACTTTTTAAGCGTTGCTGGATTGACGACAGAGGAGAAGGACAAGTATCTGATCATATACGGGAATATAAATCCAAAGAAAACAGGAGATGCAGTCAACAACGAGCCGGACAGTTTAAACGTAATACAGGTTAGATCTTACGAGGGTGTGTTCGCATGGGGAGACAGACTTCTACAATTTCTCTTCAAAGACGACCAACCAGGTCGGAAACACGTCAACAAAACTTACTCCCTAACAAACACAACGGAGCAGTCTGAATCTACTGAAATGTTTTGCAGTCGGGTTAGGGATTTCATGAAAAGACACAGCATCATCGAGGCCGATGTACAGAAAGCTGGATGTGAAATAATTCTAACAAATCAGGACTTGAACTGGCTCACGGAGAGCAAGAAAAATAACTTACTGGAGAAAAGGATCAACCGTGATCAGTATACATGTGCTATAGTGATGGGTGGAGAACAGGGAATTACAGCACTGTCTCCTTTCGTGGCCTTTCCAATGATGAGATATCAAAAGTTCCATCTGGTTCTTGTTTTATGCGTTTTGTTCGGGCTTGTCAAAGTTAAGTTAAAGAAAACTGGCAGACAGAAAGATGTAAAAATGCCTGCAGTTTCGATAACACGTTCGGGAACTACATTTGAACTTAGTTGGAATATCGGAATTAAACGGTGCACGTCAGCTGTATTGAAGATCGACAAAAAACAATACAACAGATGGGAGAATCTGATGGTTGTTGATCCATACGAAACATCTGAAGTGACAGGACTCAACTATGATGATTGTCCGCGAATTAGAATGACTTTGGCAACAGAACAAGGCATCAGTGTTTCAACCAAATTAGACGTACATATTCACATTTTACGCACAGTGTTACTCCTAATACTGCTAATAGTGCTGAACCCAATTATCCTCTTTATTTCTTTTAGTCCTATAACGTATTTCCTATATTTGAAGTTCTCCTGTTTAGAGGAGTGCCTCTTACATGAAATTAGAACTGTTCACTTCAATGTTATGTGTACTGTTATCGTAATGATACATGTTGCTGGGCTAGCAGCAGTGCTTATCTATATAAATTTAAATGTTCTTTTAGACTCTCTTTATATTTTGATTTTGTCTGTATTTGGTGCAGCTGTATTGTATGGGATTGAAAGCTATATAACTTACACATTTTTCAAATTGTTTTCCAGATTGTAAGTACAATGTAATAGGGCCATGTTCTAGTCCCAATATCCTATCAAATATCACTGAAAACTGAGCCTTTACTGTAAGAAAACCAACCTATTGGCTTAGGAAATAATGATATCCAGGGCTTTGCAAACAGTGCAAACTAAACCCATCTGCTGAAAAAGAGATAGAGCGACTCTAATCAGTGTCGACACTATGTGTAAAGTAGGATGCACTCTGTGGTCGACTGACAATCACTTATCCCCTCACCGCTGTGGTTCGAATCCTGGACTGAGTATTTGGATTTCTCGTGTGAGGAAGCCTTTCAGCTGGCCTGCGGTAGGTCAATGGTTTTACCTGGATGTGGAACAATGCAGTTTTTTCCGTGCACGGAAGAACCGTTGGTGCATTCCCCCACCTGTAATGTCCTGGACGCCACGATATGAATGAAAACCATGTACTGTTAACCTATTTCATTATAGACTTTGTTTGGACCCTACGTCACGATCTACTAAAAACTAGCATTTACTAGAAAACAAGTTCAAACTTGTCTAGCTTTGAAACCATTGTAATAAGTAGAGCATTTGTCCTATCGAGTAAATGAGCTATTTATGACTATGGTTTCAAAAAGTAACATTTACAGAGGCGCCAAAAGGCGTCAATACGAGGGAATAAGTTAAAGCAACGCAAACCCTCATTCAGACAGACTGCCATGTCTGATACCATAGACGTCGCGCACGATGTTGGGTATTTTTTCAATACCGGCCTTATTCTATAACGTTTTCGTACATGTAAAATATTGCCGTAAATATATTTTATACATACTATATACCAAAATATTCAGCGCAATCTACTCTATCAGGCTGCTTTAATTTTGGTTTGATTTAAGTACAATCCGAACAATTAAATATTATTGAAACCGACGCGACGTGCGAAAAACAGAGGTGTAGGGTGTAACACAAATGTGTCGGCAGTTGAACGTTTCGGCATATTTTCACAAGTTGTGGAAGGATTTTCTGGCGGGAAATTCGTGCACGATACTCCCGTTGTGACGTAAAAAAACGTTACGGCGTTCCATCCGCTTTATTTAAAGCATACACGTGATGCAGCGACTTGACTGAAATTCTAAGACATGTAAGGTTTAAAAAATGACGTGAAAGCCGCAAGGGGTTACAATGGTGAATCCCTCATAATATCGCTATGATCAATCAAAATCAAAAAATAATTTAACGTGATAAAATTGTCTATTGACAGTTTGTGTAGGCTGTTTTTCGACGCACTACATTGCCTGACTCACAAGTTAATGCAAAATATGCTTGTGGAGGTTTTATGTCACACTTTTATAATTTTTTCATCGCTGAATGCTATATGCAAAGATAAACAACTAAAAGGGGAAGAAAAAATTAACGTATTTCAAAATAATTAAACATACATAATATTGTCTCTTTGGAATATGCACAGATCAAATTTCATTCTGAATACTTCATTGGTTATAAAATAACACGAAGTTTGCCTTGTGGAGATAATTTATCACACTGTGCTCGTTACGGCGTTTTTGACGTTATGACGTCTAATATTTCTAGATCACTACATAGGAATATTGATGCCTGATTTAACAGTCGTCAGCATCATTTAAAGCTAAAAACAACTTTCTGATTCTTCTGTACAATATTACAATTAATGTATGATTGGGTTGAATTTACTTTGCCGGTCCCCAGAATTTCTTTTACTACGTCACCAGATGCGCCAAACTCGTTGCTATGCATGAGTAAAGACGCCCGTATTTTGTTTCAATTCTATGATCCGATAAACGGGGGTTCAGGTGCATCAGCCCCACGGAAATAACATTAAATACACGAGAACTTATACATAAAATTTCTCTACATGGAGTAAAATACCTGCATTTCCAGTACTTTTTGTGGTAATTTCACAAGCGAAACAGCAGTTTAATTTATATGTCTGTATTGTGGTTTGGAGTTTTTGAGGATATATTTTGAGAGAATTGCGTCAAACAACATGGACCAGCTGACTAGCCATCTGTGTCAAAATATGCGCTTAATCTAGATTCAAGTTTTCTATATCTACATGTACTTACGCGTATTGCAAATGTATCCCGTAAGCTCGGACTAATTATTCACACCTACGTCTTCATACTTACGAAAACACCTGAACCCATAATTCAATCGAATCCTCTTCATAATTATGAAACCATCTATATAGTTGATGAAACCCATATAGTTGATGGCGAGATGTGATCAGTATCATACGATCAACTGTTCTGATTGTATATCAGCATCAGGGTCATTTTTCAATGGGGACCTTTTTTCACGTAATGTCACTTTTTCACGTGTGGACAGGGCCGTTATTTAACAACCGGATCATATCTCAATAGTAAAACCTGATCCTTCTGTCGTGGAATAAGGACCCGCCAAACTCGTTGCTATGCATGAGTAAAGACGGTGTCATTTTGTTTCAATTCTATCATCCGATAGATCCGGGATTCGGGTGCATCAGCCCCCGATAATAACATTAAATACACGAGAACATATACATAACATTACTCTACATGGAGTAAAATACCTACATTTCCCGTACGTTTCGTGGGGTCCATTAATGCATAGATCACACATTCGCGTATTTGACTCCGGATTAGTTTCGGATACGATCCGGCATCATTCATGGCAATCTGTATTGGTCCGTAGCTTTCTGTATTTTAGCCGTAGTCATACGTCGTAGCGCGCAACAGAAAAAAAGTCGTAAAATGACGTTATTTGACGTTACAGAAAATGTACCCTACATCGTGCGCAACGTCATAGTTATATTCCGACAGACAAACTGACAGCAAACAGTATAGACAGCCAAGTCAACTTATTATTCTTTACAAACAGATGGGAAGAGAGATAGGGTGTGTCCTTATATTAGGAATCATTACGGTTATATTATACAAGATATTGCAAATGATGATTTGTAAACAGTGAAGACATTGGTCAAATGAAATGTCTAAAGCATACTTACAAAAACGTCCTTCACGATTATAACACTTATGAGTTTGTAATTACCATTTCCTTCATATAAACGATTTTTACGCATTTGTAAATAGAGTAGATCCAGATTAGACGGCTCCTGTAGGAATTGTTTGATCAGGGTCTGTTCTGTTTGCTTATGAACTTATAATAGATCTGTCCCTACAGTTTCTACCAAAACAAAAAAACACGTGTATATATGCCATTAAAAAATCAGCTAATAAATATTCATGATGTCATTATTTCTTATATTCAACAGGAAAGGGCTAAAGTATCTAATTGGCCAGAATTCAAACTTGTTACCCTTTACTCCATAAATACACCTTTTACACCTTTGCAAACAGAGTAGACCCAGATCAGACAGCTCTTATAGGAACTGTCTGATCAGGATCTGCTCTGCTTGCTTATGAAATGATATAGTTTCTGCCATGAGTAAATATTCCTGTTGTTATGTGCCATTATAAACAATAAGCTACATTGTAATTACTATTCATAACGCCATAATCTCTTGCCTGAATATTCATGCAATAGTATGTCCATACTGTATAACACAAGGTTGTTGTATATATACAGAATATTCTGTTCTGTTCTGTATATACAGCAAGCAACCATAGAGTTTGTTTAACCTTTAGCCTGCTATGGGCGGATGAGTGAATACATATGCAAACAGTTTGGATCCAGGTGAGATGCCGAGTAACTCCAAACTGTTAGACATTCTGATTGCATTTTAGTAAACCACATTCTTTATAGCTTGACTTTTGAAAATGTAAAAAAGTCTTTAAAATAATTTGCTCAGCAGGCTAAAGGTTAACTGTGATAATGTTGCAAATGTTGCAGACGACTATATATGTCAGGGAAATAGTTAAAGTAACAATACTGTAAGGTCACGTGACAAAAATACAGTAGAACCTGTCTTAAGCGGTCATTCATTTATAGAACATATGAGTCTATAAGCAGCTGGTTGCTTAATGCAGAACAAAAGTTATGCAGGTAGACTGAAATACTGTTAAAGCGATATTAAACTACCGATACAAATAAAACATTAGAATCGCCTAACCGATAGGATTTAGATAGATAAGCACACCTCATATTTATAGCTTTGTTTATTTGTTTATTTCTACAGCTGTGTGCACTTGTTGATATACGGATCTGTTTTGAGTTCTCTTTTAGGATAAACATTTGTTAAACGAGTCCAGAAAATTGGCGAGCTCAATAACCATTTTTTCTGAACGAACAGCCATCTGATCTGGGTCTGCTCTGTTTGTAAAGCCATAAACACGCGTTAATATGAAGGAATGAGTTAACCCTTTACTCCATAAATACGCCTTTCTACGCCTTTGCAAAGAGAATAGACAAAGATCAGATGGCTTTTGTAATACGTTGCAATGTATGTACGCATTTAACAACTGTTATTGGTCTAAATTGTAACTCATGTTATCATTTATCAGATGAAATGTGATCTACAATGTTAATGTACTTATTTAACAGCTGATATTGTCTACACTGTAATTTATGTACTTATTTAACAGCTAATATTGCTCTACACTGTAATGTATGTACTTATTTAACAGCTAATATTGGTATACACTGTAATTTATGCATATATTTAAGAGCTGATATCGGTTTATTTTGTAATTTATGTACTCATTACACGTTAATTTATGTCCTCATTTAACAGCTGATATTGGTGTACACAATAATTTATGTACTTTTTAACAGCTGAGTATGGTATACACTGGTAAATGTACAGTCGGCTGAGCGGTCATTCGCACTGAAAGTAGACTATAACTAGGTACTTTACTTTTTTTACACTGTAATCTTGGTCAGTACTCACTTAGTATGATACGATACATCTAACATATCTGAATACTTAATTTTCAAAATGGGATAGTCTCTTATTATTTAATGATATAGTCTATTCAGTATGAATGGGTATAATTTGCGAAAGCATTTTGAATGACAAACCGTGCAGATCCAGATCCGAGAGCTCCACTAGTTTGCAAATGCCAGTAAACTCATTTTTGGCAGTCAAGGACTAACACTTTCCTTCATATAAACGTGTTTCACGTTTTTGCAAACAGAGTAGATCCAGATCATACGACTCCTATAGGAGCCGTCTGATCAGGGTCTGCTCTGTTTGCTAATGGAATTTAAAATATCTGTTTCTTAACTTTCTAAAATGACTACAATGTTCTACCTTCCATATTTCATTGTAATTATTTTGCCCATGAATATTCAGTGGGTATTAAAATTTGGACTAAACATAGAACAGGGAAAGGTTTAACCATTTACCTCATATAAACGTGTTTTCACGCATTTGCAAACAGAGTAGATCCAGATCAGATGGCTCCAAGAGGAGCCGTCTGATCAGGGTCTACTCTGTTTGCTAATAGAATTTGATAAAACTGTTTCTTTGCTTTCTAAAATGTCTACAATGTTCCACCTTCCATATTTCATTGTAACTGTTTTGTTAATGAATATGAAGTAGGTACTGAAATTTGGCCTAAATACAGAACAGGGAAAGGGTTAAGGATGTAAACTGAATTTTGAAAGGTTAACAGGATCATATGTATATATTGTTTTACTTTTTGTATGATCTAGTTGGAATAACCCTTTACTCCATGAATATTCGTGTGAGAAATAATTACACCATGAATATTAATAAGAGTATTTTTTACAAATGGCACATGGACACAGGACTTTTTTGCCATGACAGAAACAGTAGAATCATATCTGTATCATTTATTTTTATAACCAAACAGAGCAGACCTTGAGCAGACGACTGATCTGGTTTTACTCTGTATGCAAAGGCTAGAAATGTATATTTATGGAGTAAAGGGTTATATAAGTCGATTGTCAGACCAGCTAATATACATATAGATTTTATATTAATAAATAAATCTAATACACACATAAATATTTATGTTATTGTTGCTGATGATATTGTTTCACTGATGCACATTTCCCCATATTGATATACATGTATGTATCTGGGAGAATAAAACACATATGAATTGAGTTGAGTAGTACTAATTTGCATACTTTTTAACCCTTTCCATCATATAAACGCCTTTTCACGCATTTTCAAACAGAGTAAACCCCTAATCAGACAACTCGTACAGGAACTGTCTTATTTCGGTCTCTTTGTTTGAAAAGGTGTTTAACCCTTCCCTCTCATATAAATGATTTTTCACACATTTGCAAACAGAGTAGACCCAGCACAGACGGTTCCTATAGAAGCCGTCTGATCAGGGTCTGCTGTTTTCTAATTGAAATTGACAGATCTGTTCCTTTACTTTCTAAAATTGTTCCCCTTTCCATTTATCTATACATATTTTGTCCATGAATATTCATTAGTTGTTACACAGCGCCAATGCATTATCACGTGTGTCTCGAAAGAAAATAAACCGCGACAGCTTTTAAAAATTTGGAGACCAATAACGCTTTTAAATACTGTTTATAAAATAACGTCTGGAGTCATAGCTAGCAGATCAAAAACTGTACTGCCAAATTTGGTAAGCATGGAACAAACTGGATTGTTTTTAAAAATAGGCTTATTGGTGAAAATACAAGACTGATTGAATACAAGACTGATTGGTGAAAATACAAGATTGATATATGGTATTATGCACCATATCACTGATCGACTTTGAAAAAGCTTTTGACTCCATTTCATGGAAATTTATATGTGAAACCCTTGAGCTATTTAATTTTGGAGATTCCATCAAACGATGGGTCACGGTATTTTATAAAGAAATACAGTCCTGCGTTATACAAAACAGATTTTTGTCAGACTTTTTCACGTAGAGAGAGGCTGCAGGCAAGGAAATCCACTCTCTTGTTATATATTTATTCTTTGTACCAAAATATTAATACAGAAAATAAAAAGTAATGGAAAATCAAAGGAGTCAAGATCAATGGAGTCGAGCACTTATCACTCTTTGCTGATGACACTTGACTCATTTTGGACGGAACACCCGAGTCTTTGAATGAAACGCTATCCGAATAATGAAACGCTATCCGAATAATGAAACGCTATCCGAATTAGTTAAATTCGCTAGCTTATCTGGTCTGAACATTAAGTTCGACAAAACACAGATTGTTTAGTTAGGTTCAAAAACATATAGTTCCGACTCTATCAAAACAAAATTCAAACTGAGCTGGGGCACAAGTGAATTTAAAATGTTAGGGATTAATTTTCATATTGAATGATTCATTTGAATTATAAGAACAGAATAGAGTCCTTAAAGAAAACAACATTGTACTGGAAAAGAAGTCCTATTGGAAAAATTACAGTCATAAAAAGCTTGCTAATACCAATGTTCAATCATTTGTTTATCTAATTGCAAGATCCTGGCCATCGAATCTTGAAGGAAATAAATGTTTTACTTTTTGATTTCCTGTGGAACGGACCAGCGAAAATTAGGAAAAGTGTAGTCATAAAGGATTATAGCGAAGGAGGAATAAGAATGATAAATATATTCAATTTCATCCAAAGTCTTAAATGTACATAGATCAGAAGACTTTTTCTTACAAATGGAAAATGGATCAGCTTAACAAAAACTGGTCAACTGTGGAAAGCTTTATACGGACAGTATAAGTAATAAAACTACAAATGTATTCTGGAAAGATGTTTTAAAGGCTTTTTCGATTTTAATAGCAATGATACCCATTATAAACTTTCCAGATGTTCTCTCATTGCCATTTTGTTACAACGACAAATTACTCATAGGTAGCCAACTTAGGGATCACTTTTCCGTCGTCTGTCAGTCTGTCCGTCTGTCTGCCCATCTGTCTGTTCGTCACACTTTCTTTTTTTGTCTGTCATTTCTAAACTAATCATTATAGAGTTTTCAAATTTCACACATGGAACAAACATGATGAGAGGAAGTGTCATGCACAAGGGCCATAACTCTAGCATCAATATTTTTTGAGTTATTCCCCTTCTTCATATTTTTTTGTCCGGACAATAATTCTTTATCTACAGGTTCAATTGGTTTCAAATTTCATATATTGAACAAGCATGATGAGAGAAAGTGTTATACATAACGGTCATAACTCTAGCATCAATATTTTTGAGTTATTCCCCATTTTCATTTTTTCTTGTCCTGACAATAACCCCTTATCTACTGGTTCAATTGATTTGAAACCTTACATATGGAACAAGCACTATGAGAGGAAGTGCCATGCACAAGGGCCATAACTCTAGCATCATTATATATGGAGTTATTCCCCTTTTGTCATATTGTTTGGCTTGTTATTTTTACAAATACCATTTAAGTTTGTCATGTATATACCATTGTCAACTACACCATAGTTGGATGGGTCAATGAAACAGCACTGGACCAGCATATTAACAGTTTTTTGTGTCAGCTGCGAGCAGGTGACACATGTGTTCCTCCGAACTGTCTTGTTTCTTAAAAGCTTGGTATGAAAAGGGCATACGATATATCAATAATCTGTTTAAAAAAGATAAAATGTTGCAGGAAAATGAAATTCTCCAAACATACAATATTAGAGTAAAATACCTCCATTACTTAGGGACTAATACTGTCTTGAATAATTTTTTAAAGTCGTTTGTAGAAGAACAATAATGGAATGCGCAATACAAATTTACAGAAGCGCAGCGGAAGAATTTTTATAGCATGCCATTCAAAGTAACAAAAGATAGCAATCTTCAGTGGTTTCAAGTTCACATATGGCACAGGATTCTACCACTGAACAGTTATCTTATGATGGTAAAAATAAGAAATGATGACGTGTGTACGCTTTGTACTATGGAACCAGAAACAATAACACATTTGTTTTTAGACTGTGAAAAAAGTAAACCCTTTTTAACCATATTAAAGACAAACATAACAAGACACCAGTTCAATATCAAATTAGACAACGCAACTTTGTGATTCGGTTCAGCTGATATTGAAGTAAACTTTATCACAATCTACCTAAAAAATTACATATATATGAGACGAAATCGACATCAGTCTTTAGGTTTAGACTCCTTCAGTGCATTTATAAAACATAATTTTGAAGTAATTTGTAGTTTCAAACAATAACAAAAACTTGTAGTTTCAAACAATAAGACGCTAGAAACATTTTACAAGAATTGTAAACTATTGCAAATATTTACATAACATTACTAATCAGAGACAAGTCTTTTTCTTTCTTTATGTTGTGTTTATGTTGTCGGGGTAACCGAGAACAAAATAGGTAGGTTCTTGATAACTTTATATGTATTTGCTGTAACACTACAACCACCTGAAATATAGGAATTAAGCATTCATAACTAAAATGTACAATCAGTATAAAGCTTTCAGCTCATAGTAAGTTACGGGTGGAGGAACTAATCAATACACGTGTGTTTAACACGTTGTAAGCCACTTTACACAATAAGATGCTAGAAACATTTTACAAGAATTGTAAACTATTGCAAATATTTACATAACATTACTAATCAGATACAAGTCTTTTTCTCTCTTTATGTTGTGTTTATATACATGTATATACGTAAGCATCGTATGTTAAAATCTTCCTCTCCTAGACAAAGATAAAGTAGTATATTGACTGATCACGCCTTATATACATTGGGGTGTATTTGTATCTATGCATCTTAATATATGTGTTCCTTCATATAAACGCATAATCACGCATTTGCTAACAGAGAAGATCCAGATCAGACGGAATACATACGAGCCGTCTGATCAGCGTCTGCTATGTTTAGTTTCTAAAATGGCCACCATGATCCGAATTATAACTTTTGTGTTTATGAACATTCAGTAGGTATTGAAGTTTGGATGAAATATAGAACAGGGAAAGGTTAAGCCTTTGTTTGATAACCTCGGCAAACATAAGAGCGCTATGTCTAAATGTAAATAAGGTATCTAAGAAAACCAAGACGACTAAGATAGGATCCAAACAGCTTCTTCACATAAATCCCCCTTTTATATAAACAAACAAACACATAGACAGATAAAAATGTTCTCTTAGCATGAGCAGCATGATTTTACAATGTATATACAGCCCTATTGTTGTATATAAGAATGCTTTGCTTTATATATAGATGTTTGCTTTTAGTTATTGTATGTGCTGTCTTATATTAGCATATGTCATATGAGCCAAATGTTTACTATAAAACCTGCTTTGAATTCAGGGACAGCTTGGGTCTTGATTACATGCTGGATCACATAGCATTTGATCCGGATCCATACTGTCTCGGTATACCCTATTGACATATGATAATATAAGTACTGGCTTAAACTGTGGTAATAATAATCTTAAATTATGGAATTAGACTGTATAATTCCGTGTTTAAATACCAGCTTGGTCAATTTTCTCTTATACATATGATTAAAGGAGGCAAATCTGTTGTAGACACCTTTTTTAGGAAACTGTTTAGAATCATAACTGGTGAGGACTGTTTAATTTAAACTTGAGATTTTAAATATATCTGTTTATCTTATATGTATTGTTTTGAGTATTATAAACGTTATCCTATATTTACAGGATGTTTTGTTTTAAAGTGTTATTGTTTTATGTCACTATAGACGGCAAATAGCTTCTGATATAGCTAATGTTATTTGTTGTAAACCAAACTGAAAATAAAGCTTCTGGTATCTTAAATCTCGGCCTGCGTCGTCTGTTTCATTCAATTGTTTCTCTTCGCGTGACGTTGATCAAAAGATCAAAAAGACTTTCACATGAAATCATAATTAGATGGATTTTCCAGTTCAGCGCAATTTCTATTGTCGTTTGCAACAGAAAATGACAAACTGAAGCTTAGGAAGTAAGTGTCCGCAATCAGTATGTCGCTGCAACATCAAATATGAAATGAAACCATACGAACATGTGCTTTAATCGCCAATGTTTTATGGGGGTCAATGTTTTGTGGGAGTCATTTATGTGGGTCGGTTTGTAATATATGTAAGGGGGTTTTGACCCCTAGTCGCAATATTATGACCGGGGAGTCGAAATATCAAGATCTATTGCCGAAATATCAAGATCCATTGCCGTAATATTATGACCGGGTGTCGAAATATCATGATCCATTGCCGTAATATTATGACCGGGTGTCGAAATATCATGATCCATTGCCGTAATATTATGACCGGGTGTCGAAATATCATGATTCATTGCCGTAATATTATGACCGGTGTCGAAATATCATGATCCATTGCCGTAATATTATGACCGGGTGTCGAAATATCATGATCCATTGCCGCAATATTATGACCGGGTGTCGAAATATCATGATCCATTGCTGTAATATTATGACCGGGTGTCGAAATATCATGATCCATTGCCGTAATATTATGACCGGGGAGTCATAAAATTACAGGGCTCACAATATGTCATCAAACCCGCACGGCGCCAACTTTCGACGTTTGCGTTCAACTGACAAACCATGTAGACCCTCGTCAGATGCCGCTTAATGACACAGTGGCTTGTCTAGATCTGCGTTCGACATTCTTGTAGGACTGGATATATGGTCTTGCATTGTTACTATGACGGTTCCAGTCACAAGGAAATGGCTTACCTCATGGATATTCTTGCAAGAAATAATGACATCATGACGTCATGAACAAATGAATGTTAATAATCGTAAATGAACGCAATATGGTTTGGAATTAAATCTATATGTTTATACACGTACATACAACTGAATAGGCAAACAAAGCAGGCTGATTAGACGGCTTCTATAGCAACCGTCCGATCTGGGTCTACTCTGTTTGCAATGATGTCAAGTGTCGTTTCCACGTGGTAACGGGTTAACAACATACCATTCCGATGGAGTCGTCTGATCCAGGTCTGCACTGTTTGCAAAGACGTAGAAAGTCTTATGTATTTATGGAGTAAATCGCTGAATGTTTAGTGTTAACACATTCCCTCCTAGTGACGCATTTTGGCGTCTCTGTAAAAGTCAGATTTTGAAACCATTTTGTGATAAATAGAGCATTTGCTCCATAGGAGCAAGTGCTCTATTTATCACTATGGTTAAAAAACTACACAGTTCTAATTTGTCCCCGTTTCTCTAGTAAATGCTCCTTTTTGGTAGATTTATTCAAAGCGGTTGGGTCTAAATATAGTCTAGGAGGTAATGAGTCCGCTCAATATGTAAGGCTTGTAAACACTTGCTGAGTGAGACATGTATGAGGCATATTGTTCTTTGACTTTGTGCCCCGCCCACCACCTCTACATATTCGTTTATTAATGCTAAACACCAGACAGGTAGGCAATCGGTTACCAAGTTTTTTCCTGAAATGTGGAAGGTAGAATATTGTAGCTATTTTAGAAAGTAAAGAAACAGAACTATCAAATTCCACTAGCAAACAGAGCAGAACCTGAACAGATAGCTCCGATAGGAGCCGTCTGATCTGGGTTTACTCTGTTTACAAATGCGTGAAAAAGCGTTTATATGAAGTAAAGTTTCATTTTAACTGGCGGCTCACTAACCGGCGGTAACGGAACGAGACCCTGACGGGAATTGAACAGTTGACCTCCAAATAAAAAGCGGACGACTTAATCACTATGCCACTTGATCAATATATATCTGCACTTCAGATTACATGATCTGGATCATTTTAAACGTTATCATGACGACAGCAACATAACCGTCACTTTGCAAATAGTCTGGACCCAGATGAGACACCAAGTAACTCGGCATCTCACCAGGACCCCAGCTGTTAGACACTCGGCTTCTCATCAGGACCCAAGCTGTTAGACACTCCGTCATTAGTTTGTCTAAAGCTTGAACGAACCGGAAGTAGAATCACAACCTTTCTTTATATATAATTTGAGCAGACATTATTTTTTTCAGTATGTTACGGGTTAAATATACGTCGGTATTGGTCCTTTGCCTTTTCTATATTTATTTATTACAAATTTCAATACCCACTGAAGATTCATAGGCAAAATAGGTATAATGAAATATGGAAGGTGGAATTGTAGCCGTTTTAGAAATTAAAGAAACAGATCTATCAAATTCCATTAGCAAACAGAGCAGACCCTGACCTGAAGACTCCTATATATAGGGTCTGTTCTGTTTGCAAATGCGGGAAAATGCGTTAACATGAAGGAAATGATTAGTTTTATTACTAATGCGTCTTTCATTCTTCATTATCCCGATGTCACGCGGAAAGTGCGCTAAAGCATCAGTATAGACCAAGATCTGCAATCGTACCTATTCGGCAGTTTCCGACAAACTTCGATTTGTTCCGATTGTCATATCAGCTGCCACACTGAAACGCATTGTCTGGTCAGGTTCTGCACAGTTTACAGCGGCGATATTCTAATAACGAACAGTGTAGACTATATTCAAACGCCCCGTTTTTCAACAGTGACTAGTCAGTTTCTGACTAGTCAGTTTCTAACAGTTTGCGAATGTATGACTAGCTGAGTCTTAATGACGAAATCGTGATCTGAGTCTACTTGTTTTGCCCAGTCCCAACACCAGTCGCGACCGGGAAGTAAACATGCATAATTATGTCCAGTGCTACTTGCCAATGTATCAATAAATCTTCAGCTCTGCATAATAACACCAACAGTAAAACCCCTCCGAACCGGACATTAATTTTAGTATAAATATCAGTCTTGGAGACAGTTTGAAGCTTAATGCAGGGTTAAAGTAATACAGAAAGCTCCTGTATGAGCTTTCTGCACGACTTTTGCCTTGTATTACGCTGCCACCTGCCTAGAACTATCTTAATTCTTCTCTACTAGAATTACGGTTCAGAGGAGTTTTACTGTATATGTCAAGATTAAATTTCTAAACATTATGATAGCAGTGACAATGGGGGTATAATATACATCAATATCTCGATCAAATTGTCTTCAATAGAAAAGACTTAGTGCTTAATACCGCAGATTTTCCCGTCAGATATTTACTTAGAGCCTTTGCGTAATATGACATTCAGTTCGAAATAGAACAAAGAGACGGACCTATGGATACGGACGTGGGCATTCGTAGGTAAGCCTGACTCTGTTATATAGATTCAATGTAACAATTGTCGTCTGCCACAATTGTTTTCCATTTCCCCTGAAGTACAGCAAAAGCGCCAAAACATTTGGATCTTCATGAGATGCCGAGATCATCGGCGTCTTATCTAGATCTAGTCTCACCAATGATTTTGTGATAATTTTGTGATGGTTGCCGTCTGTGGGGATATCGTCAAAACCTAAGTTGCTCGCTATCACTATTTAGAGTCTATACATGTGTGGACCTATCTGGATCCAGTCTCATCAATGAGCTGTCAACCTTTTACTCCATGGAACATATTTATAATATAAATGTAATATAAGATTTTACAGTTTCTGCCATGGCTAAAACTTCCCGCGTCCATGTGCTATTATAACAGTAAATCTAATATTCATGATGTCATTATTTCTTACCTGAATAGTCATGGAGTAAAGGGTTAGGACAGCATGTTAATTTTGAGATGGTTGTCGTCTGTAGGGATACCGTGAAAACTGAAATAGCTCGATATCACTATTTAGCCATTTTAGGGTATACATGTGTGGACTGATCTGGATCCAAATGTTTTGCATAGTGTACCACACTTTCATCGCTAACGTACAGAGTTAAAAACTGAGACAACAATATTTCAAAATATATATACAGTAAAACCTCTCTATAACGGCCACTAAATTAAATCAAGTATTTTGTGTTAGAGGCAGATGGCTGCTTAAAGCAACTTATAGGAGTGTCTTGTTTTACTTTCACCTTGCTTTAAGCAGCCACCTGCCCTAAGTACCAACCAATTAACACAATTTAGTAGCCGTTATAGAGAGATTTTACTACTAACTACAGAAATAACAGAACTAACGCTAGAATTAGGAACAACTGTAGCAATCTGAACAGTGATCTTTTTAAAAACCACCTTAATCAAAATCCTTTATGCGAATGTTCACATGAAATTGAAAATGCCGAACACTACTTTTTTCAATGTAGTCTTTTTCAAAATCAGAGACTTAACTTATTTCGTACAACACAAAGGTACCATCCTCTAAATACCGAAATGCTGCTGTTTGGCAAACAAAATCTAAATGATGAAGACAATAAAATCATATTTGCTGCCGTGCATTGTTATATAAAGCAATCACGGAGGTTTTAGCCTAACGTATTGTACAACTATCGATGTACTAACTCTTAGTTTGATATTATACTTTTTCTAAGATTATGCTAAGATGTCTTACTTATAACGGTATATTCTTATTCTAAGATGTCTAAGTGTCCTCTGATCGTACTACTATAGTTATGATATATGTCGCCACATGACTCTCTCTCTCTCTCTCTCTCTCTCTCTCTCTCTCTCTTTCTCTCTATCTCTCTCTCTCATCTACTCTCTCTCACTCTATATCTTTCACAAACATTGTATTAAGCTTCATATTTTGTTTGCCATTACATGTATATATGAATGCTTTGTATGGGGAGGGTCAAATCTAATGTTGTAAGAACTTGTGACCCGACCCAATTTCCTCTAATATGGAAATAAAATATGTTTAAACTGTAAACTACAGAAATAACTCGTCTATAGCAGCCATTTAAAATACATCTAATTGTGAGCTACCATGACGGATGGTAGCTGAACCCTTTGCTTTAAATAAACGCATTTTCACGCACTCGTAGACAAGAGCAGACCCAGACCAGATGGCTCCAATAGGAACCGTCTGATCAGGGTCGTCTGCTCTGTTTGCTGTTGATATGATATATACCTGATTTTACGGTGTTTGTCCAAGCAAAAGAAACCCTCGAAAAGTTTAATTTATAAACTTTCAGCTAATAAATATTCATGACGTCATGATTTCTTAACTTAATATTGAACAGTGAAATACGACGGTAACTCTTATGCAAAACTCACCAAAATACAGCTGAACTTCCAAACTACTAGCATAGTAATTCTTATATACCTGATTTTACGGTGTTTGATCGTGTAGGATCCTTTTGCATTAAGTTCTGTCATCCTACATTAACACTTTCCCTGTTAAATGTTCATTCATAATTTAAATACCTACTGAATATTCTTGAACAAAATCGATATAATGAATTATGGAATTTGGAATATTGTAGCCATTTTAGAAAATAAAGAAACAGACATTTCATAATTTATTAGTAAACAGAGCAGACCCTTATCTGACGGTTCCTATAGGAACCGTCTGATATGGGTGTACTTCGTTTTCAAATGCGTGAACATACGTTTATATGAAGGAAAGGGTTAATCAACCACCTGATGTTAACCCATTCCTTCATATTAACACCTTTTCACTCATTTGCAATCAGAGAAGACCCAGATAAGATTTTGTATAGAAGTTGTCTGATAAGATATAATTACATAATGAATATTAATTGCTGGCATGTTTATAATTGCATGTGATTAGGGGAATGTTTAGTCATGAATATTCATTATGAACTAATGAATATTGATAAGTAGAATGTTTATAATAGAATCACGAGTACGGCAGAAACTGCAAAACCAGATCTATATTATTTCAAAGGCAAACGCAGCCGAATCTGATAAATCATCGTCTCATCAGGGTCCAAAATGTTTGACACCAAATTTTATGTTTTTAAAAGAAATTGATGGAATGTCGACTCTGAAAATTAAGGCAGACGACAATGTTTGCAAATGGAAATTATTTGGCGCCAAAAGATCACAGAGGCTACAGTAGAATCTGTCTTAAGCGACCATTAAAAAGATGTCTAATTATGGGTCCTAGGAGCTTTCTACATTACCTTTGCCCTGCATTAAGAAGCAATCCGCTTTTAAGACACCCATGTTCAATAAATCAATGGCCGCGTAAGACAGGTTATAATGTATATAGAAGACATACAGTAAACCCCTCTAAACCGGAAGTTTTGTATCTAGAAGAATTTAGATTTTTAAACAGGTGGCTGCTGAATGCAGGTTGAACGTCATGCAGAAAGCTTGGGAGGTTTCATAACGACTGTCACCTTGCATTAAGCTGCCTTCTGTCTTGCGGACATATATAGCTGCTAATTTGATCATCCGGTATAGAGGGGTTTCATGGTATTTGTTGGCCTTGTTTTCAGGATTTGGTGAACTGTCCTATACGAAGGCTCCTGGTGTGATTGACTTCAGTGCCGTCTGCATCTCACTAAAACCCTCCTGTGACGGATTTCCTACCTGGACACTTTGTATAAATGATAATCTGTTGTTTGATTTGTTAACACATGAGTGAGTTGACATATCTGCAACAATGCATACCTGCTTGCCTGTGCTAGTACATTAAACAGTAGCAGCGACAAATAATCACGAACTCCATACAAACTAGAACATTGCGTCAATTACATGTATAATGAAATCAAAGCGGAAGAGAGTACTGTTCGTTAATGATGACCGTGACGTATCTAAGAAATGGATTCGTGAAATTATAAACGAGGTTTCGGGTATAAAACATCCCAGTCTGCAAATTGATGTAAGGAGAATATTTGATTTAGACACGACAGAAAACCATGCGTACCGCTCTGTAGTATTTTTCTTCAACGAAGAATCAGAATCTTTGACTCGACATGTACAGAACTTTTTAAACGTTGCTGGATTGAAGTATCTGATCATATACGGGAATATAATTCCCAAGGAAACAGGAGGCGCAGTCGACAGTGAGCAGGACAGTTCAAATGTAATAAAGGTTAAATCTTACGAGGATGTGTTCGCATGGGCAGACAAACTTCTACAATTTCTTTTCAAACACGACCATCCAGGTCGGAAACACGTCAACAAAACTTACTGGCTAACAAACACAACGGAGCAGTCTGAATATACTGAAATGTTTTGCAGTCGGGTAAGGGATTTCATGAAAAGACACAGCATCATCGAGGCTGATGTACAGAAAGCTGGATGTGAAATAATTCTAACCAACCAGGACCTGAACTGGCTCACAGAGAGCAAGAAAAATAACTTACTGGGGAAAAGAACCAATCGTAATCAGTATACGTGTGCTGTAGTGATGGATGGAGAACATAGAGTTACAGCATTGTCCCCTTTTGTGACCTTTCCAATAATGCGATATCAAAAGTTCCATCTAGTTCTTGTTTTTTGCGTTTTGTTCGGGCTTGTCAAAGCTAAGTTAAAGAAAACTGACAGACAGAAAGATGTAAAAATGCCCGCATTTTCGATAACACATGGGGACTCTACATGTGACCTTAGGTGGAATATCGACAGTGAACGGCACACGACAGCGGTATTGAAGATCGACATAAAACAAGGCAACGAGTGGCAGAATCTGCGTGTTGTTGATCCATACGAAACCTCTGAAGTGAGGGGAATCGAATTGCATGGTTCTCCCCGAGTTAGAATGACATTGGCATCAGAACAAGGCATCAGTGTTCAAACAGAAACTCCATCATGCACGCTTTACTTTAAAAAGTTACCAATTCTCATACTGTGCATAGTGCTGTCCCCAGCTATCTTGATTTATCCTTTTAATCCTCTATCATGGTTGTTACTACGCTGTTTGGGCAGTAAACATAAATATTTCGTAGTTGCGTCTACTGTAAACGTATTGCTACAGATTACTGGGATAGCAGCATTGACTATATATATATATTGGAATGTTTTGTCAGACTTTGTTGTTGTGGTTGCCGTGTGTGCACTGTATGTTTATCCCTGGGAAGGCGGTATAACTTACGCATTTTTTACAACTCTTTCAGAACTATTGTAGATCTATGAATGGAGGTAATAAAGATCTACTACTCTACTACACTATAAAAGAAATCAACTGTCGCTTATCCATGTCAACTATAAAAAGTCAAATATATCAGATAAAAATCGAGCCTTTTTCTTTCAAGAAAATCAACCTATAGGATTGGGAAATAATGATATTCAGGGCTTTGCAAACAGTGCAAACTCAAACCATCTGCTAACAAGAGTACCGCATACGGTACATACTACGCCCACTTGCAAACTTTCTCTAATTCAACATGCCTTATAAGTGTTGACATTTTCTAATCTGTGCTTCAGATCTTGATTTCCATATTTAGGTGATACTATTTTTTAAAAAAATGAAGTGAATATCTTATTAGATAAAAAAGTTACAGCTAATCCTCATTTTTGCAGATATTTGTAAAGTGCAACGGCCATAACTCTGTAAAGACAAACTGAATGAACCTCAAAATAAACTCAGCTTCAAATTTGTTGCTTAAAACATTTGAGTCAAGTTTCATTTATATCATTTTAATAGTTTTCCCAGAAAACAACAGACAAACTAAAAGTTGACCGACTAACAAAGCAACGAACACACTAAGTTCAAGAATAGAATAGAATAAAATGACATATCAAAACCCCCGCAATATAATGTGAAAATTCACATTAAGGTTTAACAATATAAAAGAATTGGAAGTAAATATCATTTCAAATGAAAAAGTTATGGCCATCCTCATATTTGCATAGATTTGCATTATTTTTTAAGTGCAAGCAAGGGCCAAATCCAAAACAACAAATCAAATGAGCCTCAGAATCGGCTTCAGGTCTTGATGCATTAAACATGTGTATGAAGTTTCATTATTATCTGTCAAACAGTTTTGCCAGAAAACAGCGGACAAACTATTTGCATAAATTTGCAATTTTTTTAAAGTCAAAGGGCAATAACTCCGAAACGAAAAATCAAATAAACCTCAAAATCGACTCGGCATCAGATCTTGATGCATTTAACATTTTTGTGAAGTTTCATTAAAATCTCTCAAATAGTTTTCCCAGAAAACAGCGGTCAAACTATTTGCATTATTTTTTAAGGACAAGGGCCATAACTCTGAAACGAAAAATCAAATGATCCTCAGAATCAATTCAGTTTCAGATCTTGATGCATTAAACATTTGTGTGAAGTTTCATTAATATCTCTCAAATAGCTTTCCCAGAAAACAGCGGACAAACTATTTGCATTATTTTTTAAGGACAAGGGCCATAACTCTGAAATGAAAAATCAAATGAACCTCAGAATCGACTCAGCTTCAAATCTTGATGCATTAAACATTTGTGTGAAGTTTCATTAATATCTCTCAAACAGTTTCCCCAGAAAACAGCGGACAAACTATTTGCATGTATTTGCATTATTTTTTAAGTAAAAGGGCCATAACTCCGAAACAACAAATCAAATGAACCTCAGATTCGACTCAGCTTCATATCTCGATGCATAAAGCATTTGTGTGAAGTTTCATCATTATCTCTCAAATAGTTTTCCCAGAAAACAGCGGACAAACTATTTGCATATTTTTTAAGGACAAGGGCCATAACTCTGAAATTACAAATCAAATGAACCTCAGAATCAAATCAGCTTCAGATCTTGATGTATTTAACATTTGTGTGAAGTTTCATTAATATCTGTCAAAACAGTTTTCCCAGAAAACAGCGGACAAACAAAATGTTGACGGACGAACGAACGAACGAACGAACGGACGGACGGACAGGGCCACGACAGTATACGACCACCTTTATTAGGTGGGCGTATAAAAAGAGATACAACAACATCAATCAGCGTCTGCACTGTTGTTACAGTAAGATGGCCGCCGTGGTCGGGTGGTTATGACCTTCGACTGTCAGCCACTTATCCCTTCACCGCTGTGGTTCGAATCCCGGCCTAGGCATTTGTATTTTTTCATGTGAGGAAGCCTTCCAGCTGGCTTGCGGTAGGTCGGTGGTATTACCTGGGTTTTCTGTGCACGGTCGGAACAATCCAATTTGTTACGTGCACGGAAGAACCTCTGATGCCTTCCTCCACCTGTAATTTACTGGACGTCGAGATATGACTGAAATACTGTTACAATGCAACCAATTCCATCCTTGACTATGTTTAGACCCAACGTATGTGAATAAATCTACTGATAAGTAGCATTTACTAGAGAAAAAATTCAGAATTGTGTAGCTTTGAAACTACATGTAGTGTGATAAGAAGAGCAGATGATCTATTTATCACAATGATTTCAAACAGTAACATTTACAGAGGCACCAAAAGGCGTCAATACGAGGGAATACCGGTAGGTTAAAGCGACGCAAATTCCGATTCAGACAGACTGCCATGTCTGACACCATGGTTATCATATTCCGACAGACAAACTGACAGCAAACAGTATAGAGATAGCCAATCCGACTTATTATTATTTACAGATAGGAGGAGAGATAGGGTGTGCCATTATATTAAGAATTAATACGGTTATATACGAGTATGCAAGATATTGCAAATGATAATTTGTAAACAGTGAAGACATTGGTCATATGCCATATCTGAAGCATACCTACAAATACGTCCTTCACGATTGTAACACTTAAGAGTTTGCAATAACCAATTCCTTCAGATAAACGACTTTTTCGCGCCTTTATAAACAAGTAGATCAATATCAGACGAATCCTGTAGGACTCGTTTGACCAGGGTACTCTCTGGTTGCTTATGAAATCATAATAGATATGTCTCTACAGTTTCTACCAAATAAATGCATAAGGCATTATAAAAATTCCGCTAATAAATATCCCTGATGGCATTATTATTACACGATAAGGGCTAAACCATCCAATTGGCCAGAGTTCAAAATCTTGCCAATTAGGTGCATGAGGATGAACTAAAAATCGCTCAAGTAAAAGGTTCATAAACATGAGAACATGTCTCTTGGCCTTATTCATCATTTACACTTTACTCAATAAATACGCCCTTCTACGCCGTCTGATCAGGGTCTCCTCCGTTTGCTTATGAAATAATATAGTTTCTGCCATGGCTAAATATTCCCATTGACATGTGCCTTTATAAATAATAAATCTAATTAATATTCTTAATGCCACTATCTCTTGTCTGAATATTTATGAAATAAAGGGTTATTGGGCGAAGCAAAGGAAAACCAAAACAGTCTTTTTGAAACAAAACATTTATTTGAGTAAAAATAACCAAATGAAGTAAATGCAACACCGTTTACTGCTTTCATACACTCGTCAAATCTGACAGTCATAAAATCAGTTCTGTGCTTAGACTCCATGGTGCTCAGGTATTCGGATCGACAAACTTAGGCAAATAGTGCAGACCTAGATCAAACTGCTCCTCGAGGAGAAATGATCCAAGTCATCAGAGTCAGTCCAACTACGTGTTACTGCATGTCAGTCTAATTTACAGTTATCAATATGGTGTAAACTTGAATGAGCCCTTTATTCCATAAATACGTTTTTTACGCTTTTACAGAGTAGACTTAGATTAGTCAGCGTCTACAGGACCTGCCCTGTTTTTCTTGTGCAATGATACAGACGCTTTTTACGCTTTAGCAGAGTACAATAAAATCTCTATATAACAGTCACTAAATAGTGTCAATCAGTTTGTTCTTAGGGCAGGTGGCTGCTTAAAGCAAGGTGAAAACAAAACAGAACGCTCCTATTGGAGCGTTCTGTTTTACTTTGACCTTGCTTTAAGCAGTCACATGCCTTTAACACAAAGTATTTGATGTAAATTGATGGCCGTTATAGAGAGGTTTTATTGTAGTCTCATATCAGTCGGCGTCTGCAGGACCTGCTCTGTTTACTTGTGGAATGATATAGAACTGATTCTACAGTTTTGGTTCCGTGTACATTATCCGTTATGAGAAATATTCTAATTAACCTTGTTAAAATAATATATATCTGATTCTACAGTTTTGGTCTTGGTAAAAAAAAGTCCTCTGTATAAAGGTCATTATGAAAATGATCTAATTAAGATCCATGATGTCATTATTTCTTACATGAATCTTCGTGAATGAATGGTTAAGCACCTTTTACAAACTAATGAAGCAGAGAGATATTTACAAACCGATGGAGCGGAGACATATTTAGGTGCCCAAATACGTAGGTTATTGCACATATACATGCAATAATTATGTCACACTGTATAACACAATGTTGTTGTATATACAGAAAGCAGCCATAGAGTATGTTTAACATTTAGCCTGTTATGGGCGGATGAGTAAATACATATGCAAACAGTTTGGATCCAGATGAGACGCCGAGTAACTCAGCGTCTCACCAAGATCCAAACTGTTTGACACTCTGATTGCATTTTGATAGATTATAGCTTGAAATTTGAAAATGTAATACATGTACATGAAAATTCTTAAAAATAATTTGCCCAGCAGGCTTAAGGTTAACTGTGATAATGTTGCAAATTTTGCAGACGACACTATTTGTCAGGGAAATAGTGAAAGTAACAATACTGTAAGGTCACGTGACAAAAATACAGTAGAACCTGTCTTAATCGATCATTCATTTATAGAACATATGAGTCTATAAAGCAGTTGGTTGTTTAATGCAGGGCAAAAGTTATGCAGATAGACTGAAATACTATTAAAGCGACATTAAACTACCGATACAAATAAAACATGTAGAATCGCCTATAACCGATAGGGTTTAGATAGATAAGCACACCTCATATTTATAGCTTTACCTAATTGTTTATTTCTACAGATGTGTGCACTTTTTGATGTAAGGATCTGTTTCGAGTTCTCTTTTAGGATAAACTTTTGTTAAACGAGTCCAGAAAATTGGCGAGCTTAATGACATTTTTTTCTGAATGAGCAGCCATCTGATCTGGTTCTGCTCTGTTTGTAAAGGCATAAACATGCGTTAAAATGACGGAACGAGTTAATCCTTTACTGCATAAATACGCCTTTGCAAAGAGAATAGACAAAGATCAAATGGCCTTTGTCATACATTGAAATGTATGTATACGCATTTAACAACTGTTATTGGTCTAAACTCATGTTATCATTTAACAGATGGATTGTGATCTACACTGTAATTTATGTACTTATTTAACAGCTAATTGTGGTCTATACTGTAATTTATGTACTTATTTAATAACTGATTGTGATCTACACTGTAATTCATGTACTTATTTAACATATGATATTGCTCTACTCTGTAATTTATGTACTTATTTAACATATGATATTGCTCTACACTGTTATTTATGTACTTATTTAACATATGATATTGCTCTACACTATGTATGTACTTATTTAACAGATGATATTGCTCTACTCTGTAATTTACGCTATTATTTAACAATTGATATTGCTCTACATTGTAATGTATGTATATATATAATAGCTGATTGCGTTCTACACTGTAATTTATGTGATTATTTAACAACTGATATTGCTCTACACTGTAATTTATGTACTTATTTAACAGCTGATATTGCTCTACTCTTTATGTACTTATTTAACATATGATATTGCTCTACACTGTTATTTATGCACGTATTTAACAGATGATATTGCTCTACTCTGTAATTTATGTGATTATTTAACAGCTGATATTGCTCTACATTGTAATTTATGTACATATACAATAGCTGATTGCGGTCTACACTGTAATTTATGTGATTATTTAACAACTGATATTGCTCTACATTGTAATTTATGTACTTATTTAACAGCTAATATTGGTATACACTGTAATTTATGTACTTATTTAACAGCTAATATTGGTATACACTGTAAATGGAAAAGTAGTAAAGTGAAGCAGGCAAAGCCACATGCAAGACGCAACCACCACCAAAACACCGATAGACAGCATGACACACACACACACACACACACACCCAAACGCACACACACACACACACACACGCGCACGCGCACGCGCGCGCACACACACACACACACACACACACACACACACACACACACACACACACACACACACACACACACACACACACACACACACACACACACACACACACACACACACACACACACACACACACACACACACACACACACACACACACACACACACACACACACACACACACACACACACACACACACACACACACACACACAAACACACAAACAAACACACACACACACGAAATGAACACAGAAAACGCCAAAAGACACACAAGAACCAGGGACAAACGTTCCTAAGTGATGTACTTATTTAACAAGTTTACAAGTTTATTCAGATAAGTCAAGGCCCAATCTGGGCATGTGACATATTGAACATGTTTACAACATTGTTTATATAACAGGAAGAACAGTGGTTAACCCCCTACTCCATATATACTCTAAAACAAGTCATGGAGCAAAGGGCTAATAAATGAAAAGAAAATAAATGAAAAAATCAACTAAACTATAGATGAATTATAATTAAATAATAATACAAGTTTGAACTAAATTGCAAACCATCGAAAAAATAAAGTAATTGAAATTTGAATTTGGGAGAACGAGAATACTGGGATGAATTACAGACATAAATGATTTTCTTGCAGAACAATGACAGTTTTAATAATGTTGATTTATCTTTACTAGTCATCAGATTATTGAACTTGAATGTGTTAGGAAATTTCCAGAAAGTACTATTCAAATATTTCTTTCTGTCTTCTTTGAAAAAGTAGCACTCAAACAGATAATGAAATTCATCACCAATTACATTTTTGTCAGATAAACTACAAAATCTTTGGTTTCTTACGACATTAAAAAATCGCCTACTTTCAATGGGAATTTTATGATTTGTGCAGCGAATTTTACAAAAGGTTATAGCAAGCTTAAACGGTAAAATATTGAAATAATTTTCAAATTGTAAAGTAGTTTTTATAAGTTCTGTAATTAAAGCACTTACCAGATTCATTAACAGTATTATGCCAGGTTTTTTTGTAAAATATGGTCTTTGAGTCTTGTACGAATAACTGATTTAAAATAAGAAGGATGAGGTAAGTTTTCTTTATGTAAATAGTTCGATAAGTCAAGTGAGTTAAAAGTCTCATGTACGAATTTTATCCAAGGAAAGTTCACTTCACTACGGAAGTACAGAACCTTTGACATGTTAAACAATAAGACAATTTTTTTCTTGTTTACCATTGACAAGTTTATACCAATAATGAAGTACTCTGGCCTTTATTTGTAAAGAAAGGGGCAAAATTCCAAGCTCTCCATAAATCATACAATTTGGAGTGGACTTGTTCAGATTTAATATAATTATTTTACAAAACTAAAGCTGAAAACGATCAACAATATCCAGACTCTCTATACCCCAAACAAACAGCTGATATTGCTCTACACTGTCATTTATGTACTTATTCAACAGCTAATATTGGCCTACATTGTAATTCATGTATTTATTTAACAGCTGATTGTTGTATACCCTAACTTATGTACTCATTTAACAGCTGATATTGGTGTACACACTAATTTATGTATTTATTTAACAGCTGATTGTTGTAGAAACGGTAACTTATGTACTCATTTAACAGCTGATATTGGTGTACACACTAATTTATGTACTTATTTAACAGCTGATATTGGTTAACACTAACTTTTGTACTTATGTAAGAGTTGATATTGGTCTACACTGTAATTTATGTACTTTTTAACAGCTGGTTATGGTCTACACTGTAATGTATACTAGTACTCATTTAACAGCTGATCTTGGTCAGTACTCACTTAGTATGATGCGACACATCTAACATACATGTATCTGAATACTGATTTTTCAAAATGGAATAGTCTCTTATTATTTTAATGATATAGTCAATTTAGTATGGATGGGTATAATTTACGAAAGCATTTTGACAAACAGTGCAGACCTAGATCGGAGGGCTCCTCTAGTTTGCAAATGCCAGTAAACTCATTTTCGGCAGTCAAGGGTTAAGGATGAAAACTGAATTTTGAAAGGTTAACAGGATCAATATGTATATATTGTTTTACTTTTTGTATGATCTAGTTGGAATAACCCTTTACTACATGAATATTCGTGTGAGAAATAATGACACCATGAATATCAATAAGAGTATTTTTTACAAATGGCACATGGACACAGGGCTTTTTTCGCCACGACAGAAACTGTAGAATCATATCTATATCATTTTTATAACCAAACAGGGCAGACCCTGAGCAGATGGCTGATCTGGTTTTTTACTCTGCATGCAAAGGCTAGAAATGTATATTTATGGAGTAAAGGCTAATATACATATAAAGTTTGTTATTGTTGCTGATGATATTGTTTCACTAATGCACATTTCCCCATATTGATATACATGTATGTATCTTGGAGAATATAAGATATATGAATTGAGTTGAGTAGTAATACTTTGCATACTTTTTTAACCCTTTTCCCTCATATAAACGCCTTTTCGCGCATTTGCAACCAGAGTTTATATATACCCTTATCAGTATGAGATGGTTCCTCCTATATGAGGGTCTGCTCTATTTGCTTACGGTGTAATATAATAATAACTAATATTAATATGATTCTACAGCTTCAGCCTGAGCCAAAATGTCCTGTACTCATATGTCATTATAAAAATTCATGTAGTCATTAATTCAGATTCATTATGTCATTGTTTGTACGTAAATATTCAAGAGGTAAAATATAAGGACAGGCTACATGTTCAACATGAATAGTAAAGTGTATTTGTTTTAAACAAGAGCGCCATGACGACCCTAATATCGCTCACCAGACGATCAAATGAGATTTTCAAAGTTTTTACTTAATATCTCTATAGAAAACTAGCAACCCCTGCAAAGGATTGAAACATCAGACTGCTAAGGAAAAGTTGCCACCCCTTGGGCGGGGCCAGTTTTGCCCCTAGAGGCATAATTTCTACATCTTTTGCAGAAGACCTGAAGTTGATGCTAAGAGCCAAATATGAAAGCTGAGAACCATTCAGTTTCATAGATTTTAAAAGTTTTCACTATGTTTCTATAGAAAACTGACCAGCCCTGGGACGGGCCATATTTCACCCCTGGGGCACAATTTATATAACTTTTGAAGAGGACCTAAACATGATGATATGTGCCAAATTTATACGAAAGCTGATAACCTTCCAGTTTCAGAGAATATTTTCAAAGTTTTCACAGTATGTTTCTATCGAAAACTGGCCACCCTTTGGGCGGGGCCAATTTTGACCCCATGGGCATACTTTATATAACTATTGTAGAGGACCTGACCATGATGATATGTGACAAATATGAAAGCTGAGAACCATATAGATTCAGATATTTTTAAGGTTCAAATTGTTGACGTCTGACGACGCACGACACACGCCGGCGGACATTACGCGATCACAAATGCTCACCCTGAGCACTTTGATGAGCTAAAATTATGGCATGTGAACACAGGACAGGTGGTCATGGCAGATTCTGCAGAAAATGACATCTTTAACTCATTCTTTCCTGGGCTATTTTAGACCCAACTTCTTTGAATGTATCTACCGAAAAGGTAGAGGAAATTTTGTAGTTTGAAACCAGTGATAAATAGCAAATGCTCTATTTATCACAATGGTTTCATAACGTGACTTCTATAGATGCGCAAAAATGCGTCACTAGGGGATAATGTGTTAATACTCCATAAGCAAACAAGAGGGCCAGAATGGCCTTGGTGTCGCTCACCAGACAATCAGGAGTTTTCACTATGTTTCTATAGAAAACTAGCCGGCCCTGGGGCGGGGCCAATTTTAATTGAGAAAGGATAAATTAATCTATACTTATGTGAAAAGGCGCTTATATGAAGGAAAGGGTTAGGTAAACATATTATATGTTAAAGTATATTGTACAGAAAATGAAACTAAATTAATGCAATTAGCACTATATCATAAGCAAACAGAGCAGATTGATCAGCTGACTACTACACGAGCCGTCTGATCTGGGTCTACTCTGTATACAAAGGTGTGTGTATGGAGTAAAGGGTTTATTGTCCTATTTACTGTGCAACAGGCAAGATCTAACTATAACAGTTTTCTTTGTTACTTCAGCTTTACTACCATGAAGGGAGGCATTCCATTTATCAAAAAGTGCAAAGGGGGATAATCTACCTTTATATGTACATGTATGCTAGAAATAACAACATGTATGTTAAAAGTAGCCACTGGTCAGCCTATTTTAGAATACCGGCTATCCCTGGGATGGGGCCAATTTTGACCCGAGGGACAAGATTTATATAACTTTTGTAGAAGACCTGAACATGATGCTATATGAAAGCTCAGGACTTTCGAGTTTCAGAGAAGATTTTCACTATATGTTTCTATTGAAAACTGGCCACCCCTGGGACGGGCCAAGTTTGACCCCAGAGGCATAATTTATATAACTTTTGAAGAGGACCTAAACATGATGCTATGTGCCAAATTTATATGAAAGCTGAGAACATTCCAGTTTCAGAGAAGATTTTCAAAGTGTTCACTATATGTTTCTCTAGAAAACAATGCACCCCTTTGGTGGGCCAATTTTGACCCCAGGGGCATAATTTATATAACTTTTGTAGAGGGCCTACATATGATGCTACGTGTCAAAGATGAAAGCTGAGAACCCTGTAGATTCTAGAGGAGAAGATTTATAAAGGTTCAAACTGTTGACGTGGGATGACGGACGACGGACATCAAGCGATCACAAAAGCTCACCCTGAGAACTTTGTGCTCTGGTGAGCTAAAACGCAGACCCTGATCTGACGGCTCATAAAAGAGCCATCTGAAATGGGTATACTCTGTTTGCAAGTCATCTTCATGAGGGAAAATGCTGAAATCAAAACGTATCGAAACAGTTCATAAAGGTTGACAGGTGTGATAATATTCACGGGGTAAAGCTATATGAGGGAAAAGGCTAAAGACAAGCAACGCCCACCACAGCTTTTTTGTCTCTTCTATTAAAAGATCATGCCAAATTATTTAAAAACAGATCAATTGATAATTTGATTACATATATAGGAATCAAAGGAAACATTGGAATAAATTGGTATCTCACTGTATGTGGTTATACTGACAACTGCTCAAAATAAGCACATGTTACAAAATGATTAAACTTTGAACCTGTCCACACAATAAAAAACAGCAAATCATTTCAAATTCATTCTTAGCACACCAAGGGTGACTTCATACAGGCCCCGTGATAAGACATGCTGTTTTACTACATGTCTTCAGAACCAAAACTGTTAATGTTCCTGAACCCTTTCCTCCATGAATATTTATGTAAGAAACAGTTACACCATCAATATTTATTACAATGATTTGTTATAACAGCACAGTGACACAGGACATTTTGGCCTCGGTTGAAACTGTAGAGTTATATCTATAGTATATAGTAAGCAAACAGAGCAGACCCTGATCAGACGGCTCCTACAGGAGCCGTCTGATCTGGGTCTACTCTGTCTGCAAAAGGGTAGAAAGGTTCATATATGGAGGAAAGGGTTAATGTAAATATTTCTTCATAGGCAATGGCAAAAAAAGCTAAAAAGTAAACCTTAAACTTAAACATATGCCTTTTATCTCTGACCAATGTCATCTCTGTTACAACCCACGCAAACAGTTTGGATCCAGATGAGACGCAGAGAAACTTGGCTTCTCATCAGGATCCAAGGTGTTTGTTACTTTGACTGTTTATTTTAACAAAAATGAAGAAAACTATAAATCAATTGTAGAAGACGACACATTTTGCAGATAACAAAAGTTTCTAGTGAAGGAGTTAAAGCATTTTATGCTGAGTTGACCCAGATCAGACCAGTCCTGTAGGATATATGTGATATAGTTCTCATTCTGCAGTTTTAATTGTTCATATTCCATTATATAAAAAATCACATAATTAATACTCAAAGAGGTGTTACTTCTAACATGAATATTCCTCAGGTATAAGGTTAAACATTTCCCTCATATAAACGCCCATTAATATAAATAAATCCTTTAACATTTTCGCTGCCAATGTCGCATCTGTGATGACCTATGCAAACAGTTTGGATCCAGATGAGATGCTAAGTAACTTGGCGTCTCATCAGGATCCAAAATGTTTGTTAATGTGACTGTTTCTTGAAACATAAATATTGAAAATTTCAGCAGATGACAAAGGTTGCAGACGAAAATATTTGGCAGCGAAAGGGTTAACCATTTATTCATGAAAGAAATAATGACATCACGAATATTAATTATATGAATACTCATAATGCTATACTAACACAGGAACTGTTGGTCAACCAGAGCAGTCCTTGATCAGACAGCTCCTATAGGAGTCTACTCTTTACTCCACGAATATTCATGTAAGAAATGATGACATCATGAGTAGTATTTAGATTATTTCTTAAAATGGCAAACTAGCAAATGAAAGTTTTACCACATCAGAAACTGTAGAATCAGATCTATACTATTTTATAAGCAAACAGAGCAGACCTTGATTAGACTGCTCCTTAAGGAGCCGTCTAATCTGGGTCTACTCTGTTTGCAAAGGCGTAATTATGGTGTGAAGGATTAAAAGGTCTCTCTACCAGGTACTGGGTTAACCCATTCCCTATTTAATATTCATATGAGAAATAATGAAATAATGAAAACTTTTCAATTAATTTATTTTGCTTGGACAAACGCTGTAGAATTACATCTATATGATGTCAAAAGCAAACAGAGCAGACCCTGATCAGATGGCTCCTATAGGGCGTAGTAATGGCGTAGAAATGCATATTCATGGAGTAAAGGGCTAAAAAGCGGGTTTAACAGATGGTCCAATTATTCCATTTATTTTTGGGGAAACAAAACATGGACAAGCAGGGGTAAAACTGTACATGTACGACCCCTATTCTTCATATATTAGTATCATAGAAACAACGTGAAGCATGTATGTAAAATATTTCAGTGCGTAACTCAGGAATAAGCACAATACAAAACAACTGTAAAATAATATGGCAAGTAATATGAGACAAAAAATCCCTGCAGAATGAAAACATCAGAGCCATGCCAACGTGAAGAGGGAACTACTGCATTTGTGTACAGGGTATACCCCCAGATCAGCCACAGCATGAGAACTATGCATCTGACTGGGGTCTGCAATGATGAAGAGCAAAATACTGTATACAAAAAAAACTGTCCACATCAATCATCCCAAATAATAGCTCTACTTTTGGGGTTTTGAGGCAGATGGCAGGTTAACCCATTACCTCATATGCTATTTTTAGACCCAACCTCTTTGAATAAATCTACCGAAAATGAGCTTTAACTAGAGAAAAGGAAAACTTTTAGAAGTTTGAAACCATTGTGATAAATAGAGCATTTTCTCCTATGGGAGCAAATGCTCTATTTATAACAATGGTTTCACAAAGTGATTTTTACAGAGTCGTCAATATGAGGGAATGGATTAATGCAGGATGAAAGTTATGCAGAAGGCTTCTCTTAGTCCTCTAGGAGCTTTCTGCATTACTTTTGTCCCACATTAACCCTTTACTCCATGAATGTATTGTGTAAGAAATAATGACATCATGAATATTAATTAGATTAATTGTTATAATAGCACGAATGAATGATTTCCCTTGGCAAAGACTGTAGAATCATATCTATATTATATCTTAAGCAAAACAGAGCAGACTTTGATCAGACAGCTTCTACAGGAGACATCTAATTTCGGTATACTCTGTTTGCAAAGGTTTAGAAAGGTGTACATGTATTTATAGAGCAAAAGGTTTAACCCATTCCTCCATAAATACGCCTTCTACGCCTCTGCAGAAGTCACCGGTTGAAACCATTGTGATAAAACTACAAAATTATAAAAAAAATCCTTGTCTCTAGTTAATGCTCCTTTTCGGTAGATTTATTCAAAGAGGTTGTATCTAAAAATAACCTATGGAGTATAGGGTTAAGCAACCCCCTGCTCTTATCTACCTCCGGGTTTATTGTATGGTCACTATGGGTAATGTCTACTGTAGCTTAAGATGAATTTCAAAAATTGAAGACCCTGGTCAAACATCACACTGAAAAACACAGCAGTTGATCTAGGTCATTGTAAAGTAAAAAAGGTCCTTTCTTCTCTTTGGCATGGCACATTAAATAAATAATAAAAAATAATATATACAACAAAATCCAGTCGTCAATTCACAACGAGTATAATGCACTGATAATTTTGGTTCCTGTTAATGCATTAGCTTACTAGTCTGTAACATATATGATAATTTCAATGTACTGTCAAAGTATCAGCAAATGCAGTAGAACCTGTCTTAACCCTTTCCTCCATAGGCTATTTTTAGACCTAACCTCTTTGAATGAATCTACCCAAAAGGAGCACTTACCAGAGAAAAGTAATTTTTTTAGAATTCTGTAGTTTGAAACCGCTGTGATAAATAGAGCATTTGCTCCTATAGGAGCAAATGCTCTATTTATCACAATGGTTTCAAGAAATGGTTATTAGAGGTGTAGAAAGGCGTATTTACAGAGGAAAGGGTTAAGTGACCATCAAAAAGAGGTCTAATTATGGGTCTGTAAGGCAGGTGGTAGCTTAATGCAGGTCAAAGGTAATGCAGAAAGCTCTTATAGGAGTTTTCTGCATTGCTTTTGCCCTGCAGTAAGCAACCACTTGCTTTTTAAGACTCCTATGTTCAATAAATGCATGGCAGCTTAGAACAGATTTTACTGTAGTAATAAGCCTGGATCCAGATTTTCATACACGTTTAGTCTAATATATTTTGATCAGTATACAAAACTTCACTCCATAAATATGCTTTTCTTCACCTATGCAAACAGAGTAGACCCAGATCAGACGGCTCTGTAATGGTCAATTCTTGAAACCATTGTGATAAATAAGAGCATTTGCACAATGGTTTCAACTACAAAATTCTATTTTTTTTCTTTTCTCTAGTTATTGTGCCTTTTCTGCAGATTTATTCAAAGAGGTTGGGTCTTAAAATAGCCTATGGAGGAAAGAGTTAACAAATGTTTGCTTTAATTTGGTTGTATTAAAGTAATCACTATTGACTAGACTGTATAATACCTAGAATCTTTTTTTTCTTTCATAAAGAATCATCAAAACATCTCAGATTCAGTGTAGCAAGCATACAGCAAGAGCTTAGTCGTGAGCAGCAGAAAATGACAAATAAAAAAAGATATGAAAATGTTCAACAAAACAATTAAAAAGCCTAAAGATTGGATCCTGACCAGGTCTCACCTAAATCTGTGCTGTATGCAAAAGTTATTATGTAATTACAAATTATGTGTGCTTTCTGTATTTTATACTAAGCCAACATAATCTTTTCCATTTCTGTCCATTTAATCCATTCCCACATATTGACATACCTTAATTAACCCATTCCCTAATATTGGCACCATTTGATGCCTCTATGACAGACACTTTTTGAAACCATTGTGATAAACAGATCATTTGCTCCATAGGAGCAGATGCTCTATTTATCACGATGGTTTCAAAACTACACAATTCGAAACTTTTCCTTTTCTCTAGTAAATGCTCCTTGTCGGTAGATTTATTCAAAGAGTTTGAGTCTAAAAATAGCCTATGAGGGAATGGGTTAACATATTTTTCTACAGTAAAACCTCATTAATCTGAACACTCACATAAGTATCATTATCAGTCTTTATCCCTTTACTCTATGAATATTCATGTAAGAAGTAATGAGATCATGAATAGATTATTTTTTGTAATGGCAAACAAACACAGGAAATTTTGGCAATTGAGGAAACTAGAATTATCAGTATCATTTCATAAGCAAACTCTGTTTACAAATGCGTAGACGGTTCCTATAATCAGATGACGCCTATATCACGTCTTTGCAAACAGAGTACACCTAGATCAGACGGCTACTGTAGCAGCCATCTGATTTGTGTCTGTTCTGTTTGAGTATGAAATTATAATAGATCTAACTCTAACCAAAACATCCTGTGTACATATATGATTATAAAAATTCATCTATAAAATATTCATAATATTATTATTTTTTGCATGAATATTCAATGGGGGAAATGGTTAACCCATTCCCTCATAGGCTATTAGACCCAATCTCTTTGAATAAATCTACCGAAAAGGAGCATTTACTAGAGAAAAGGAAAATGTTATAATTGTGTAGTATTGCAACCATTGTGATAAATAGAGCATTTGCTCCTATGGAGCAAATGCTCTATTTATCACACTGGTTTCAAGAAGTGGCTCTTACAGAGGAGTAGAAAGGCGTATTTATGGACGAAAGGGTTAAGCAGCCACATGACTAACACAAAAAGTTCTCAATTCTTCTTTACTAAAAGTCCTGATTAGCAAAGGGTGGACTGTATTTTGTTTACATATATAACAAAAAACACACTGTATAAAAGATCACAGATAAAAGCTAATAAATAAATTTGGATTAAATAACGTAACATTAACACAAACCTGACTGTAAAAACAACAGAAATATAAACGCATCAAAGACAAAAAGAGCATAACAAAAATAATACGAGCATACATAATACAAAATGAGTTTACCAAAATAAAATGAGCTTACAGAAGCTAAATATATACCAGAGTAGAATCTTCAAGCAAAAGAACTTGAAAATAGAATATTTAAGAGATTCAACAGCATCTCAAAACAAAGATTAATCCATTGAATGCTGAATTTTCAAAATGGAATGGTCCATTGCTTATCTAACTACAGAGTCCAATTAGTATGAATGGCTGTGTCTATTGTATGAAGGGGGATGGGGGGATTCACCCCACTTTTTTGAAAATCCATAAAAGTAAAGAAAGTGAATTCGCATAAATTAGTGTGATATCTGAATTTTAGTCAAATTCCTCTTCCATTTTCAAATCCTACAATTAACACTGAAAGGGGCATTATTTGGAAGAAAAATTTGAATGACAAAACAGTGCACACCCTGATCTGGGTCTACACTGTTTGCAAATGCCAGTACTCTTTTCCCACACTAAAAGGAGTAAGTATTAACCCTGTACCTCATAGATATGCCTCTAACCCTTTCCCTGTTCTATGTTTATTACAAATTCAATACCTACTGAATATTCATTAACACACATTTTCCCCTTGTGACGCATTTTTGCGCATCTATAGATGTCACTTTATGAAACCATTGTGATAAATAGAGCATTTGCTCCTATAGGAGCAAATGCTTTATTTATCACAATGGTTTCAAACTACAAAATTCTAAATGTTTCCTTTCCTCTAGTTAATGCTCCATTTCGGTAGATACATTCAAAGAGGTTGGGTCTAAAAATAGCCTAGGCGAGAATGAGTTAACAAAATGGTTATAAAGAAATGATATTGTAAGATGTTACATCTGCGAAAGGCTTATCCCACTACTTGATAATCCTACCTATTTATGCCTCTGCAAATAGAGTAGACCAATATTGGACAACTCCAGTAGGAGCTGTATGTCTGATCAGCATCTTTTCTTATATGTTACAGACCTAATTCTCCATGGTTTCCTTTATTTTCTATTTCATTAAAAAACTTACTGAATATTCATAATGGGCAGGGTACCAAATGAATATTCATAATGGGCAGGGTACTGAATGAATATTCATAATGGGCAGGGTACTGAATGAATATTCATAATGGGCAGGGTACTGAATGAATATTCATAATGGGCAGGGTACTGAATGAATATTCATAATGGGCAGGGTACTGAATGAATATTCATAATGGGCAGGGTACTGAATGAATATTCATAATGGGCAGGGTACTGAATGTATATTCATAATGGACAGGGTACTGAATGAATATTCATAACAGACAGGGTACTGAATGAATATTCATAACAGGCAGGGTACTGAATGAATATTCATAATGGGCAGGGTACTGAATGAATATTCATCAAGTAAAAGGTCAAAAATATAAAGATACAATATCATGGAAAAACTTATACCAAGATAAAACAACGTATAATGCTAAATCAAGGAGTCCAATGCATTTTCTGCACAAATAACCATAATGCTTTAGTATATCTGATCAGCTGATCTGATCTGAGTCTACTTGTTTTGCCCAGTCCCAACAACAGTCGCGATAGGGAAGTAAACATACATAATTATGTCCAGTGCTACTTGCCAATGTATCAATAAATCTTCAGCTCTGCATAACACCAACAGTAAAACCCCTCCGAACCGGACATTAATTTTAGTATAAATATCAGTCTTGGAGACAGTTTTAAGCTTAATGCAGGGTTAAAGTAATACAGAAAGCTCCTGTAGGAGCTTTCTGCATGACTTTTACCCTGTATTACGCTGCCACCTGCTTAGAACTATTTTAATTCTTCTCTACTAGAATTACGGTTCAGAGGGGTTTCACTGTATATGTCAAGATTAAATTTCTAAACATTATGATAGCTGTGACAATGGGGGTATAATATACATCAAAATCTACAAAAGACTAAGTGTTTAATACAACAGATCTTCCTGTCAGATATTTACTTAGAACCTTTGCGTAATATGACATTCAGTTCGAAATAAAACAAAGAGACGGACCTATGGATACGGACGTGGACATTCGTAGGTAAGCCTGACTCTGTTATATAGATTCAATGTAACAATGCTCGTCTGCCACAATTGTTTTCCATTTCCATGAAGTACAACAAAAGCGCTAAAACATTCGGATCTTCATGAGATGCCGAGATCATCGTCGTCTTATCTAGATCTAGTCTCACCAATGAGCTGTTAAGACGGCATGCTAATTTTGTGATGGTTGCCGTCTGCGGGGATATCGTCAAAACCTAAGTTTTGCTCGCTATCACTATTTAGAGTCTATATATGTGTGGAATAATCTGGATCCAGTCTCATTAATGAGCTGTCAACCTTTAACTCCATGTAACATGTTATTGTCTTTGCAAAAAGAGTAGACCCAGAACAGACGGCTCATAAAGGGACCGTCTGATCATGGTCTGCTCTGTTTGTTTATAATATAATATAATATTATATATAATATAATATAGATAAGATTTTACAGTTTCTGCCATGGCTAAAACTTTCTGTGTCCATGTGCTATTATAACAGTAAATCTAATTAATATTCATGATGTCATTATTTCTTACATGAATATTCATGGAGTAAAGGGTTAGGACAGCATGTTAATTTTGAGATGGTTGTCGTCTGTGGGGATATCGTGAATACTGAAGTAGCTCGATATCACTATTTAGCCATTTTAGGGTATACATGTGTGCACTGATCTGGATCCAAATGTTTCGCATAGTGTACCACACTTTCATCGCTAACGTACAGAGAGTTAAAAACTGAGACAAAAATATTTCAAAAAATATATACAGTAAAACCTCTCTATAACGGCCACTAAATTAAATCAAGTATTTTGTGTTAAAGGCAGATGGCTGCTTAAAGCAACCTATAGGAGCGTCTTGTTTTACTTTCACCTTGCTTTAAGCAGCCACCTGTCCTAAGTACCAACCAATTAACACAATTTAGTAGCCGTTATAGAAATATTTTACTACTAGCTACAGAAAAAAACGCGTCTATAGCAACCATTCAAAATACATCTAATTTTGAGCTATCATGACGGATGGTAGCTGAACTATTCCCTTTAAATAAACGAATTTTCACGCATTTGTAGACAAGAGTAGACCCAGACCAGATGGCTCCAATAGGAACCGTCTGATCAGAGTCTCCTCTGTTTGCTGTTGATATAATATAGACCTGATTTTACGGTGTTTGTTCAAGCAAACCAGTAAACCCTCGAAAAGTTTACTTTATAAACTTTCAGCTAATAAATATTCATGACGTCATGATTTCTTAACTTAATATTGAACAGTGAAATACGACGGTAACTCTTATGCAAATTTTCCCCGTGTAGGACCCTTTTGCAATTAAGTTCTTTCATCCTACATTAACCCTTTCCCTGTTCAATGTTCATTCATAATTTAAATACCTACTGAATATTCTTGAAAAAAGTCGATATAATGAACTATGGAATTTGGAATATTGTAGCCATTTTAGAAAATAAAGAAACATACATTTCAAAATTTATTAGCAAACAGAGCAGACCCTTATCTGACGGTTCCTATAGGAACCGTCTGATATGGGTGTACTTCGTTTTCAAATGCGTGAACATACGTTTATACCGGATGTTAACCCATTCCTTCATATTAATACCATATGGTAAGGGCATAAAAGCATTAAATACTTTAATTATGAATACACGTGATGTTAATCTGAAGAAAAGTACAATGTTACAGCTTTTTGGTTCCTTTGTTGGTTCTATATTAAGTTATGCATGCGAAGTCTGGGGCAATTCAAAGAACAAGTCATTGGAACGGGTACATTTGAATTTTTGTAAGAAAATATTGCAGGTCAAGAGGTCAACATCGTCAACCGCAGTGTACGGAGAACTTGGACGTTATCCGCTTTTTGTAAATCGTTATGTAAGGATAATCAAATACTGGTTGAAACTAATTGATACTGATAATATTATTTTAAAACATATGTATGAATTGATGGTAAGTGACAATGAAAAGGGTCGCAGAAATTGGGTAACAGGGGTTAAAAATCTGTTAGAGGAATATGGCTTTAATTATGTATGGTTAAATCCCCATGATGTTAACAGTAAACATTTGTGTAAAGAATTCAAAAGGAGAGTTATTGATTGTTTCATGCAGAAACGGTATGGAGATTTAAGTAAGTCTAGTGTTTTATATTCCTATAGGCATTTTAAGTGCATTTTTGTATTTGAGGATTATTTAGATTTATTATCGTGGAAATTAAGCGGTTTTATTACGAGACTGCGACTGTCGTCCCATCCATTGAAAATTGAATCTGGTCGATATGGTAGAGCACGAATAGATAGAAATGAGAGATATTGTGTGTTTTGTAGTAAGTATGACTTGGAAGATGAGTATCATTTTGTTTGTATTTGTACTTTATACAGCGATTGTAGAAAGAAATTCTTAAAACAAAAATATTATCTAAGACCAAGTTATGTTAAATTTTGTGAATTAATGAGTTCCTCAACTAAGACAGAATTAGTAAGTTTGGCTATATTTATTAAGGAATCCTTAGAAATTAGAAAGAACGCGTTAAATGCTCAGTGAGTCTGAGTTCATCCTAAACATCGATTTTTGATAATCACATGTGTATCACTTTTAGGCTATATTTTGGTCCTATATATGACATTGAGGTGTTAAGAATTTTTTTATTATACGTATATAGGATGTATAGTTAACGTGTAAATTGCGATATACTGCGAGAGAAGTTGTGTGTTTGTGTATGAGTGAGAAAGTGTGTGGTTGGTGTTTGAGAGGGCACGAGGTTGGAATGAGTGATGAGTGGTATTGTGACCAAAATGACATTAGTGAATTGTGTTGCAACAAGGTACTCATGTACACGTTGAAACGAATAAAGTATATCTGTCTGTCTGTCTGTCTGTCATATTAATACCTTTTCACTCATTTGCAATCAGAGTAGACCCAGATAAGATTTTTTACAGAAGTTGTCTGATAAGATATAATTACATAATGAATATTAATTGCTGGCATGTTTATAATTGCATGTGATTAGGGGAATGTTTAGTCATGAATATTCATTATGAACTAATGAATGATGATAAGCAGAATGATTATAATAGAATCACGAGTAGGACAGAAACTGCAAAACCAGATCTATATTATTTCAAAGGCAAACGCAACCGAATCTGATAAATCATCGTCTCATCAGGGTCCAATATGCTTGACACCAAATTTTATGTTTTTAAAAGAAATTGATGGAATGTCGACTCTGAAAATTAAGGCAGACGACAATGTTTGCAAATGGAAATTATTTGGCGCCAAAAAGTATAGGGCCTATGATCACAGAGGCTACAGTATAATCTGTCTTAAGCGACCATTAAAAAGATGTCTAATTATGGGTCCCAGGAGCTTTCTACATTACCTTTGCCCTGCATTAAGAAGCAACCCGCTTTTAAGACACCCATGTTCAATAAATCGATGGCCGCTTAAGACAGGTCATAATGTATATAGAAGACATACAATAAACCCCTCTAAACCGGAAGTTTTGTACCTAGAAGAATTTAGATTTTTAAACAGGTGGCTGCTGAATGCAGGTTGAACGTCATGCAGAAAGCTTGGGAGGTTTCATAACGACTGTCACCCTGCATTAAGCTGCCTTCTGTCTTGCAGACAGATATTGCTGCTAATTTGATCATCAGGTATAGAGGGGTTTCATGGTATTTGTTGGCCTTATTTTCAGGATGTGGTGAACTGTCCTATACGAAGGCTCCTGGTGTGATTGACTTCAGTGCCGTCTGCATCTCACTAAAACCCTCCTGTGGTGGATTTCCTACTTTGACACTTTGTATAAATGATAATCTGTTGTTTGATTTGTTAACACATGAGTGAGTTGTCATATCTGCAACAATACATGCCCGCTTGCCTGTGCTAGTACATTAAACAGTAGTAGCGACAAATAATCACGAACTCTATACAAACTAGAACATAGCGTCAATTATAATGAAATCAAAGCGGAAGAGAGTACTGTTCGTTAATGATGACCGTGACGTATCTAAGAAATGGATTCGTGAAATTATAAACGAGGTTTCGGGTATAAAACATCCCAGTCTGCAAATTGATGTAAGGAGAATATTTGATTTAGACACGACAGAAAACCATGCGTACCGCTCTGTAGTATTTTTCTTCAACGAAGAATCAGAATCTTTGACTCATCATGTACAGAACTTTTTAAGCGTTGCTGGATTGACAACAGAGGAAAGGGACAAGTATCTGATCATATGCGGGAATATAACTCCTAAGAAAACAGGAGACGCATTCGACAACGAGCCGGACAGTTCAAACGTAATACAGGTTAGATCTTACGAGGATGTGTTCTCATGGGGAGACAGACTTCTACAATTTCTCTTCAAAGACGACCAACCAGGTCGGAAACACGTCAACAAAACTTATTCGCTAACAAACACAGCGGAGCAGTCTGAATATACTGAAATGTTTTGCAGTCGTGTTATGGATTTCATGAAAAGACACAGCATCGTCGAGGCCGATGTACAGAAAGCTGGGTGTGAAATAATTCTAACCAATCAGGACCTGAGCTGGCTCACAGAGAGCAAGAAAAATAACTTACTGGAGAAAAGGATCAATCGTAATCAGTACACGTGTGCTGTAGTGATAGGCGGAGAACAGGGAGTAACAGTATTGTCCCCTTTCGTGCCCTTTCCAATGACGAGATATCAAAAGTTCCATCTGGTTCTTGTTTTATGCGTTTTGTTCGGGCTTGTCAAAGCGAAGTTAAAGAACACAGGAACACAAAAATATGTCAAAATGCCTGCAGTTACGATAACACGTTTGAGATCTACATTTGAACTTAGTTGGAATATCGGAATTATACGGCGCACGTCAGCTGTATTGAAAATCGACAAAAAACAATACAATAGGTGGGAGAATCTGATGGTTGTTGATCCATACGAAACATCTAAAGTGACAGGACTCAACTATGATGATTGTCCCCGAATTAGAATGACTTTGGCAACAGGACAAGGCATCAGTGTTCCAACCAAATTAGACGTACACAGTGTAAATGTTCGCACTTTATGCACAGTGTTATTCCTAATACTGCTCATAGTGCTGAACCCAGCTACATGTATCTGGTTTTATTTCTGAGTCCTTCAGTATATTTGCTATGGATACTGTTCGAGTATTTAGGCAAGTGCCTCTTACATGACTATAACGATGCTCACCTCTGTGTTGTGTTAACTGTTAGCATAATGCTACACTTTGCTGGGCTAGAAGCAGGGCTTATGTATTATATAACTTCAAATTTTCTTCCAGACTATCTTTATATTTTGATTTTGTTTGTTGTTGGTGGAGCTGTTTTGTATGGGATTGAAAGCTTTATAACTTACATATTTTTCAAAAAACTGTTTCAAACTTCTTGATGTCGACTGAGCGGTCATTCGGACTGAAAGTAGACTATAACTAGGTACATGTACTGTAATAGTGTCATGTTTTAGTCCTAATTTCCTATCAAATATCACTGAAAACTGAGCCTTTTCTGTAAGAAAACCAACCTATTGGCTTAGGAAATAATGATATCCAGGGCTTTGCAAACAGTGCAAACTAAACCCATCTGCTGAAAAAGAGATAGAGCGACTCTAATCAGTGTCGACACTATGTGTAAAGTAGGATGGACTCTGTGGTCTAATGCCAATCACTTAGCCCTTCACCGCCGTAGTTCGAATCCTGGCCTGAGTATTTGGATTTCTCGTGTGAGGAAGCCTTCAAGCTGGCCTGCGGTAGGTCAATGGTTTTACCCGGATGTGGAACAATGCAGTTTGTTCCGTGCACGGAAGAACCGTTGGTGCATTCCCCCAACTGTAATGTCCTGGACGCCACGATATGAATGAAAACCATGTACTGTTAACCTATTCCCTCATATGCTTTGTTTGGACCCTGCGTCAAAATCTACTAAAAACTAGCATTTACTAGAAAAAAGTTCAAACTTGTCTAGCTTTGAAACCATTGTAATAAGTAGAGCATTTGCTCCTATCGAGTAAATGAGCTATTTATGACAATGGTTTCAAAAAGTAACATTTACAGAGGCGCCAAAAGGCGTCAATACGAGGGAATAAGTTAAAGCAACGCAAACCCTCATTCAGACAGACTGCCATGTCTGATACCATAAACGTCGCGCACTATGTTGGGTATTTTTTCAATACCGGCCTTATTCGTTTTCGTACATGTAAAATATTGCCGTAAATATATTGTATACATACTATATACCAAAATATTCAGCGCAATCTACTCTACCAGGCTGCTTTAATTTTGGTTTGATTTAAGTACAATCCGAACAATTAAATATGATTGAAACCGACGCGACGTGCGAAAAACAGAGGTGTAGGGTGTAACACAAATTTGTCGGCAGTTGAACGTTTCGGCATATTTTCACAAGTTGTGGAAGGATTTTCTGGCGGGAAATTCGTGCACGATACTCCCGTTGTGACGTAAAAAACGTTACGGCGTTCCATCCGCTTTATTTAAAGCATACACATGATGCAGCGACTTGACTGAAATGCTAAGACATGTAAGGTTTAAAAAATGACGTGAAAGCCGCAAGGGGTTACAATGGTGAATCCCTCATAATATCACTATGATCAATCAAAATCAAAAAATAATTTAACGTGATAAAATTGTCTATTGACAGTTTGTGTAGGCTGTTTTTCGACGCACTACATTGCCTTACTCACAAGTTAATGCAAAATATGCTTGTGGAGGTCACACTTTTATAATTTTTTCATCGCTGAATGCTATATGCAAAGATAAACAACTAAAGGGGGAGAAAAAATGAACGTATTTCAAAATAATTAAACATACATAATAGTGTCTCTTTGAAATATGCACAAATTTCATTCTGAATACTTCATTGGTTATAAAATAACACGAAGTTTGCCTTGTGGAGATAATTTATCACACTGTGCTCGTTACGGCGTTTTTGACGTTATGACGTCTAATATTTCTAGATCACTACATAGGAATATTGATGCCTGATTTAACAATCGTCAGCATCATTTAAAGGTAAAAACAACTTTCTGATTCTTCTGTACAACATTACAATTAATGTAGGCTTGGGTTGAATTTACTTTGCCGGTCCCCAGAATTTCTTTTACTACGTCACCAGATGCGCCAAACTCGTTGCTATGCATGAGTAAAGACGCCCGTATTTTGTTTCAATTCTATGATCCGATAAACGGGGGTTCAGGTGCATCAGCCCCACGGAAATAACATTAAATACACGAGAACTTATACATAAAATTTCTCTACATGGAGTAAAATACCTACATTTCCAGTACTTTTTGTGGCAATTTCACAAGCGAAACAGCATTTTAATTTATAGGTCTGTATTGTGGTTTTGGAGTTTTTGAGGATATATTTTGAGAGAATTGCGTAAAACAACATGGACCAGCTGACTAGCCATCTGTGTCAAAATATGTGCTTAATCTAGATTCAAGTTTTCTATATCTACATGTACTTACGCGTAGGCTATTGCAAATGTATCCCGTAAGCTCGGACTAATTATTCACACAGGTCTACGTCTTCATACTTACGAAAACACCTGAACCCATAATTCAATCGAATCCTCTTCATAATTATGTAACCATCTAGTTGATGAAACCCATATAGTTGATGGCGAGATATGATCAGTATCATACGATCAACTGTTCTGATTGTATATCAGCATCAGGGTCATTTTTCAATGGGGACCTTTTTTCACGTAATGTCACTTTTTCACGTGTGGACAGGGCAGTGATTTAACAACCGGATCATATCTCAATAGTAAAACCTGACCCGTCTGTCGTGGAATAAGGACCCGCCAAACTCGTTGCTATGATATATATAGCTAATGAGGTCCTGCCTCACTCACTACGCTCGCTAGCCAGGACCCGCTTCGCTCCTCATTAGCTATATATATATTTTTACTGTTTTTAAAAAATAGCAAAAATAGTAAACCCCCATATATACCCACGGGGCCCCCTTTTTTCCATTGTTTGAAAAATGAAAAAAAGTGGCAAAAAGAGGTACAGTGAAACTCTTTCAGGGTGTTAAGAATAAAAAAAAGGTTAAAGAGGTATAGGCAAAGTCTTTCAAGGTGTGAAAATAAAAAAATATTTTTACCCCTATCAGGAATTTTTAAAACCTACTAAAAACCCCCACTTTACTTAAGCATTACTAAAGCTTTACTTAAGCATTACTTAAGTATTACTTAAGCATACACAATATGTCACTACTTCAGGACACAACAAAAAATTTTTTCCTCCGCCACCACGAGAATTTTTTTTTAAAAAAAAAACCTTTAAAAATGAAGCAACCAACGGCACCGATATATCCTGAATTACCAGTAGAGGACGGACAAAATTATAGATTACAAAAAATATCAGAAATTGAAAAAACATTAATTAATGAAAGAGATACAAGAAAATCATTACGAAAAAAATATAAACGAGGAATAAATATTACTGACGGAGTTGACACCACGTTAATATCAGCTAGTATTATTTTAGCTGGAGTCGGAGTAGCTATTCCTTTTCTGTTACCATTACAAATAGTGGCTGTAGCATGTGGAGGAGTAGGCGTATGTGTTAAAATAATAAGACGTAAATTAATGTCAAAAGCAGAAAAACATTGTAATGTTCTAATAGCAGCAGAAAGTAAACTAAATAGTATTAAGGATATAATATCTAAAGCCCTACAAGATGGAGAAATAAGTGCGGAAGAGTTTAAATTAGTTTTAAATGAAATGGAAAAATATTCTAAACTTAAAGAAGAAATCAAATCAATAAAAAAATCAGACCTTGGGAAATCAGATTCAGGAATAACTGAGGATGAAAAAAAAATTGATCGAGAAGGTAAAAGAAGATATGTTAAACAGTTTAAAAACAGCATAATTTATACAATTAATAATAATTATGTTACTAATAATTATAGATATGAAAATTCACCACCAATTTATTCCGAATAAAAATGGCTGAAGGCGGATATGATTTTGAAAATCCTATGTTTGATAAAGATGATTATGATTATGATGAAGAAGAAACATCTTTTATTAATGATGAAAGACAATTTCAAAGTATGTTGAATACTCAATATAATGCATTAGATAATCTATCAGGACTAGACTTGGAAAGAGAAACAGATTCTTTCTTTGTTAAATAAATGTTTAAATAAATTTTTTGACAAAAATCAAGAACCACCAAGAATTAATAGGAACAAATTATATATAACACGTGATGAATATGGAAGACCTTTGTTTGGTGTGAAGGATAATAATAAAAATTACCCCCTATCATATTACAGGGGTACAAACCCTAATGAAGAAATGAAATTTATTTATTTGACACACTTCAAAAGGATTATGGTGTTGATTTTATTAGAAATGTTTTAGGAGTAAAAGATTATGAACTTTATAGTACTAGAGTTAGAAAGGGCAGAAAGGAATTAAAACAACTAATTGATGCAAGAAATAAAATTCAGACTGAAGAAATTCCAATGCAAGATCTTTCTTCAGAACAAGATGTTCAAAATTTATTAACAACAACAAATAGATCAGAAACTGCTTTGAAAGAAGTAGTCGAAGAAATAGAAACTGCACCTAAAGAAGTTCAAACAGATATAACAAAAAGAGAAGTGGATGGTATTCTTAAAGCAATGACAACAGCAAAAGAAGAGATTGCAAATCAATTAGCAAAACTGAATGAAACAAATAAACATATAGCAAGAGAAAAAGAAAAATTAGAACAGGCTAAAGAAGATAATAATGAATTTCAAATAGAAAGGATAAATAATCGAATAAGAGAATTGGAAGGTGAGAGAAGTGCTAGATTAGAAGCAATTAATATTAATAAAGAAAAAATACGTAGTCAAGTAAATAGAATAAAAGAAACCATCAATAAAATATTGAGAGAAGACACGACATTAGGAGAAAGAATAAAAACATTATTCAGAGAACAAGGAATTACAATTGTTAGTGTTTTAACCGCTTTTGGAATGATTATTGGTCTTATTGTTGAAACCGTTATACCCGGTGGAGGAGGTGGATCTATAACACCAAAACCCCCACCAAAAGGTGATGGTGTGAAAGATTGGATAAAAAAACAATTAGACAATATTGGAAAATTATTAGCTAAATTAGCTGGTAAAGCAGCAGCGGCATTACCGGGTATAATAGGGGCTATCGTATCGTGGTTATTATCCGCAACAGGTAAAGTTGTTAATTGGCTCGCTAATAATCTATGGGTTTTATTAGTTTTAGTTATCGGGTTATTATTTACGGCGGCGAAAGAGTATCTCAACGATAAAAAAATAAAACTGTAAGACCTACCGCTATACTTCCTACTATTATTGCTGTTTTATTATCTACATGTTCAATATTTTTGGAAGTTGATGATTTAGAAACATGTTCCGCTTTAGCCTCTAGCTTTGCCCCGATGTTTTTGATATATGAATTAACTTGAACTGGTTGCGACTGTTTAGTCGTTGTTCCTTTCAATTCTACATTTTGTTTCGGTGGAATAGGTTTAATATTAACGTCATTATTTAAACCGAGTTCTTGTTGATCCGTTACAACAACAATTTCATTATTATAATCTTGAATTGTTCCTATTCGTAATTCCATATTACTCGGAGACATATACAAGTCTATTCCATATACAAAATCAACTTTACTTTTAGCATATTTCAATGTGTTTTGATATCTCGTAATTTGACTCGGTAAATCGAGGGGGCTATTGATAGCATCCTCAACATTTGCTAGAAATTGTTTTTGAGCGTCAAAAGCTGTTCCTATTCCTAGTATGACCGTTCTCGTTTGAGATTGAGAACCTAGGATAGCCCAACAATAGGTTCTTATAGACTCGTTTATACGTTGAACACCCGCTTGTGTAAAACCTTTTGATGTATCAAGAATAAAAGTAGTCCAAGCATCTTTAACACCATCATCTTGTTGAAGATAATCTATGTGAACTTTCTTAGGAGGGTCATAATGACATGATGTAACACCGCAATGTCTATCACCCGGTACTTTAGGACCGAATGTCATCTTAGTTAAATCAAGAACAGCCACTTTATTATTGGTAGTATGTTTACTTGAACTATCATGTCTAAAATCTGTTATTGTCCAAGCTACATGACCTCTAGTATATACATCTCCGAGACCATCACCATTTGGATATAACTTTTGACGCCAGTCTGCGCTAGGATCTACATTAAATTCTTTACATATACGTTCATACGCTTCACGGTCATAACTATTGTTAAAAGCATTCCAGCTTTCGTCTTGTGGTAGAGCGATACCTAATTCAAAGAGTATCCGTCTTGTTTGATAATAAACGTGGAACAAGAATAGAGAACCAATCATCGGATTTTTGGTCGTTAAGTGATTGTTGAAATCTACACCACAACCCGTAGTAGCGCACCATATTGCAAAGTTAAGTTGATTTTGATAGAATAAAAACCAGTCTGTGTTCCATCGTTGTACTATAACATCTGATGCTACGTGTGGTAATTTGTATTTTTTAAATAAATCTAGGAAATTTGCATTGAAACTTTTTCCATCTGATGTAATAACGATGGATTGTTTTATAATGTTGACGGTCTTTTTATTGAACACACCCCCATGGATATATTGAGCTTCATTATTGTACTTGAAGGGATTTTGGATTGACATTTTAAAACATTAAAAAAAAGCAAACTAAAAAAAAAATGCATCATACAATTTCAAATATTGATAAAACTATTTACTTACAACAATATATTGATAATAGAAATGGGGATAAATATATTGGATTGAAAAGTATTACGTACGGTGTAGGTTGGTATAATATTGTTAATGAAAGTATACAAAAGGTGGGCGATAGACAAATTCAAATTCCAGATGGTTATTATAGTTTTCAACAATTATCGAATTTTTTAAAAACTTATAATATTACATTAACTGTTAATGAAACGAATGGTATTGCATATTTAGTTTCTACCTATGAATTTAAATTAAGTAAAGATTTGAGCTTTATATTAGGATTTGGTAAACTGACATTTACCGCTAATGAAATACACGTTGGTGAGAGAAGTATAGATTTTGCTATCTATAAATCTTTGTACGCTCATTTAGAACAAGTTAGTACTTCTCATAATTTTCTAGACGGTATGCCGAGTACCTTGTTAGTTGTTATTCCAGTTGAGAATAAAGAATTTGGTGAGATAACAACGATGAGACTGGAGAATCCTGAATACAAACAGTTAAATAATGGCTGTATAACTGAATTAAAATTAGAAATAAGAGATGAAAATAATAAAAAAATAAATAATCGTCTACCAGTTAATTGCGTTTTAGAGTTAAAAACTCTCTAATAAAATGAGTATATTTGGAACTAAAAAAATAAAAAGTGTTGATAATTTAGAACTGAAAGAAGAAATTAATAAATTTAGGGGCGTAGTTCCACAGTTGTTTAATAGACAACATGTTGATAATTTAGCGTTGAAAGAAGAAATTAATAAATTGAGGAAAGATTTAGATAGTATTAGTACAAAGAAGGTAATAAGCATATGCGCCGAAAGTAAGGGTGCATTAAAGGATGGAAAAGTATTTAGTTTCGGTAATGCCGGTAGAGAAGAAGGGGTCGGTTACGTGACGGGAAGGACCGGTTGGATAATGGGGTTAGGGTTATCGAGTAAAAGAACGGACAATGCTAATGTAGCCGTTGCGGTAACTATTAATGGAATTGAACAACCGGAATATGGTGTGTCTTTAGATATTTTTCCAAGCGCCGCGACACGTTTCCATAAACCATTAAAGATTGAACCTCTAGATGTAATCAATTTTGTTTGTAAAACCGATAATTCTACGTGCGTTAATACGGTGGCGTCAATGATAATTGAATTATCATACTAAAAAAAATATCCTTAAAAATGTCGGCCTACGGAGAAAAATTAAACCCCTACAGAAAAATAAGGGAACCGAGAGGTGTAAAAGGAATTAGACAGAGCGTCGTAATAACTAATAATCCTTCAACTATTGATCAGAATCAACAGTTATTAGTGAGATTCCCTAACCTAGGGGATAATGATGTTATTGTTACTGGAACAGTTAGATTAGCATTTGAAATTGAACTTAAATCTAAGGATGTAAATTCAACTATATATCAAAACATAGGAAGATCAATAATTAAAAAAACAAGAATTAGTATAAGTGGAAATGAAGTTATGTCAATTGATGATAGCGATATTTATCATTGTTATGTTGATTTATGGAAAACGCCTACCGAACGCGCGAATATGGCTTATCAAGGTCTAGGTACCGTAAACATGTTAAAACACAGAGTTGGAGCGGGAAATGCTGGTTCGGACAAAGAAGACGAAGCTATAGCTGACGCGTATAAAAATAGATTTTGTATTCCGTTAGACTTCGAAGTATTAGAAACGCATATACCATTTTATCAGTCCGGTCTCGGTGATAGACTCGAGTACGAACTTACGTTCAATGATTATAATAAAGTTATTAACTCAACGGATAAAGAAGCGGCTTATATAATTAAAAATATTTGTTTAGAATTTGATATGGTTTCCGACGCCGAATTAGCTAGACAAATAAGACAACAAGTTTCTGGTAAAATGGTAATTTTGTATGATAGAATACTAAGACATAGAAAAATAACTAAAAATAAATCTGATACGCTATGGAATATAAATTTAAATGTTCCAGCAAGAAGTATGAAAGGAATTCTGATATTGTTTGAAGACCCCGAAAGAACGAACACCGAAACTTATTTCAATCCTAAAATAACGAAAGTAGAGATTACGATAGAAGGAGTTCCGAATCAATTATACAGTCAAGGAATGAAAGCTTATCAACAGTGGGATGAAATTAATAATTTTTTTGCTATGAATTCTAAACGAAATAAAATAACAAATTCCGTTTTAAAAGATACGGTCTTCACTAATACAACATTAGAAAAATATCTTACGAAGAATTACGCGTTATGGCTCGATTTACGCTCAACGGATGATAACTCACTACACGGTTCAGGAAGACGAATTGAGAATGGATCCGAAGGAATTACAATTCAAATAACGAAAGAAGAAGGAGAAGATGAAACAATAAATGTTTATCTATTTATTATACAAGACGCACAAATTAATTTTGAAGATGGTAGATTTAAAGAAGTTGTTTATTAAAGGAACTGAAAACTAACGTAAAGTGGAACGTCGGAATTTTAATTCCGTCTAAAAATTGGAGCTTCCAAAATATCCTCATTGTGCCATTATATGTGGACAGACAGGTTGTGGAAAGACCGAGTTTGTACTTGACCTTTTAGAAAATCAATATTGCCAGATGTTTAAATATATAGTTATATTGTGCCCCACTATTCAATGGAACAAGGCTTATAAAAATCGTGAGTGGATTGGGGATGTTAGGAAACCTAAAAACAAAAATATAATAATTGTTAATCCTATTAATAGTAAAGGAGAAGAAAAACTACAAGAACTACTAAGAATGTTCTTTAATAAATATGCGGGCCATTCAACATTATACATCATTGATGATTGTAGTGCCACAAAAGAATTAACAAAGAAAAAAGATATGCTTTCTGAATTAGCTTTTTCTGGAAGACACGCTGAACAATCTGTGTGGGTTATTTCACAAAGATATAATTCTGTTTTAAAAGATTTAAGAGAACAAACAAAATGGTTATGTATGTTCTACACAAAAGACAGATATAGTTTTTATGATTGTCTATTAGAAAATGACGTTATTCCTACTTTGGAAGAACGACAAAGAATTAAAGAAGAACTAAAAAAAAAGAAGCATCGTAAATTGATATTGAGAACGGATCAACCTACCGGCTATTGGTTAGTTGTTTAAGCATTACTAAAGCATTGCTTAAGCATTGATTAAGCATTACTAAAGCATTGTTTAAGCTTTGTTTAAGCATTACTGAAGCTTTACTTAAGCATTACTAAAGCATTACTAATTAAAATGCTATTGTAAAATATGGAACTGAAGGTTTCAAAAAACTATAATTATTTTTAAACTAAAAAATAAATTATATAAAATGAATGCTGAAGAATTATTAACCGAAGTAACGGGAGAAGATGTTGAAGAAAAAATAGATGAAAAAAACCGTGAAAGATTATCAGCTATTGTAGCTGGTGGTAGTAGTAAACAATATCTTGGAAGAGAGTTACAACTTTCAGACATTGACGCAATGACTTCCGATCAAATAAAAAAATTATACTATAGATATGAAGCTAAACTAGGAGGTAGTATGGTTAAAACATTAGGTAATTCTTTTATTAATTTATATTTTATGGCTGTTTTTAAGTTTTTTAATGTTAACCCTCCAAAACTAATACAAGACTTAGAGAAAGATCCTATTATTAATAATGCATTAACTAGTTCATGTTGCGAACTATATTATAGATATGGAATGTATTTAGCACCTCTTTCCGCAATGTTAACAACAGCAAAACATGTTAATTTTACTAATAAGGAAGAAGATTCTCAAAAACCAGATATAAAAAATGAATAGTGAAGAAAATATTAATTATCAAGAAAAAATGAATAGTGGAGAAAAAACGACTGGAGGGAGTTTTAATTCGAAACCCAAAAATCCAAAACGAGTAGCTGCGGGTAAGAAAGGTGCAGAAGCAAGGAAATTAAAAGCAGAATTAAAAAGAAAAGAAGCAGAACTTTTGAAGAAAGAAAATATGGAACTAAAAATTTCGACACCAAGACAAATAACAAAAGATTCAGATGATGATGCTTTTCAAAATTCGACCGGAAAGCTTGCTCAAAAGCTTGCTAACACAGACGACGCAGACGGAGAGAGTTTCGAAACCTCTGGTCAAAGCGGAACGCTCCCTACGGTCGCCCATCGAAATTCGAAATTAGAAATAACAAAAGATTCAAAAAATTACATACCATTATATGTATCAATCGTAGTTGCTGGATTAGGATTATATTTATTCGTAAAAAGTCAAAAAAAAGAAAAAGAAAATATATCTTATGAAATAAAGAAAGAAGAATATGACGCGTTTGAATTAAATTAATTTTCTTTTAACTAATATTTTTTCTTAAAAAATGTCAACAGATGGAAAACAAATAGCAAACATGTTATATCATGCAGGAGTAGAAACTGTATTAACAATTGGATATGCGGAAATAGGCAGAAAACTATTAAAAAGACCACCACCTAAAGTAGATTTAAATATGGGAGATATTGGAATGTTAACTATTGATATATTGCTTGCAATGGCAACAAAAGATATGTTGGTTAAACAAGGTATTATTCCAGCTGATATCATGAAGTGATTTTTATTTTTTAAAAAATGTCTAGAGTAATACCAATTAAGTTAGGTGATAAGTATGATTATTTATTTTTAAAACCAGATGATGATGTTGAAGAAGTTATAAAAGATTATTCAAAATACGTTCCTATTGAAGAAAATAATCCTAGTTTTATGCTTATTTTCACTGCTCTTATATTATCGGAGTTAGCTGTTTGGGGAATTATTAAGTTGATTACACCTCCAGTAGACTCGGGAAATTCGACGTAAATGTGAATCCTAGTTTTTATTTTTTAAATTAAAAAAATGGCAAGTGCAGTAATAATGATGATTGGGGGAGCAGTTACAAATGCATTAGCTTTTACTGGTGGTAATTATTTATTTTCACATTTAGGAAAAGATTCGGATAAAGAAAGAGAAAGACATGATAAAGCTGTGGAACAACTAGAAGCAGCAAAGGCGGATTGGGAAAAAGAAAGAACTCAAAGATTAGATTATATTAATAAAGAAATGAAAAAAGAACATCATGCCGAACAAACATTTGTTGATGTTGACCAAGCTATGAAAGAGTATTATTATGCGACTGGAGGGAGCTTACAGCATTCGACTGAGATAGAGAGCTTACCCCCAGAACCTAAATTAAGTGATTTTTATACACCATCGGAAGACCAGAAAAATAGAGAGATTGCTTTTGTTATTGGTGGCATGGCATTAACTGGTTTTGTTGCTTGGAAATTAATGTAGATGATATTTTACAAATTGATTTTCTATATTTAAAAATGAGCAAGGTAGAAAAAAAGATGATGGCACAAATGCAAAGTAAAGCACAAATGCAAACAGAAATCACAGAAGAAGAATTTGAAGAAATGTTAAAAGAACAAAATAAATTTAATACAAAGAAATGGTCTGATTTGAAAATAAATAAAATCTATACAATCATTGACTATACAACAGTTGAAACAAGTATTGGTGAAAGTACAATATTAACTCTCAAAGACGATGGAAAAGTTTGGTGTCCTTCACATCTTGCTACTAAGATAGAGGATAAAGAACCGCCATTTTTTGTCAGACCACTTGGATTGAAACCATGTAAGAATAACAAGAAGAATAAATACCACGCTTATGATTTAATTTTTCTATGAAAATGGAAAAAATATACTATAGCCCTAAAGGATTTTGGAAAGGTAAGACAGCTGTTAGTAAGTTAGCAAAAGAAGCTAAAGTTAATAAAAAACAAGCATTAGAATTTCTAAAGAAACAAGCAGTGTGGCAGATATATTTGCCTGCACCAAAGAAGATAATAAGACCTAAATTTGATGTGTCTGCAAAAAATGAAGTACATCAAGCTGATTTGCTGTTCTTACCTTTTGATAGAATAAAAAATAAAACGTATAAGTATGCATTGACATTAGTAGATGTGGGAACGAGATATAAAGAAGCTGTACCATTAACATCGAAAGACAGTAAAGAAGTTGCCGCCGCTTTTGAAAAGATTTATAAAAGACATTTGACCTATCCTAAATTATTACAAGTTGACCCGGGAAGAGAATTTATGGGTGTTGTTTCTCAACTAATGGCTAACCATAATGTTAAAATAAGAAGAGGTAGAAGAGAGATACATAGAGATCAAGGAATTGTAGAGAGATTTAATAGAACTTTGGCTGAAAGATTGTTTGGTTATCAGTATGCTAAGGAGATTGACACACAGAAAAGAAATAGAGAATGGGTTAAGAGATTACCAGACGTCGTTAAGGCTTTGAATAATGAGACAAAAAAACCTTCTCCAATTTTAAAAAGAAAAGTTGATACTGAAATATGTCCACTCGCGAGTGTTAGATATTTATATCAACCTGGAGAATTAGAAGGAGGTGGTAAGAGAAGAGCTACCGACCCAATATGGTCAGTTGATATTCATAATATAGAATATCATATTATTACACAGGGTATAAGAGTTTATTATTTGAAATCTCCTGCACCAACGAGAGGGTTTGTTAAAGAAGAACTTCTTATTGTTCCTGCTGATACCCATACCCGTATGTCCTAATTCCATCGGGTCTTATGTATTTTTTTGTATCTAATGGTGAAAGTGTTATTTTATCTATTTCTAATCCATATATATTATGGGCTATAGATCTTAACATTTTCATTGCATGTGTGTATTTTTTAAATTAATTAATGAATCTTTATAATTATTAAAATTTATTTGTTTATTTGTTACATATTTCTTTGTTCCTTTTGCTCTTTTTATTTCAATATCATTACCTAATAATATTACATATTGTTTCGGTCTTAAACCTACATATTCAGCTATAGGAACACCCATACATTCATCTTTAAATTTACCTGGAACTTTTTTTTTTTTTCATCAAATAAGAAATGATCTTTTGGATAATCTGATAGATCAAATTCATCTTTCATTTCATACATATCTTTATAAATATCTTTAGTTTTTATATCTACTAATAAACTATCTGTATCTGTTAATAACATTGTGCAATTTTCTCCATACTTCTTTTTTAATTTATTATAATACCAATTAAACATTAACTCTTTTGATAATTCTAAAATAGAGAAACCAACATATATTGGTTTATTTAATGTTAATTGTGTTTTATTCATATGCATTGCTGATAAATCATCAGTGAATTTAACACGCCTGTTAAATGTTGGTTTAGATATTAATTTTCTAATTTTTTCATTTTGGCTTCCTTCAGTTTTAATTAATCTTACATCTACTCTTTTTCTTAGATTTTCCATAGTTTTACCAAATACAGAAACAATCATTAATTTAAAAAAGAATTTTTCAAATTCTGTTTTTGCTTTTTTTCTTAGTTCAGTATTAAGTTGTATATATGGCTTCATCCATGCTTTTTGATTAAATTCTAAAATTCTATGGAATTTTGTTACTTTTAAACCTAGTTTTACATATAATTGAAGATTTTTATAATGTACAACATATTTTTCTTTGTTCATAAGATTAGGAACAAGTTTTTCAACATTTAAAACATTTTTATTATCTAATATTCTTTTTTGATAATCAGAAAGCCATTCTTCTTTTACTTTAAGTTTTTCTGGAGCTAATGGATAATCATTATGGTCTTTATGTAATTCTTTAGGATATTCTAAATCAACTTCTAAAATCCATCCTTTACCTTTTTCTATTTTTTTAGTCTTATTAACCCATTTAAAACCAGAAACGGGAAGTAATCTTGACATTGCATGACCATATAAATTAGTTGCATCAAGGTATAATAAATAATTATTTTCTTTATTTTCATCATAACCTTCTACATATGGATTATTAGCTTTTGCATGTCTTTTAGAAACCATTGATATTCCTCCTCTCATACCTTTTTCAATGAAAAGATGCATATCTATATCTGTTATTAATTCTAATTCTTGTTTAGTTGATTTTAATAATGCATCCCAAGATAATCCTGGAGCTGTATAATAATGTAAAGGATCAAGTTTATAAACATTCATACAATTTTTTCTAAAATTTTGAAATACATCTGCTAATAAAAGAACATCTGTTTTTAAATATAAATCATGGTAATCTCCTAATGTTTCACAGTTAAATGTTTTCCATATATTTTGTGCATACGTATAATCTTCTTCACTAATATTTTCATTTGTTAGAGAACTATAAAACTTTTCTATTTTTGGTAATTTTGTTTCATCAAATCTTTCAAATGAATCTGTGTATTCATATGGATAAACTCCTTTACGAGTAAGGAGATATGAATTAGTTGTATATTTTGTTGTTAATGATAAATTTTCTTTATTTAATTCTTTATATCTTATATTGTGACATTTTTTACAATCCCCTTTTAACAAAAAATTTCCATTAATGTTTATTTTTTCTTTACTACCACATTTATCACATCCATTAGTTGAACCAACTGTTCCTTCTACTAAGTTTGCTAAGGATGTTGGCAAGAATTGAAAACTATCTAAGAATTTAAATTGCCCAACAGAAAAAGAAATATATTTTTCTGTATTATTGGCTATACAAGAAATATTTCCTTTCAATTTGTCTATTTTTTGCATTAATAAATGTGAATCATAACCTTTTAGGTTATGAAATACTACTGGTATTTTTGTTGCTAATGGTTTAATTTTTAATTTTAAATTACAACTTTTATGAGCTGCTCCTCTATAATTACCTGTTATATGACAATGATCTCTTACTTTATCGTCTAATAATTCTTCTTCACATATCCAACAATCTTTTGTATTTTCAAAATCTTCTATATTTTGTTTTGTCATAATCATTGTTTTTGGATATTTTAATATTTTATTAATCTTTTCTTTTTTCTTCTTCTATACATTTAAGAAATTTTTCTACTGTATTTTCTCCCCTATATAAAACAGGTTCATTTGTTTTTCCATCATATCTAACAACTATATAACAAAATCCACATGCCTCATGTACACTAGTTATTTCTGTTTTATCACCTTTTTTCTCTAATTTAGGTTTTATTATTGATTCAAAATCAGCATATATTACAAATGGTACTTCCATTTGATTTTTATAATTTACAAATTTAATTACAGAACCTTTAGGTGGCATATTTGTTTTTAAAGAAGATTTATTTATTCCTTCACAATCTTCTTTATGTTTAGTTAAAAAATCTTCTTTTGAAAACCCATGTAAACATCTTTCACAAAACTATGTTTTTGTTTTATGTTTATTCTGATCATAAAGTAATCTGTTAAGATATTTTATCCAACAATAATGTTTTCCAGGTGTTTCATCTTCTTCTAATAAATTTGAATTATCATCAATTTCAATTAACATTAAATTTATTCTTTTAATTTCTTTTGGTTGTTTGGATATATAATAAGGAAATATATTATATTTTAATATATTACCTTCAATTATAATTTGTTTAAGAATAGGAAGGAATTTAATTGCTAAAGTTTTAATATCACCTTTTATTTTACCATTTTCTATTCTTTTTTCAACTTCTTCGGCTTTAAGTGAAAATGGAATTTTATTACTTTTTAATATTACTTTATCAAACATCTTTTCTATAATATCTTTAAATATTTTCTCCTTGTAACCATATACATTTATTGCAAGATTATTCTGTTTTTCAAACGTTTTTATTTGTTTTATTGTTACAGGTGTTTCAATATCTTTTATATTAAGAATCTTTTTATAATCTGGATAAGATGAAGGTCTATCTGAATTTTTAGATACAGGATAAAGTGCTGAAATTATTGACCAGAAGAAACAAGCATCATCTTTATTTTTTACATTTATTATTGCTTTCTTTTTTTTAAAATAGTCAGGTAGATCAATATATGATAAACCTTTAATTGGTTCATATTTTGCAATGTTTAAATATAAAATTTTACAATGATCAATTTCTAAACCTGAAGCTGTATTTGTGAATTTCTCAATCCATTCTTGTAAATAAGAAGTTTGTTTATTATAATATTTTTTAATTTTTTGATTAAATAATACAGCAATTTGTTGTCCATGATTTGCAGCATTAACATATTTTATATTACCATTTTGTTCATCCTTTTTAAATTGAAGAGATAGACCTACAGAAAACTTAATACCGTTATATTCTTCTAAATCTTTTTTAATTTGTTCAACTATAATATTTCTTTTATCGGAAAATAGTATACTAGGATCTTTATAATTACTAGCATCAATTTCATATACTTTAAAGTAATTACATTTTGGTTTGTCTACTAATTTCAATTCTTCAGTTTTATTAGATCCCATTTTGTATATTTAAATTTCAATCATAATTTTTTTTGTTTTTTTATTTTTATAATATTCATTAATATAATTTTTATTTCTTACAATGAATGATTTATAAGCTTCTTTATATTTTTCTTTATTTTCACTATAATGTTGTTTTTTCCTTTCTTTTTGGCATTCTTTACATGCTGATTTAACACCCATTTTTCTACCTTTTGCTTTATCATATTCATTTAATAACTTATTTTCATTACATTTAGAACAAACTTTTCTAAGTTCTTCCATTTTTTTATATTAAAAATTAACTTATATATTTTTCACACCTTGAAAGACTTTGACTGTACCTCTTTTTGCCCCTTTTTTTTTTATTTTTTCATACCCTGAAAGAGTTTGACTGTACCTCTTTTATAACACATTTTGGCGCATTTTTCACACCCTGAAAGAGTTTCACTGTACCTCTTTTTGCCTCTTTTTTTCATTTTTCAAACAATGGAAAAAAGGGGGCCCCGTGGGTATATATGGGGGTTTACTATTTTTGCTATTTTTTAAAAACAGTAAAAATATATATATAGCTAATGAGGAGCGAAGCGGGTCCTGGCTAGCGAGCGTAGTGAGTGAGGCAGGACCCTCATTAGCTATATATATCTATGAATAGCATGAGTAAAGACGGTGTCATTTTGTTTCAATTCTATCATCCGATAGATCCGGGATTCGGGTGCATCAGCCCACGATAATAACATTAAATACACGAGAACATATACATAACATTACTCTACATGGAGTAAAATACCTACATTTCCCGTACGTTTCGTGGGGGCCATTAATGCATAGATCACACATTCGCGTATTTGACTCCGGATTAGTTTCGGATACGATCCGGCATCATTCATGGCAATCTGTATTGGTCCGTAGCTTTCTGTATTTTAGCCGTAGTCATACGTCGTAGCGCGCAACAGAAAAAAAGTCGTAAAATGACGTTATTTGACGTTACAGAAAATTAACCCTACATCGTGCGCGACGTCGGTTATATTCCGACAGACAAACTGACAGCAAACAGTATAGACAGCCAAGTCGACTTATTATTCTTTACAAAGAAATGGGAAGAGAGATAGGGTATGTCCTTATATTAGGAATCATTACGGTTATATTATACAAGATATTGCAAATGATGATTTGTAAACAGTGAAGACATTGGTCAAATGAAATGTCTAAAGCATACTTACAAAAACGTCCTTCACGATTATAACACTTATGGGTTTGTAATTACCATTTCCTTCATATAAACGATTTTTACGCATTTATAAATAGAGTAGATCCAGATTAGACGGCTCCTGTAGGAATTGTTTGATCAGGGTCTGTTCTGTTTGCTTATGAACTTATAATAGATCTGTCCCTACAGTTTCTACCAAAACAAAAAAACACGTGTATATATGCCATTAAAAAATCAGCTAATAAATATTCATGATGTCATTATTTCTTATATTCAACAGGAAAGGGCTAAAGTATCTAATTGGCCAGAATTCAAACTTGTTACCCTTTACTCCATAAAACACCTTTTACACCTTTGCAAACAGAGTAGACCCAGATCAGACAGCTCTTATGAAATGATATAGTTTCTGCCATGAGTAAATATTCCTGTTGTTATGTGCCATTATAAACAACAAGCTACATTGTAATTACTATTCATAATGCCACAATCTCTTGCCTGAATATTCATGAAATAAAGGGTTATTGCCGCGAAGCAAAGGAAAACCAAAACAGTCTGTCTTGAAACAAAACATTTAGTTGAGTAAAAAATAACCGGAAGAAGTAAGTGCAGCACTATTTCTTTCTTTGGTACACAGTCGTCAACTTACTCTGACAGTCAGAAAATCAAGTTTTGTGCTTAGACTCCTACGTGCTCTGGCATTCGGACAGGCAAATTTAGGCAAATAGTGCAGACCTAGATTAAACTACTCCGTGGGGAGAAATTTGATCCGAGTCATCAGAGTCAGTCCAACTTTGTGTTACTGTATGTCAGTCTAGTTTACAGTTATCAATATGGTGTAAACTTATTTGGTCTCTTTATTCCATAAATACGCTTTTTACACTTTTACAGGGTGCAATAAAATCTCTCTATAACGGCCACTAAAGTTGTGTCAGTTAGTTGGTACTTGGGGCAGGTGGCCGCTTAAAGCAAGGTGAAAGTAAAACAGAACGCTCCTATAGGAGCGTTCTGTTTTACTTTCACCTTGCTTTAAGCAGTCACCTGGCTTTAACACAAAGTATTTGATGTAAGTTAATGTCCGTTATAGAGAGGTTTTACTGTAGACTCATATCAGTCGGCGTCTGCAGGACCTGCTCTGTTTACTTGTGGAATGATATAGATCTGATTCTACAGTTTTGGTCTTGGTAAAAAAAAGTCCTCTGTATATTATGGGAAATGATCTAATTAAGATCGATGATGTCATTACTTCTTACATGAATCTTCGTGAATGAATGGTTAAGCACCTTTTACAAACTAATGAAGCAGAGAGATATTTACAAACCGATGGAGCGGAGACATATTTAGGTGTCCCAATACGTAGGTTATTGCACGTATACATGCAATAATTATGTCACACTGTATTACACAGTGTTGTTGTATATACAGAAAGCAGCCATAGAGTATGTTTAACATTTAGCCTGCTATGGGCGGATGAGTAAATACATATGCAAACAGTTTGGATCCAGATGAGACGCCGAGTAACTCGGCGTCTCACCAGGATCCAAACTGTTTGACACTCTGATTGCATTTTGATAGATTATAGCTTGAAATTTGAAAATGTAATACATGTACGTGAAAATTCTTAAAAATAATTTGCCCAGCAGGCTAAAGGTTAACTGTGATAATGTTGCAAATTTTGCAGACGACACTATTTGTCAGGGAAATAGTGAAAGTAACAATACTGTAAGGTCACGTGACAAAAATACAGTAGAACCTGTCTTAATCGATCATTCATTTATAGAACATATGAGTCTATAAGCAGCTGGTTGCTTCATGCAGAACAAAAGTTTTGCAGATAGACTGAAATACTGTTAAAGCGACATTAAACTACCGATACAAATAAAACATTAAAATCGCCTAACCGATAGGATTTAGATAGATAAGCACACCTCATATTTATAGCTTTGTTTATTTCTACAGCTGTGTGCACTTGTTGATGTACGGCTCTGTTTCGAGTTCTCTTTTAGGATAAACTTTTGTTATACGAGTCCAGAAAATTAGCGAGCATAATGACATTTTTTCTGAATTAGCAGCCATCTGATCTGGTTCTGCTCTGTTTGTAAAGGCATAAACATGCGTTAAAATGACGGAACGAGTTAATCCTTTACTGCATAAATACGCCTTTGCAAAGAGAATAGACAAAGATCAGATGGCCTTTGTCATACATTGAAATGTATGTACGCATTTAACAACTGTTATTAGTCTAAACTCATGTTATCATTTAACAGATGGATTGTGGTCTACACTGTAATTTATGTACTTATTTAATAGCTGATTGTGATCTACACTGTGATTCATGTACTTATTTAACATATGATATTGCTCTACTCTGTAATTTATGTATTTATTTAACACATGATATTGCTCTACACTGTTACTGTTATTTATGTACTTATTTAACAGATGATATTGCTCTACTCTGTAATTTATGTACTTATTTAACATATGATATTGCTCTACACTATGTATGTGCTTATTTAACAGATGATATTGCTCTACTCTGTAATTTACGCTATTATTTAACAATTGATATTGCTCTACATTGTAATTTATGTATATATATAATAGCTGATTGCGGTCTACACTGTAATTTATGTGATTATTTAACAACTGATATTGCTCTACACTTTAATTTATGTACTTATTTAACAGCTGATTGTGATCTCCACCGTAATTTATGTACTTATTTAACAGATGATATTGCTCTACTCTTTATGTACTTATTTAACATATGATATTGCTCTACACTGTTATTTATGTACTTATTTAACATATGATATTGCTCTACACTGTTATTTATGGACTTATTTAACATATGAAATTGCTCTACACTGTTATTTATGTACTTATTTAACATATGATATTGCTCTACTCTGTAATTCATGTACTTATTTAACATATGATATTGCTCTACACTATGTAGGTGCTTATTTAACAGATGCTATTGCTCTACTCTGTAATTTTTGTGATTATTGTTTATATAGTTGTATATATATGATAGCTAATTGCGGTCTACCCTGTAATTTATGTGATTATTTAACAACTAATATTGCTCTACACTGTAATTTATGTACTTATTTAACAGCTGATTGTGATCTCCACCGTAATTTATGTACTTCTTTAACAGATGATATTGCTCTACTCTTTATGTACTTATTTAACATATGTTATTGATCTACACTGTTATTTATGTACTTATTTAACAGATGATATTGCTCTACTCTGTAATTTATGTACTTATTTAACATATGATATTTCCCTACACTATGTATGTGCTTATTTAACAGATGATATTGCTCTACTCTGTAATTTATGTGATTATTTAACAGTTGATATTGCTCTACATTGTAATATATGTATATATACAATAGCTGATTGCGGTCTACACAGTAATTTATGTGATTATTTAACAACTGATAATGCTCTACACTTTAATTTATGTACTTATTTAACAGCTAATATTGGTATACACTGTAATTTATGTACTTATTTAACAGCTAATATTGGTATACACTGTAAGTCATGTACTTATTTAACAAGTTTACAAGTTTATTCAGATAAGTCAATGCCCAATCTGGGCATGTGACATATTGAACATGTTTACAACATTGTTTATATAACAGGAAGAACAGTGTTTAACCCCCTACTCCATAGATACTCTAAAAACAAGCCATGGAGCAAAGGGCTAATAAATGAAAAGGAAATAAATGAAAAAATCAATTAAACTATAGATGAATTATAATTAAATAATAATATAAGTTTGAACTAAATTGCAAACCATCGAAAAAATAAAGTAATTGAAATTTGAATTTGGGAGAACGAGAATACTAGGATGAATTACAGACATAAATGATTTTCTTGCAGAACAATGACAGTTTTAATAATGTTGATTTATCTTTACTATTCATCAGATTATTGAACTTGAAATTTCCAGAAAGTACTATTCAAATATTTCTTTCTGTCTTCTTCGAATAGGTAGCACTCAAACAGATCATGAAATTCATCACCAATTACATTTTTGTCACATAAACTACAAAATCTTTGGTTTCTTGCGACATTAAAAAAGCGCCTACTTTCAATGGAAATTTTATGATTTGTGCAGCGAATTTTACAAAAGGTTATAGCAAGCTTAAACGGTAAAATATTGAAATAATTTTCAAATTGTAAAGTAGTTTTTATAAGTTCTGTAATTAAAGCACTTACCAGATTCATTAACAGTATTATGCCAGTTTATTTTGTAAAATATGGTCTTTGAGTCTTGTACGAATAACTGATTTAAAATAAGAAGGATGAGGTAAATTTTCTTTATGTAAATAGTTCGATAAATGAAGTAAGTTAAGGTATGTACGAATTTTATCCAAGGAAAGTTCACTTCAATACGGAAGTACAGAACCTTTGACATATTAAACAATAAGACAATATTTTTTTCTTGTTTACCATTGACAAGTTAATACCAATAATTAAGTATTCTGGCCTTTATTTGTAAAGAAAGGGGCAAAATTCCAAGCTCTCCATAAATCATACAATTTGGAGTGGACTTGTTCAGATTTAATATAATTATTTTACAAAACTAAAGCTGAAAACGATCAATAATATCCAGACTCTCTATACCCCAAACAAACAGCTGATATTGCTCTACACTGTCATTTATGTACTTATTCAACAGCTAATATTGGTCTACATTGTAATTCATGTATTTATTTAACAGCTGATTGTTGTATACCCTTATGTATACCTAACTTATGTACTCATTTAACAGCTGATATTGGTGTACACACTAATTTATGTATTTATTTAACAGCTGATTGTTGTATACACGGTAACTTATGTACTCATTTAACAGCTGATATTGGTGTACACACTAATTTATGTACATGTACTTATTTAACAGCTGATATTGGTTAACACTAACTTTTGTACTTATGTAAGAGTTGATATTGGTCTACACTGTAATTTATGTACTTTTTAACAGCCGGTTATGGTCTACACTGTAATGTATACTAGTACTCATTTAACAGCTGATCTTGGTCAGTACTCACTTAGTATGATGCGACACATCTAACATACATGTATCTGAATACTGATTTTTCAAAATGGAATAGTCTCTTATTATTTTAATGATATAGTCAATTTAGTATGGATGGGTATAATTTACGAAAGCATTTTGACAAACAGTGCAGACCTAGATCGGAGGGCTCCTCTAGTTTGCAAATGCCAGTAAACTCATTTTCGGCAGTCAAGGGTTAAGGATGAAAACTGAATTTTGGAAGGTTAACAGGATCAATATGTATATATTGTTTTACTTTTTGTATGATCTAGTTGGAATAACCCTTTACTCCATGAATATTCGTGTGAGAAATAATGACACCCTGAATATCAATAAGAGTATTTTTTACAAATGGCACATGGACACAGGGCTTTTTTCGCCACGACAGAAACTGTAGAATCTATATCATTTTAATAACCAAACAGAGCAGACCCTGAGCAGATGGCTGATCTGGTTTTTTACTCTGCATGCAAAGGCTAGAAATGTGTATTTATGGAGTAAAGGCTAATATACATATAAAGTTTGTTGTTGTTGCTGATGATATTGTTTCACTAATGCACATTTCCCCATATTGATATACATGTATGTATCTTGGAGAATAAAAGATATATGAATTGAGTTGAGTAGTAATACTTTGCATACTTTTTTAACCCTTTTCCCTCATATAAACGCCTTTTCGCGCATTTGCAACCAGAGTTTATATATACCCTTATCAGTATGAGATGGTTCCTCCTATATGAGGGTCTGCTCTGTTTGCTTACGGTGTAATATAATAATAACTAATATTAATATGATTCTACAGCTTCAGCCTGGGCCAAAATGTCCTGTACTCATATGTCATTATTAAAATGCATGTAGTCTAATTCAGATTCATTATGTCATTGTTTGTACATAAATATTCAAGAGGTAAAATATAAGGACAGGCTACATGTTCAACATGAATAGTAAAGTGTATTTGTTTTAAACAAGAGCGCCATGACGAACCTAATATCGCTCACCAGACAATCAAATGAGATTTTCAAAGTTTTTACTTAATATTTCTATAGAAAACTAGCCACCCCTGCAAAGGATTGAAACATCAGACTGCTAACGAAAAGTTGCCACCCCTTGGGCGGGGCCAGTTTTGCCCCTAGAGGCATAATTTCTACATCTTTTGCAGAAGACCTGAAGTTGATGCTAAGAGCCAAATATGAAAGCTGAGAACCATTCAGTTTCATAGATTTTAAAAGTTTTCACTATGTTTCTATAGAAAACTGACCAGCCCTGGGACAGGCCATATTTCACCCCTGGGGCATAATTTATATAACTTTTGAAGAGGACCTAAACATGATGATATGTGCCAAATTTATACGAAAGCTGAGAACCTTCCAGTTTCAGAGAAGATTTTCAAAGTTTTCACAGTATGTTTCTATCGAAAACTGGCCACCCTTTGGGCGGGGCCAATTTTGACCCCATGGGCATACTTTATATAACTATTGTAGAGGACCTGACCATGATGATATGTGACAAATATGAAAGCTGAGAACCCTATAGATTCAGAGATTTTTAAGGTTCAAATTGTTGACGTCTGACGACGCACGACACACGCCGGCGGACATTACGCGATCACAAATGCTCACCCTGAGCACTTTGATGAGCTAAAATTATGGCATGTGAACACAGGACAGGTGGTCATGGCAGATTCTGCTGAAAATGACATCTTTAACTCATTCTTTCCTGGGCTATGTTAGACCCAACTTCTTTGAATGTATCTACCGAAAAGGTAGAGGAAATTTTGTAGTTTGAAACCAGTGATAAATAGCAAATGCTCTATTTATCACAATGGTTTCATAACGTGACTTCTATAGATGCGCAAAAATGCGTCACTAGGGGATAATGTGTTAATACTCCATAAGCAAACAAGAGGGCCAGAATGGCCTTGGTGTCGCTCACCAGACAATCAGGAGTTTTCACTATGTTTCTATAGAAAACTAGCCGGCCCTGGGGCGGGGCCAATTTTAATTGAGAAAGGATAAATTAATCTATACTTCTGTGAAAAGGCGCTTATATGAAGGAAAGGGTTAGGTAAACATATTATATGTTAAAGTATATTGTACAAAAAATAAAACTAAATTAATGCAATTAGCACTATATCATAAGCAAACAGAGCAGATTGATCAGCTGACTACTACACGAGCCGTCTGATCTGGGTCTACTCTGTATACAAAGGTGTGTGTATGGAGTAAAGGGTTTATTGTCCTATTTACTGTGCAACAGGCAAGATCTAACTATAACAGTTTTCTTTGTTACTTCAGCTTTACTACCATGAAGGGAGGCATTCCATTTATCAAGAAGTGCAAAGGGGGATAATCTACCTTTATATGTACATGTATGCTAGAAATAACAACATGTATGTTAAAAGTAGCCACTGGTCAGCCTATTTTAGAATACCGGCTATCCCTGGGATGGGGCCAATTTTGACCCGAGGAAGACCTGAACATGATGCTATATGAAAGCTCAGGACTTTCGAGTTTCAGAGAAGATTTTCACTATATGTTTCTATTGAAAACTGGCCACCCCTGGGACGGGCCAAGTTTGACCACAGAGGCATAATTTATATAACTTTTGAAGAGGACCTAAACATGATGCTATGTGCCAAATTTATATGAAAGCTGAGAACATTCCAGTTTCAGAGAAGATTTTCAAAGTGTTCACTATATGTTTCTCTAGAAAACAATGCACCCCTTTGGTGGGCCAATTTTGACCCCAGGGGCATAATTTATATAACTTTTGTAGAGGGCCTACATATGATGCTACGTGTCAAAGATGAAAGCTGAGAACCCTGTAGATTCTAGAGGAGAAGATTTATAAAGGTTCAAACTGTTGACGTGGGATGACGGACGACGGACATCAAGCGATCACAAAAGCTCACCCTGAGAACTTTGTGCTCTGGTGAGCTAAAACGCAGACCCTGATCTGACGGCTCATAAAAGAGCCATCTGAAATGGGTATACTCTGTTTGCAAGTCATCTTTATGAGGGAAAATGCTGAAATCAAAACGTATCGAAACAGTTCATAAAGGTTGACAGGTGTGATAATATTCACGGGGTAAAGCTATATGAGGGAAAAGGCTAAAGACAAGCAACGCCCACCACAGCTTTTTTGTCTCTTCTATTAAAAGATCATGCCAAATTATTTAAAAACAGATCAATTGATAATTTGATTACATATATAGGAATCAAAGGAAACATTGGAATAAATTGGTATCTCACTGTATGTGGTTATACTGACAACTGCTCAAAATAAGCACATGTTACAAAATGATTAAACTTTGAACCTGTCCACACAATAAAAAACAGCAAATCATTTCAAATTCATTCTTAGCACACCAAGGGTGACTTCATACAGGCCCCGTGATAAGACATGCTGTTTTACTACATGTCTTCAGAACCAAAACTGTTAATGTTCCTGAACCCTTTCCTCCATGAATATTTATGTAAGAAACAGTTACACCATCAATATTTATTACAATGATTTGTTATAACAGCACAGTGACACAGGACATTTTGGCCTCGGTTGAAACTGTAGAGTTATATCTATAGTATATAGTAAGCAAACAGAGCAGACCCTGATCAGACGGCTCCTACAGGAGCCGTCTACTCTGTCTGCAAAAGGGTAGAAAGGTTCATATATGGAGGAAAGGGTTAATGTAAATATTTCTTCATAGGCAATGGCAAAAAAAGCTAAAAAGTAAACCTTAAACTTAAACATATGCCTTTTATCTCTGACCAATGTCATCTCTGTTACAACCCACGCAAACAGTTTGGATCCAGATGAGACGCAGAGAAACTTGGCTTCTCATCAGGATCCAAGGTGTTTGTTACTTTGACTGTTTATTTTAACAAAAATGAAGAAAAATATAAAACAATTGTAGAAGACGACACATTTTGCAGATAACAAAAGTTTCTAGTGAAGGAGTTAAAGCATTTTATGCTGAGTTGACCCAGATCAGACCAGTCCTGTAGGATATATGTGATATAGTTCTCATTCTGCAGTTTTAATTGTTCATATTCCATTATATAAAAAATCACATAATTAATACTCAAAGAGGTGTTACTTCTAACATGAATATTCCTCAGGTATAAGGTTAAACATTTCCCTCATATAAACGCCCATTAATATAAATAAATCCTTTAACATTTTCGCTGCCAATGTCGCATCTGTGATGACCTATGCAAACAGTTTGGATCCAGATGAGATGCTAAGTAACTTGGCGTCTCATCAGGATCCAAAATGTTTGTTAATGTGACTGTTTCTTGAAACATAAATATTGAAAATTTCAGCAGATGACAAAGGTTGCAGACGAAAATATTTGGCAGCGAAAGGGTTAACCATTTATTCATGAAAGAAATAATGACATCACGAATATTAATTATATGAATACTCATAATGCTATACTAACACAGGAACTGTTGGTCAACCAGAGCAGTCCTTGATCAGACAGCTCCTATAGGAGTCTACTCTTTACTCCACGAATATTCATGTAAGAAATGAGGACATCATGAGTAGTATTTAGATTATTTCTTAAAATGGCAAACTAGCAAATGAAAGTTTTACCACATCAGAAACTGTAGAATCAGATCTATACTATTTCATAAGCAAACAGAGCAGACCTTGATTAGACTGCTCCTTAAGGAGCCGTCTGATCTGGGTCTACTCTGTTTGCAAAGGCATAATTATGGTGTGAAGGATTAAAAGGTCTCTCTACCAGGTACTGGGTTAACCCATTCCCTATTTAATATTCATATGAGAAATAATGAAATAATGAAAACTTTTCAATTAATTTTTTTTGCTTGGACAAAAGCTGTAGAATTACATCTATATGATGTCAAAAGCAAACAGAGCAGACCCTGATCAGATGGCTCCTATAGGGCGTAGTAATGGCGTAGAAATGCATATTCATGGAGTAAAGGGCTAAAAAGCGGGTTTAACAGATGGTCCAATTATTCCATTTATTTTTGGGGAAACAAAACATGGACAAGCAGGGGTAAAACTGTACATGTACGACCCCTATTCTTCATATATTAGTATCATAGAAACAACGTGAAGCATGTATGTAAAATATTTCAGTGCGTAACTCAGGAATAAGCACAATACAAAACAACTGTAAAATAATATGGCAAGTAATATGAGACAAAAAATCCCTGCAGAATGAAAACATCAGAGCCATGCCAACGTGAAGAGGGAACTACTGCATTTGTGTACAGGGTATACCCCCAGATCAGCCACAGCATGAGAACTATGCATCTGACTGGGGTCTGCAATGATGAAGAGCAAAATACTGTATACAAAAAAAACTGTCCACATCAATCATCCCAAATAATAGCTCTACTTTTGGGGTTTTGAGGCAGATGGCAGGTTAACCCATTACCTCATATGCTATTTTTAGACCCAACCTCTTTGAATAAATCTACCGAAAATGAGCTTTAACTAGAGAAAAGGAAAACTTTTAGATGTTTGAAACCATTGTGATAAATAGAGCATTTGCTCCTATGGGAGCAAATGCTCTATTTATAACAATGGTTTCACAAAGTGATTTTTACAGAGTCGTCAATATGAGGGAATGGATTAATGCAGGATGAAAGTTATGCAGAAGGCTCCTCTTAGTCCTCTAGGAGCTTTCTGCATTACTTTTGTCCCACATTAACCCTTTACTCCATGAATGTATTGTGTAAGAAATAATGACATCATGAATATTAATTAGATTAATTGTTATAATAGCACGAATGAATGATTTCCCACGGCAAAGACTGTAGAATCATATCTATATTATATCTTAAGCAAAACAGAGCAGACTTTGATCAGACAGCTTCTACAGGAGACATCTAATATCGGTATACTCTGTTTGCAAAGGTTAAGAAAGGTGTACATGTATTTATAGAGCAAAAGGTTAACCCCATTCCTCCATAAATACGCCTTTCTATGCCTCTGCAGAAGTCACCGGTTGAAACCATTGTGATAAATAGAGCATTTGCTCAGATAGGTGCAAATGCTCTATTTATCACAATGGTTTCAAACTACAAAATTATAAAAAAAATCCTTTTCTCTAGTTAATGCTCCTTTTCGGTAGATTTATTCAAACATGTTGTATCAAGAAATAACCTATGGAGTATAGGGTTAAGCAACCCCCTGCTCTTATCTACCTCCGGGTTTATTGTATGGTCACTATGGGTAAGGTCTACTGTAGCTTAAGATGAATTTCAAACATTGAAGACCCTGATCAAACATCACACTGATAAACACAGCAGTTGATCTAGGTCATTGTAAAGTAAAAAAGGTCCTTTCTTCTCTTTGGCATGGCACATTAAATAAATAATAAAAAATAATATATACAACAAAATCCAGTCGTCAATTCACAAGTATAATGCACTGATAATTTTGGTTCCTGTTAATGCATTAGCTTACTAGTCTGTAACATATATGATAATTTCAATGTGCTGTCAAAGTATCAGCAAATGCAATAGAACCTGCCTTAACCCTTTCCTCCATAGGCTATTTTAGACCCAACCTCTTGGAATGAATCTACCCAAAAGGAGCACTTACCAGAGAAAAGTAATTTTTTTAGAATTCTGTAGTTTGAAACCATTGTGATAAATAGAGCATTTGCTCCTATAGGAGCAAATGCTCTATTTATCACAATGGTTTCAAGAAGTGGTTATTACAGAGGTGTAGAAAGGCGTATTTACGGAGGAAAGGGTTAAGTGACCATCAAAAAGAGGTCTAATTATGGGTCTGTAAGGCAGGTGGTAGCTTAATGCAGGTCAAAGGTAATGCAGAAAGCTCTTATAGGAGTTTTCTGCATTGCTTTTGCCCTGCAGTAAGCAACCACTTGCTTTTTAAGACTCCTATGTTCAATAAATGCATGGCAGCTTAGAACAGATTTTACTGTAGTAATAAGCCTGGATCCAGATTTTCATACACGTTTAGTCTAATATATTTTGATCAGTATACAAAACTTCACTCCATAAATATGCTTTTCTTCACCTATGCAAACAGAGTAGACCCAGATCAGACGGCTCTGTAATGGTCAATTCTTGAAACCATTGTGATAAATAAGAGCATTTGCACAATGGTTTCAACTACAAAATTCTATTTTTTTTTCTTTTCTCTAGTTATTGTGCCTTTTCTGCAGATTTATTCAAAGAGGTTGGGTCTTAAAATAGCCTATGGAGGAAAGAGTTAACAAATGTTTGCTTTAATTTGGTTGTATTAAAGTAATCACTATTGACTAGACTGTATAATACCTAGAATCTTTTTTTTCTGTCATAAAGAATCATCAAAACATCTCAGATTCAGTGTAGCAAGCATACAGCAAGAGCTTAGTGGTGAGCAGCAGAAAATGACAAATAAAAAAAGATATGAAAATGTTCAACAAAACAATTAAAAAGCCTAAAGATTGGATCCTGACCAGGTCTCACCTAAATATGTGCTGTATGCAAAAGTTATTATGTAATTACAAATTATGTGTGCTTTCTGTATTTTATACTAAGCCAACATAATCTTTTCCATTTCTGTCCATTTAATCCATTCCCACATATTGACATACCTTAATTAACCCATTCCCTAATATTGGCACCATTTGATGCCTCTATGACAGACACTTTTTGAAACCATTGTGATAAACAGATCATTTGCTCCATAGGAGCAGATGCTCTATTTATCACGATGGTTTCAAAACTACACAATTCGAAACTTTTCCTTTTCTCTAGTAAATGCTCCTTGTCGGTAGATTTATTCAAAGAGTTTGAGTCTAAAAATAGCCTATGAGGGAATGGGTTAACATATTTTTCTACAGTAAAACCTCATTAATCTGAACACTCACATAAGCATCATTATCAGTCTTTATCCCTTTACTCTATGAATATTCATGTAAGAAGTAATGAGATCATGAATAGATTATTTTTTGTAATGGCAAACAAACACAGGAAATTTTGGCAATTGAGGAAACTAGAATTATCAGTATTATTTCATAAGCAAACTCTGTTTACAAATGCGTAGACGGTTCCTATAATCAGATGACGCCTATATCACGTCTTTGCAAACAGAGTACACCTAGATCAGACGGCTACTGTAGCAGCCATCTGATCTGTGTCTGTTCTGTTAGAGTATGAAATTATAATAGATCTAACTCTAACCAAAACATCCTGTGTACATATATGATTATAAAAATTCATCTAAAAAATATTCATAATATTATTATTTTTTGCATGAATATTCAAAGGGGGAAATGGTTAACCCATTCCCACATAGGCTATTAGACCCAATCTTTTTGAATAAATCTACCGAAAAGGAGCATTTATTAGAGAAAAGGAATTTTTTTATAATTGTGTAGTATTGAAACCATTGTGATAAATAGAGCATTTGCTCCTATGGAGCAAATGCTCTATTTATCACACTGGTTTCAAGAAGTGGCTATTACAGAGGTGTAGAAAGGCGTATTTATGGAGGAAAGCGTTAAGCAGCCACATGACTAACACAAACAGTTCTCAATTCTTCTTTACTAAAAGTCCTGATTAGCAAAGGGTGGACTGTATTTTGTTTACATATATAACAAAAAACACACTGTATAAAAGATCACAGATAAAAGCTAATAAATAAATTTGGATTAAATAACATAACATTAACACAAACCTGACTGTAAAAACAACAGAAATATAAACGCATCAAAGACAAAAAGAGCATAACAAAAATAATACGAGCATACATAATACAAAATGAGTTTACCAAAATAAAATGAGCTTACAAAAGCTTAATATATACCAGAGTAGAATCTTCAAGCAAAAGAACTTGAAACTAGAATATTTAAGAGATTCAACAGCATCTCAAAACAAAGATTAATCCATTGAATGCTGAATTTTCAAAATGGAATGGTCCATTGCTTATCTAACTACAGAGTCCAATCAGTATGAACGGCTGTGTCTATTGTATGAAGGGGGATGGGGGGATTCACCCCACTTTTTTGAAAATCCATAAAAGTAAAGAAAGTGAATTCGCATAAATTAGTGTGATATCTGAATTTTAGTCAAATTCCTCTTCCATTTTCAAATCCTACAATTAACACTGAAAGGGGCATTATTTGGAAGAAAAATTTGAATGACAAAATAGTGCACACCCTGATCTGGGTCTACACTGTTTGCAAACGCCAGCACTCATTTCCCACACTAAAAGGAGTAAGTATAAACTCTGTACCTCATAGATATGCCTCTAACCCTTTCCCTGTTCTATGTTTATTACAAATTCAATACCTACTGAATATTCATTAACACATTTTCCCCTAGTGATGCATTTTTGCGCATCTATAGAAGTCACTTTATGAAACCATTGTGATAAATAGAGCATTTGCTCCTATAGGAGCAAATGATCTATTTATCACAATGCTTTAAAACTACAAAATTCTAAATGTTTCCTTTCCTCTAGTTAATGCTCCTTTTTGGTAGATACATTTAAAGAGGTTGGGTCTAAAAATAGCCTAGGAGAGAATGAGTTAACAAAATGGTTATAAAGAAATATGGAAGTTGGAACATTGTAGACAGCTTCTACAGGATCTTGGTCAACTCTGTTTGTAATGATATTGTAAGATGTTACATCTGCGAAAGGCTTATCCCACTACTTGATAATCCTACCTATTACCTATTATACCTATTTATGTCTCTGCAAATAGAGTAGACCAATATTGGACAACTACAATGGTTTCCTTTATTTTCTATTTCATTAAAAAACTTACTGAATATTCATAAGTGGCAGGGTACTGAATGAATATTCATAATGGGCAGGGTACCAAATGAATATTCAATACGGGCAGGGTACTGAATGAATATTCATAACGGGCAGGGTACTGAATTAATATTCATAACGGGCAGGGTACTGAATGAATATTCATCAGGTAAAAGGTCAAAAATATAAAGATACAATATCATGGAAAAACTTATACCAAGATAAAACAATGTATAATGCTAAATCAAGGAGTCCAATGCATTTTCTGCACAAATAACCATAATGCTTTAGTATATCTGATCAGCTTGACAAGATACGTGGCACTCTTAACATATTTCGTAAACCTTTTAACACTAGGTAATTTTCGTATATCCGTCTGAATTTGGATCTGGTGTTATTTTGACTATATCCAGCTTTTGAGCGAAACTATTGACTGAGTGTCAAACAGCTTTTAGATGCCAAGTTACTCAGCATCTAGTCTGGATCCTTGCGAATGTAAGTCAGGTCTAGGACAGAGTAATTTTTTCCTTAACACATTACTCCATGAATATTCATATAAGAAATAATGAAATCATGAATATAAAATAGATTAATTGTTATTATAGCAACAGGACACAGGAAATTTGGCCATGGCAAAAACTATAGGATCATATCTATATTGCATAATAAGCAAACAAAGCAGACCCTGATTAGATGGCACCTATAGGAGCCGTCTGAACTGGGCCTACTTGCAAAGATGTATTTGTGGGGAAAAGGGTTAAATTGGCTATGCCCTTTGTTTGACACTCTCTAATCTTCTTTAACTCTTTGCAGGCTAAGTAATATTTCATCTGCAACAATTGTTTTCTGCTTCATTTCTTAATAAACTTTATCTCATTTCTTTGCAAAAATATGGTCAACACGACAAACGGTTTGAATCCTTACGAGACGCCGCATTATGTGGCATCTCATCTGGATCCAAACTGTTTGCATGAGTAATTACAGTTTCGTCGCTAGCGTGCAAAGAGTTAAATGTTTTAACCCTTTACTCCATAGATATACCTTTTAGTGCCATTGCAAACAGTGCAGACAAAGATCAGATGGCTCCTGTAGGAACCATCTGATCTGGGTCTGCTGTTTGCCTATGACATAGCATAGATCTGATTCTACTGTATCTGCAATGGCTAAAAATTCACGAGTTCATGTGTTATTATAAAATTTCAGCTTATTTATATGCATGTCTTTATTTCTTACATGAATATTCAAGGGGTAAATGGTCAAAGGATTTAAGAATGACTGTATACAGTATTAACCCTTTACTCCATAAATACTCTTTTCCATGCCTTTGGAAACAGAGTAGACCCTGATCAGACGGCTCCTATAGGAGTCATCTGATCAGGGTCTGCTCTGTTTGCTTATGATATAATATAGATGTTATTCTACAGTTTCTGCAATAGCTAAAATATCCTGTGTCTATGTGCTATCATAATTATAACAAATTAATCTAATTAATATTCATGATGTCATTATATCTTGCATAAAAATTCATGGATGAAAGGGTTAAATGTCATTTGGAAGTTGCACAGCAGATCAAAGGTGTAACTCTTTCGCCACCAAATTTTGTCGTCTGCATCATTTGTTGTCTGCTGCAATGCGACATTGGCAGTGAAAGAGTTAAAACTGTAATTAAATATGGTAAGCTTACTAATAATCTCCTACCAACCATACACTCCTGCATGACTGAATATTGCTGTGGAAATAAACATCACATTGGCACCATCAATATACAGTATAAGATTAATCAACAACAAATGTTTATCAACAGTTACCTCTACTCAAGCCATTCCCTCCTAGACTAGTTTTACCTCAAAGGCTATTTTAGACACATTATCTCATAGACAGTTTTACACCCAACCTCTTTGAATAAATCTACCAAAAAGGAGCATTTACTAGAGAAAAGGAAAAATTTAGAATTTTGAAACCTTTGTGATAAATAAAACATTTGCTCAGGAGCAAACACGACTTTAACAGAGGCATCAAAAGACGTCAGAAGGAGGGGATGGTTAAGCCAAAACAGAGCCAATAGATAATGGAGTGTATTTTATATTATGCTTAAATCATCATTTCTTCGTCAAACCCAATGTTGTGACCACTCTTAAGAATCCTCTTTTCGGGACAATTCTAAAATTTGTAACAACATAGGGTCAAGTGGAGAAATAAGTGCTATTCTTAATACAAAAACTTTTTTACACTATTTTTTTTTTTTATCAAATAGGCTCCTGCAAAACGCTTGCCAAAATATGCAAACAGTTTGGATTTTACATCAGACATCCAATAAATCCACATCTACACAAGATCAAACACATCTCATGATCTGTTATTCTGTCATTTCCTCAAAAGCAATGAAATTCCATTTAACTATCATATGCTGAATTTTCTAGATTGACTAGTCCCAAAAATGCATACAGGTTATGACAGATTTTTATAAAGGGAAAATGCTTACTGGACAAAAACAGGAAATGACAAACAGTACAGCGCTTGATGCTGTAAAAATAGGAATTAGCAAGCATTTCCATTGTAAAAAGATCTATTACAAGAGCTACAGATAATGATGCGTACCCAAATACTAAATCTTTATTTCTCCACCAAACCCTATGCTCTTACCACTCTTTAGAATCGTCTCAAAGAGACAATTCTAACGAGTGGTCACAGTATAGCGTTTGATGGAGAAATAAAAAAGTTATTCTTAAAAACGTTTTTTAATTGACGCATGTTATCTGGATCTCTGTATTACTATCGTTTCATTGTTAACAGATCTATCACATCATTGTCAGAACAAGAGCATTTATATTGGCGAAAAAACAACAGCAACAAAATAAAACCTTAACATATATGTTGGAATGTCTAATTTGAAAATTTAACTGCATTGTTACTGCCAAATTGCTTTGAAAGTGGCAATGTGTTAACATGATTCCAATTATATAGGTACAAGATATTTCACCCTTTAACAACTCTCATATATAAGATGGAAAAAAATTCTGTGGACATTCTTACACATTCAACCACATTACAAAATCTATTTTCAGCTTAACAAATTCATTTCTATCCCTCTTGATAAACATCTAAAGGGTTCTAGGTAAAAGTTAATTCATTTAAAAATTGCAAACCTTAACCCTTTACTTCATGAATATTCATTAACCCTTTTCTCCCTGTTCTATGTTTCGTCCAATTTTTAATACATACCAGTACTTAATATTCATTGACAAAACAGTTATAATGAAATATGAAAGGTGGAATATTATAGCCATTTTAGAAACTAAAGAAATAGATCAATCAAATTCTATTAGCAAACAGAGCAGACCCTGATCAGACAGGTCCTCTAGGAGCTGTCTGATCTGGGTCTTCTCTGTTTGCAAATGCGTGAAAACACGTTTATATGAGGGAAAGGGTTAAGTTATATAACCTTAAGAATTTGAAGTGAAATTTTACGATGGATATAACACGAAAGATTTTTTGCAATGGCAAACAGTGTAGAATCAAACCTATATCAATCAACAAACAAGCAGTGCAGACCTACAGGAGCTGTCTGATCTGAATCTACTCCGTTGCAAAGGCATGAAAAGGTGGGATAATGATGTGAAGGGTTAAGTTTCATTAACGACATGATTACCGGTATGTATGCTTCCTTTCATACAAACAGGCATCAATGTGGAATAAATTCTTTCAAAAAAATGAACTGGATTAAAAGTCAATCGAGTCATACACACAATCACACATACCAAATGTGTTCTTAAAAATCTTATTTGATTTGAACAATACATTATAGCCACATCACAGAAGAAAGTGACACTCCATAATTTTCAAACAGTGTAGACCAAGTCTATATATGGTATTGTCTGCAAATATGTATTTGCCCATTTTACAGTTAACCCATTACCTCATAGGCTATTTATAGATACAACCTCTTTGAATAAATCTACCAAAAAGGAGCATTAACTAGAGAAAAGGAAACTTTTAGAAATTTTTAGTTTGAAACTATTGTGATAAACAGAGCAAATGCTCTATTTATCACAATGGTTTCACAAAGTGGCATTGACAGAAGCGTCAAAAGGCGTCAATATGCAGGAATGGGTTAACCCATTCCCTCCTATTGATGCCTTTGACACCTCTGTAAACACCACTTTCTGAAACATTGTTAACCCTTCTCTTGCTGAATTTTAAAATACATTTCTCCTTCTTTACCCATGCCCTGTTGTATATTTACATATATCTTCACTGTGTACATGTATTTCGCTGTGCAATCACTGCTGTGAAGTGCATTGGTTGCACAATCAACTTGTAAATAGTGCAGATCCTGATGAGACAGCTCCTGCAGGAGCTGTCTCATCTGGGTCTTCACTATTTACAGGTACGTATATTGACGCGAATAGCAAGCGAAGAGTTAACAATAAAGCCCATTCAGTATAAAAAGGGTATAATTCACGAGAGGATTTTGAATGATCACCAGTGCAGACGCTGATTATGGGGTTCCTATAGGAGCCCTCTGATCTGGAAATGAACTGTTAGCAAATACAAGTACACTTGAATTCAAAGATTTAAGCCTTTCTATGGTAACCAAAGATGGAAGTTTAAAGCAAAATAAAGTGCAGAGGCTGCCATGGAAATGTACATAAGTGTCTCGTCCAGACTGTTTGAAAAGATGCAAGGCCACTTTTTCCCATTATGCAGCATATGTTTTAACCCTTTGGACATCAAGTAACTTTCACCATACAAATTCATTTAGCCCTTAACTCCATATAAATATTCGAGAAAAAAATAACGCACATGTGAAAATTAATTTGCTTTCATTATTAAAATGGCATAAAAACAAGAGAATTTTTGGAAATGAAAGAAACTGAACAATCATATCTTCAAAACTTCATAAGCAAACAGAGCTTCCGTAATATAGACACATATCTGATCAGACGGTTACTACAGGAGCTTTCTGACCAGGGTCTGCTCTGTTTGATTATAAAATTATATAGATCTAATTCTACAGTTGTTGTCAAAGCAAAAATATTCTGTGTTCATTATACCATAATGAAAAGTTCAGTTAATAAATATTCATGGCGTCATTATTTCTTACATGAATATCAATTAGAGAAAGGGTTATACAAACCTGCAAAATACTATCATTTTGATTCCTTTGACAAATCACTGTTTACTAGGTTAAGGCCTTATATAAATCTGATGACATTTTTTCATCCTCTTCTTAACCATTTCCTCCATAGACATGTCTTTGCAGAACACAGAAGACCCTCATTAGATTGCTACTATAGGAGCCTTCCTAAGCAAACATAGCAGACCCTGATCAGACAGCTCCAACAGGAGCTGTCTGATCTGGGTCTACTCTGTTTGTAAATGTGTGAAAAGACATTTATATCAAGCAAAGGGTTAAGAACAAATCATGCCACCAGAAAAAAAATACCTCCAGGGCTTTGCAAACCGTGTATACCCTGATGTGCTGCTGTGTTGAAGTTGATACAGACCAGGGTCTATACTGTGTGATAGATTCTGCAATATTCAGTACAACCAGCCTATTGTCACCAAAAATGACCTGTAGATTCAAATAAGGAATACAAACTGGGGTCTATAAAAGCAGGTGCTGCTTAACCCTTTCCCTGATGAATATTCATGTAGGAAATAATGATGTCATGAATATTAATCAGATTATTTTTTATAACGGCATATGAACACAGGACATTTTGGCTCAAGCAAAAGCTGTAGAATCATATCTATATTACACTATAAGCAAACAGAGCAGATTCTGATCAGACGGCTCCTATAGGAGCCGTCTAATCTGGGTCTACTCTGCAGATCTTCAAAATGTGCTTACATAAGGGAAAGGTATAATGCATGATAAAAGTAATGCAGCAATCAGCTATCTGTCTTAAAAACCCAGAATCAGACTTGCGTGGTCATTGTAGAATGGTTGTACACATTTCGAATCAACTCAACAATGTAGACCTGGATCTGCTGCTGTGTCAGAGTCTATACAGATCAGTGTAGACCCAGATCAGTCATACTGGTTTGGATCTACATGTTTTTCAAAGCCTTGAATGCACCTTTCATGGGGATGATACTCAAACCTTGGTTCTATTTATTGGTCCCTGCTCTCAAGCCATTTTCCAGCTATGATGAAAACCTATGTACAAATGCTTGTCGGTGGGTATATCTATAATACACTGTAAACACCTAGTAATACACAGAGAGAAAAACGGAGGAATGGGTTTACACAGAGAGCTATATAAGAGGAGGTCAGAGAAATAGATAAAGGTGTGTATTCAAATGTTTAAACGTCATTTCTCCACCAACCCCTATGTTGTGACCAGTCTTTAGAACTGTCCAGAAGAAAACGATTGTATAGAATGGTCACAACATAGAGTTTGGTCGAGAAATAAAGGAGTTATTCTTGTAAATGTTTTATTTTACGCATCTTATCTGAACCTCTGCTAAAATCACCATTTCTTCACTAAATACTGTGATGTGACCACTCTTTAGTATCGTCTGAAGGGACAATTCAAAAGAGTGATCACAACAAAAGGTTTGGTGGAGCAAAAAGGTTTTGATTAATACATTTATCTGGGACTCTGAAATATTTAACCCATTTGCTCCCAGTGGATTCTTCAATGTTTATATATTGGATTAGTCTATTTTTTATCTAAGGGATGTCTGGTCTAAATTTTCATTTTTGTTTTGTTTTATATTGAATTTCCTATCAGCAAACAGCGTAGACTCCGATCAGATGCCCAATTATGCGGCTTCTGATCAGAGTCTACACTGTTTGCCTATGTCCCATATATGGGATCGTGGGAGCAAATGGGTTAAGGAAATCGAGATAGAATATTTTTTATTTCCGCACCAAAATCTTGCTGCTACTTTTCAGAATAACCTTAGAGAGGTGATTGTAATGAGTAGCAGTTAGATTACTGTAAGATAGGCTTACACTGAGAAATGCTGTTAACCCTCTACTCCATGGATATTCATGTTAGAAATGATGACGCCATGAATATTAACCCTTTCCCTGTTCTATATCTAGTCCAAATTTCAATTTGTACTGAGTATTTATGGGCAAAATAGTTATAATGAAGTATGGGAAGTGGAGCATTGTAGCTATTTTAGAAAGTAAAGAAACAGATCTATCAAAGTCCATGAGCAAACAGAGCAGACCCTGATCAGACAGCTCCAATAGGAGCCATCTGATCTGGGTCTACTGTGTTTGCAAATGTGTGAAAACACATTTATATGAGGGAAAGGGTTAATTATGTTAAATTTCAATATGGCATATTAACACAAGAAATTTTTATTGAAGCTGAAACTGTAGAATCAGATCTATATTATTCCATAAGCAAACAGAGCAGACCCTGATCGGATGGCTCCTATAGGAGCGATCTGATCGGTGTCTACTCTGTTTGTAAAAGTGTAGAAAGGCGTATTTATGGAGTAAAAGGTTAACCACTCAAAATATTTTTGGATCTGATGCAATTTTGACTACTTCAAATTGTATCAAACTTTTGAGAAACTACTGGCCCAGTGTCAAACAGCTTGGATCCTGATGAGATGTCAAGTCATCTGGATCCAAGCTGTTTGCAAATGTGAATCCGGTCGTTGTTAGTGGAATACGGGTTAACAGATTTAGTTACATCAGTTCTCCTCTTATTTACAACTCTGTTTATTTAATCAAAACACATATACAGTAGAACCTGTCTTAAGTGACCATTAAAAAGGTCTAATTATGGATCTGTAAGGCAGGTGGTAGCTTAATACAGGTTAAAAGTAATGCAGAAAGCTCCTATAGGAGCTTTCTGCATTACTTTTGCCCTGCATTAAGCAACCACCTGCTTTTTGAGACTATTATTTTGAATAAATGAATGGCCGCTTAGGACAGGTTCCACTGCACACTGTACACGGGTTGAGCTTCCTGACATAGGATTTCTCTGAACAGTACATCTGACATGAAATGTCGCCTTCCTTCATTCCAATTCACATTATCTAATGACACTTTTATTCTTGATTGCAGTACTATCATTACCTAAGACAAACAAAACTCAATTGTGTATAGTTATAGGGGAAAGTTGTGTCTCTGTCTGTTCACGTCGCTCCATGAATATCTCCTTCCCCTGGCTCAGCAAACAGGGACCGACAGTCTAGGATCGTGGCGAGGTCCAGAACCATCTTGTACAGTGTTGGATGCTCCAGTATTTCATCTGTGGGCAGCGGTGGGTGGGATATTGGGTAGTAACTTGGACCCTGAGGTTAAATAAAGCAGTTAATTGTAGAGTAGTGTATACATATGTACAGTAAAACATGTCTAAAACAGACATTCAAATTAGAATCCTACAGGGGTTTTTCACCTTCTATAACAGAGGCCTATAAAAGGCCCCTTCCCAATTGAATATTTCTTTAAAATCATGCAGTTTTCCCAAAAATCCAAACTTACACCAGCTTTTTTGTTTCCCAAATCAGCAATTTAGCGATAATTCTTCCCAAAATCAGCAGGCTAAGGCCCCTTCCCAATTCAGAGAGAAAAAGCCCTGTCCTATAGGAGCTGTCTGATCAGGGTCTGCTTCGTTTGCTAATGAAATTTGATAGATCCATTTCTCTACTTTCTAAAATGGCTAAAATATTCCACCTTCCATATTTCATTATAACTACCACCTTCCATATTTCATAATAACTATTTTTTTCCACGAGTATTCAGTAAGTATTGAAATTTAGAATAAACATAGAACAGGGAAACAATTAAAGTTGTGTTAGCATGAAAATGAAACATAAAACTGACTTTCCTGACATAAGATTGAACTTATCCCAAAATAGCAGTGACCTTCTTACTGACCATAAAGAACTCGGTGTTATTCAGAGGAAGCTCACAGTGACCTTCTTACTGACCATAACTCGGTGTTATTCAGAGGAAGCTCACAGTGACCTTCTTACTGACCATAAAGAACTCGGTGTTATTCAGAGTAAGCTCACAGTGACCTTCTTACTGACCATAAAGAACTCGGTGTTATTCAGAGGAAGCTCACAGTGACCTTCTTACTGACCATAAAGAACTCGGTGTTATTCAGAGGAAGCTCACAGTGACCTTACTGACTATAAAGAACTCGGTGTTATTCAGAGTAAGCTCACAGTGACCTTCTTACTGACCATAAAGAACTCTGTGTTATTCAGAGGAAGCTCACAGTGACCTTACTGACTATAAAGATATCAAGTGTTATTCAAAGGAAGCTATTTATATACCACAGCCAGTTCACTACAGTACTACAGAAGAATAGGTAAGGCAAGGTGTATAAATTAACCTTTTCCCTGTCCAATATTCATGTAAGAAATTATGACATCATGATTATTTATTAGCTGAATTTTTGTAATTTAAACTGTAAAATCAGATCTACAGTTGAACTTCGATACCTCAAACTTCAAGGGACCATACAAATTAGTTTGAGATAACAGGTTCGAGTCATCCGATTTATAACCTGACCAATATCTCAAGTTCACAGCTTAATGCAAGTCTAAAGTAATGCTGAGAGCTCCTACAGCAGCTTTCAGCATTACTTTAGACCTACATTAAGCTGTTACTTGTGTTTCTAGATATGTCTAGTGATACAATAGAACAATTCTTTATTGTAAATTTTGAAAGGACCAAACTTTTAGTTCGAGTTATCCCGAAGTTCGAGTTATCCGAGTTTGAGATATCGAAGTTCCACTGTTTATCATGTCCATAACAAACAGAGCCGACCCTGATCAGACGGCTCTGATAGAGTGTACTCTGTTTGCAAATGTGTGAAATGAATGAAAGGGTTAAAACTTTGTTTTACAACAGCACCTTTATTTCTTCGCCAAACCCCAAGTAATATCATCGTTTAGAATTGCCTCTTCAAGACGATTCAAAGGTTACAAAATAGGACTTGGTGGAGAAATTACAATTTTAGTATTTGAATACACACCTTTATCTATAGCTCTAGAAATCAAAATACAGTAAAGTAATAGTTTTTCATGGGATCTTGAAAATAAATAAAGTTATATTTCCGATATTGTTACAAACATCCAAATAGTATGCTATTTGGAATTCTGATAACTATATGTACTTTAACCCTTTAATCCATCTGGTTTTGTAATGCATTAACCTTTTTCTTCATAAATACGCCTTTCTACAACTTTGCATACAGAGTAGAACTTGATCAGATGGCTCCTATAGGAGTAGTCTGATCAAGGTCTGCTCTGTTTGCTTATGATATAGATATGATTCTACAGTTTCTGAGATGGCTAAAGATTCATCTGTCCATATGCTATTATAGCATGTAATCCAATTAATATTCAGGATGTCATTATTTCTTACATGAATATTCATGGAGTAAAGGGTTAAAGCATGAAACTAAGTTAGATCCATTAGCAATGTTTAACCCTTTCCTCCATAAATACGCCTTTCTACGCTTCTGTAATTACCACTTCTTGAAACCATTGCGGAGCAAATGCTCTATTTATCACAATGGTTTCAAACTACAAAATTCTAAAAAAAAATCCTTTTCTCTAATTAATGCTGCTTTAATGCATTTACTATAGAAAAGGAAATTTTTAGAATTGTGTAGCAAATGCTCTATTTATCACAATGGTTTCAAAAATTGACTTTTACAGAGGCGTAGAAAGGCGTATTTATGGAGGAAAGAGTTAATCGAACTTTCAAGCTCGTGTCTATACCATACACTTAAACCTCTCAAAATCAGAGGAACCTCAGATTGTGTCCACTTTTCAGATGCGAAAACGCATGTGATACAATTGTTCGAATATTATCACTGGTCAGATGGTTATTCAACTTATCGTAAGTTGGCTGTATTTACATTCACATCTGCAGGTATTGCAATGTAAAAATTCTTTCCCATACATAACAAGAGGGCCATGATGGCCCTGAAATCGCTCACCAGAGGGAAAGATTTTTAAAGTTTTAACTACATGTATGTTTCTAAACAAAACTGGACACCCGTTTTGTGGGGTGTTATTTGACCCTTTGTGGATCCAAACTCTGTGCCATACCTGTTGGTCTTAATTCTGTTGAAAAGGGCCAGGAAGCAGTCGATCTTTAATAAACTTTTGGACCTTTAAAACCCTTTCCTTCATATAAATGTGATTTGATGCATTTGCAAACAGAACAGACCCATATCAGATGGTTTCTATAGGAGCTGTCTGACCAGGTTGTGCTCTGCCGGCTAATAGAATACTCTTTCCTCCATAAAAACGCCTTTCTACGCCTCTGTAATAGTCACTTTATTAAACCATTGTGATAAATAGAGCATTTGCTCCATAGGAGTAAATGCTCTATTTATCACAATGGTTTCAAATCTACACAATTCTGAAATTTTCCTTTTCTCTAATTAACCCTTTCCCTCATATAAACGTGTTTTCACGCATTTGCAAACAAAGTAGACCCAGATTTACCTCTTTGAATAAGAGACAAAATTTCTAACAGATGACAACCCTATCACTGCTTAGCATGACTTGACTGAAATTAGCACACAGTTTGGATTCTGATCTGACGCATACCGGTATGTAACTTTATATGTAGTTTGTATATGAGTAAATTTACTCCTATGGAGCAAATGCTCTATTTATTACAATGGTTTCAAATCTACACAATTCTGAAATTTTCCTTTTCTTTAATTAATGCTCCTTATCAGAAGATTTATTCAAAAAGGTAGGATCTGAAAAAAGCCTTTGTTCTAAGCCTCTGTAACAGTCACTTTATGAAACCATTGTGATAAATAGAGCATTTGCTCCATAGGAGTTAATGCTCTATTTATCACAATGGTTTCAAATCTACACAATTCTGAAATTTTCCTTGTCTCTAATTAATTCTCCTTATCAGTAGATTGATTCAAAGAGGTAGGATCTGAAAAAAGACTTTTTGATAAATAGAACATTTGCTCCATAGGAGTAAATGCACTATTTATCACAATGGTTTCACATCTACACAATTCTGAAATTTTCCTTTCCTCTAATTAACCCTTTCCCTCATATAAACATATTTTCACGCATTTGCAAACAGAGTAGACCCAGATTTACCTCTTTGAATAAGCAGACAACATTTCTAACAGATGACAACCCTATCACTGCTTAGCATGACTTGACCGAAATTAGCACACAGTATGGATTCTGATCTGCACATACCGGTATGTAACTTTATATGTGGTTTGTATATGAGTTAATTTACTCCTATAGAGCAAATGCTCTATTTATCACAATGGTTTGAAATCTACACAATTCTGAAATTTTCCTTTTTCTCTAATTAATGCTCCTTATCAGTAGATTTATTCAAAGAGGTAGGATCTGAAAAAAGCCTTTGTGATAGATAGAGCATTTGCTAACCATTGTGATAAATAGAGCAAAAGCTCCATGTTTCATGTAATGTTCTATTTATCACAATGGTTTCAAATCTACACAATTCTGAAATTTTCCTTTTCTATAATTAATGCTCCTTATCAGTAGATTTATTCAAAGAGGTAGGATCTGAAAAAAGCCTTTGTGATAAATAGGTATAATAGTCACTTTATGAAACCATTGTGATAAATAGAGCATTTGCTCCATAGGAGTTAATGCTCTATTTATCACAATGGTTTCAAATCTACACAATTCTGAAATTTTCCAAGAGGCAGGATCTGAAAATAGCCTATGAGGGAATGGGTTAAAAACAGTGTGAACAAACAGACACTAATTCTGAAGCAGACAACTTCATAGAGTTTTGACCAGGAACTTGCCCTCTCAAGTGATTGCATAACACAGATGGAGTGTTTACAGTCCTTCTAGCTCAGAGGAACCTTTATAGTGTAAAAGTCCATTTTAAAGTATAGCCAACAGGGCATGGCCAATTTTAACCTTAGAACTATGATATTAACCAATGTCAATAAGGTATACTAAGTAAATCTATACACCAAATATCTAAGCTCTGTGACATGTAGTTTTTGACAAGAAGATTTTTGAAGTTTTCCCCATGCCTAACCTAAGTGAGCCCAGCATTCTGCTACTTGTACAGAAAACAACAGTCAGCTAGAGAAAACTGGCCACCCCTGGGACCGTGGCGGGGCCAATTTTGACTCCAGGGACATAATTTATATAACTTTTGTAGAGGACCTATAGGTGATGCTATGTGCCAAAGATGAAAGCTGAGAACCCTGTAGATTCAGAGGAGAAGACTTTTAAAGGTTCAAATTGTTGACGACGCACGATGCACGACACACGACAAACGCCGACAGACATCAGGCGATCACAAAAGCTCACCCTGAGCACTTTGTGCTCTGGTGAGCTAAAAATATGCAGAATGCCCTTGATTTGGACGTCATAGTGGACAATGGAAGCAAATAAATATAACTTTATGATCTTCATTCCGGAGGTAATGATTTGTGCATTTCCAACATCTAAAAAATTTGGATGCATTCTGAACAATAAATAACTTAAAGCCCCTTTGTACAAATAGAATATATACCTTAAAGCCTCTGTGTAGAATCAGAACAATGTAACAGAAAACAAATCTGAGCATTAGTAGGCGGAGGAAGTCATCTCCAATGAACTGCATGTAGGCAAGATCTGAAAAACAAAAGGTACAAATGAGAGATGAAAAGAGACAGAGCTACAGATGTGTGTACACATATACTAAAATTGTCATTTCTCCACCAAACCCTATACTGTGACCACTCTTTAGAATCTTCTCTAAGAGAATGCTGGTCATCACTTTGCAAAGAGTCGTGAGTATGTCTTCTTGTAGCTTTGCTCTAATCTAGCTTTATTCTTTGAAGTGAAGCCAAAAAGAGAACTTGTGAGCAAATTACTACTGTATTATGGATGAAGTGGTTCATATACATGAAATCCTCATTAATCATTTACTCCAGGAATATTTATGCATGAAATAATGACATAATGAATATTACATAGATGAATTTTATAATGGCATATGAACAAAGGAATTTTTGACCATAGTAGAAACTGCCAAATCAGATCTATACTAGATTTGTTTTTGAGAAAAACACATGTCTCCCCCCGGTACCCCGCCCCCACACCCATAAGAGGAATGAAAGTTGTAACCAATAGTTGCGTTTTAACAACTATTATGATAATCAAGCTTAATTCAAAATCACATGATCACCTTCACATATAGATTTCACATATAGATATAGATTGGTTGTGTGTCACTTATAAATACATATAGATTGGCTGTGCATCACATATAGATTGGTTATCTGTAAACTTTTGTAGACATCTATAAACACAAGTTTTCCCTATAAATTTCATATTTGAAAAAAATCCAAACTTCTGTCAAAATTGTTGCAGCCCATATTCCAATCCACATGACCATCTCCACATATAGCTGGTTCATATGTAAAAGTTTGAATGAAAACTCTTACATAGTATAGGAGGAGTTAGCTGCACAAGACTTTTTCGCTATTACTCTATATAAGGAAAAACTCCAAAGGGTCATAACTTCTGTCAAAACTGTTGCAGTCAAATCACATGACCATCCTCACATATAGCTGGTTCATATGTAATCCCTCAAATAGTGTAGGAGGAGTAAGCTGCACAAGATTTTTTCGCTATATATTCTATATAAGGAAAAACTACAAAGGGCCATAACTTCTGTCAAAATTGTTGCAGCCAAAATTCCAAACCACATGACCATCCTCACATATAGCTGGTTCATATGTAAAAGTTTGAAGGAAATCCCTCTAATAGTGTAGGAGGAGTTAGCTGCACAAGACTTTTAACAGACAGACAGACAGACAGACAGACTGACGGAGGGACAGACGGATGGACGGACAGACAGAAAGCACAACATCAATATGTCTCCCTCCCCTAAAGGGGGGAGACATAATTACTCCTTAAGCAAACAGAGCAGACCCTGATCAGACAGCTCCTACAGGATCCATCTGATCTGGGTCTACTCTGTTTGCAAAGGCATTTAAAAATGTATACATGAATATGGAGTAAAAGGTTAACCCATAGACATACAGATAATAAAATCATAGCACTAGAGATTTCAGGAGCATTCCAAGCTATGTACCAGTAATTGCAAAAGGTAAAGAAAATCTACAATTTCCTTACCTATAGAGCGAGATCGTGTAAACAGTTTGCTGGCCTCGGCCATGAAGCGGTCGACGTAGTTCTGGCATTTGTCCCACAGCGTGATGGGAATATCTATGATACTACAGATGTAACAGAACGCCATCAGCGGACTGTGCAGAAACAGAGTGAACAGGTTCCCCTTCTGACGCATGTCTGAAAGAAGAGCATTCACAGTAACACCTTTAACCCTTTACCTCATAGACTATTTTAGATACAAACTCTTTGAAAAAATCTACCGAAAAGGAGCATTAACTAGAGAAAAGGAAAATTGTTTAGAATTGTGTAAGTTGAAACCATTGTGATAAATAGAGCATTTGCTCCTACAGGAGCAAATGCTCTATTTATCACAATGGTTTCACAAAGTGACATTTACAGAGTCGTCAATATGAGGGAAAGGGTTAATGAGGAGAGGGTAAATATGAAGAAAATGAAATACAGCGCATCCTCGATATCTCAACCTCGAATAACACTAACTTCAATATAACTTTGGTTCCTTCTAAAGTTTGTAATATAGAATTGCTCTAAAGTTCACCACTTGACATATCTATAAAGAATTGTGACAACTTGTTGCAGATCGTATGTTATGTTGAATGCTCCTACATAGTCAAAGGGAGATTACTCAAAAAGATTCAGTGTCATTTGAGTTCAGTACCTTGCATAGTGACAGGAACTTGTTCAGGGGACAACAAACAAACCACCGGTTGGCCAAATAAGTTAGGGAAGTTCTGAAAAAGAGAAAAGAGATAGGCATTGTGTTTAAATACAAGTAAAGACTTCCAATAATAACAATAAATCCATGTAATAAAGAATAAAAACACTATTAATCACCTTTTGCTCCAAAATTATGCCTTTCTACACCTTTGCAAACCAGAGTAGACCCAGATCAGATATATGATGGAAATAGTTAAGTGACCATTAAAAATAAGTCTAAATCCAGATTTCTAAAAAAAGGTGGTAGCTCAATGCAGGGCAACATAACAGAAAGCTCCTATAGGGAGCATTCATTTCTGAACATAGAACTGAGAAATAGTTAAACAGACAGTTATAACTGATTATCCCTCTACCTGACAGACACACCTTCTGACACCATTGCAAACTGAGTAAAGTAGAACTCGTCTTAACCCATTCCTTCATAAGCTATTTTTAGACCCAACTTCTTTGATCAAATATACCAAAAAGGAGCTTTTACTAGAGAAATGGACAATGGAGCAAATGCTCTATTTAGCACAATGGTTTCAAAAAATGACTTTTACAGTGGCGTAGAAAGGTGTATAGAGGGAAGGGTTAAGCGACAATTAAGAAGTCTAAATCTGGATTTCTAAAACAGATGGTAACTTAATGCAGGACAAAATAACAGAAAGCTGCTATAGGGGCTTTCTGTGTTACTTTTACCCTGCAATAAGCAACCACCTGCTTTTTAAGACTCCTGTGTTAAATAAGTAAATGATCGCTTACCACTCTCTTCATATAAACACCTTCATGCAAAGACATATATATACCTTTGCAAACGGATTAGACCCAGAACAGACGGCTCCTATAGAAACTATCTGACAAAGGTCTGCTCTGTTTACTTATGACATGATACAGATCTGAGAAAATATAAAGAAAAGACAGATATGTACCTGGAATGCTGAGCTGTTGTCACTGTCTATCAGCAGAAAGAGTGGCTTTCTGGTGTATGGGTACAGGTCTCCTGGATGCAAGCTGAAATATTCACAAGTATATTTTCTCTAAATCCCGACAGGTGGTAACTCAATGTAAGATAAAATAGAAGCATTTGACATTTAACAGAATCAGCACATTTGGGTCGCTAACTTTATTATCTAAGTGGTCACTTGTAAAATGGCCATACAGTTAGAATTATTACTTTCATATCACTACATACCAATGCATTTCCTTGAGAGTTCCTGGGCGTTTGGTTTTGGTAGGGGCCTCACCATCCCTTCTGCTGTTTGTTACTACACCTCCAAGATCATAGGCAGCTGTGAAAGAAGAATGAGGAGACATACTGAAAATTGTCTGCTCACAGAGGCCCAGGAAAAGATCCTTCATTTCTCCCAAACCCTATGTTGTGACCACTCTTTAGAATCGTCTCTTCGAGACGATTCTAAAGAGTAGTCACAACATAGGGTTTGGTGGAGAAATGAAGATTTTAATATTCTATTTGAGACGATCCTAAAGTGGTCACAACGTAGAGTTGGGTGCAAAAATGATTATTTGAGTATTTGAATATGCCTCTTTATCTATTGCTCCCTTACTATCTGTTCACAATTTGTTGTTGAGCCTACACGTGATCCGCTCAACATACAGCTATTGCAATAAAAACTCTCTTTCCTTTTCACCAGTTTGTACAGCTGAGTACTAAGTCAATTTGACACAATTTTATAACTTCAAATACGACCGACTCACCATATTGGAAATAGTGGTTGCATCCATGCACATGTCTTTTACTATTTGTATACACACTATCTGTTGCACTGTATGTTATTATTATGTTATCATAATGGTGGCAAACAGAAATATACATTACACTAGAACCTGCCTTAAGCAACCTTATATTGATTGGACACAGGAATCTAAGAAAGCAGGTACATGCAGTTGTTTAATGCAGGTCAAAAGTAATTCAGAAAGCTCCTATAGGAGCTATTTGCTTTATTTTTGAACTGCATTAAGCTATCACCTGCCTTACAGATCAATAATTGGATACCCTTTTAATGGCTGCTTAAGACAGGTTCTACTGTATATTTTACAAACCAGCAGAGAAGGTGCATTGGGTGTATGGATACTAAGGGTGATTCAGGTAAGCAAAGTAAAATAACCCCTTACCATCATCTGTGTGTTTTGCGTTCCCAAGGCAACCGTCTGCAGATATATACAGTAGCATGGCTCCATTTGGAGGTAGCTCTTTAAAGCCAGAAGCTAGGAATGTATTCAGCTGGCTGTAGGTGGGCTTGTACAGTAAATACTTGTGGGGGTTTTCTCTCTTGCTCATCCGGTCACCATTCTCCTACAATAAAAATAATAAAACTCCGATAGCGGGCCTAGTGCAAAATGTTGCATTATATGTAGCTATTTTAACCCTTTCCCTGTTTAGAGTTATTCCTGTAAGGAATAATGATGTCATGGATATTTCTACTGAATTTTTATAATGGAATATGTATATAGGGTTTTTTTCCTATTGGTAGAAACCAAGAGTCAATTCTATTATAATTTCATCAGCAAACAGAACAGACCCTGATCTGATGGCTCCTATAGAAACCGTCTGATCTGAGTCTTCTCTGTTTGCAAATGACGTCATGAATTTTAATAAGTATTTTTTATAATGGCCTATGAACACATGACATTTTGACTCAGGCAGAAGCTGTAGAATCAAAACTATATTACACCATAAGCAAACAGAGCAGACCCTGATCAGACGGCTCCTATAGGAGCTGTCTGATCTTGGTCTTCTCTGTTTTCAGATGCACCAAAATGCGCTTACATAAGGGAAAGGGTTAACCCATTCCCTCCTACAGATGCCTTTTGACTCCTCTGTACAAATCAGTTTTTGTAACCGTTGTGATAAATAGAGCATTTGCTCCATAGGAGTAAATACTCTATATTTACCACAGTGGTTACAAACTTAAACAATTCTAAAAATTCCTGTTATTTAGTAAATGCTCCTTTTAGTAGATTTATTCAAAGACGTTGGGTGAGGTCTAAAAATAGTCTAGGAGTGAATGGGTTATGGTTTTGGCAATAACTTGAACAGTTTGGTAAAAATTCAGAAAGATACACCATATGCTGCGACAACTCTTTGTAAATGTCTCCAACTCTAACGAGTGGTCAGATCATAAGGTTTGATGGAGAAAAAAGGAGCCATCTTATATTCTTTACATATCTTATAAACTATCAATATTGTTTACACATGGTTGTTGGTAATGATACTTACAAAAGGCTGTCTGCCTGGTGCCGGGGAGGCATCGTATATCTGGTTTGTAAGGTCCTCTTGGGGTTCACGCTCTAACGTCTGTAGCATGCGGAACATGTCAAGGGTAAGCTCGCTGAACTTCACCTGGTAAGAAAACCGATACTGTTTTACAACCCTTTCCTCCATAAATACGCCTTTCTACGCTTCTGTAAAAGTCACTTCATGAAACCATTATGATAAATAGAGCATTTGCTCTTCGGTTTGCTAATAGAATTTGAAAGATCTGTTTCTTTACTTTCTGAAATGCCTACAACGTTCCTCCTTCCATAATTCATTAAAACTATTTTGTTCATGAATATTCAGTAGGTATTGAAATTTGGACAAAACATAGAACAGGGAAAGGGTTAACCCTTTCCTCATATGAATGCATTTTCCCACACTTGCAAACAGAGTAGATCAGGGTCTGCTCTGTTTGCTAATGATATTTAATAGATCTGCCTTACTTTCTAAAATGGCTACAATGTTTCACCTTCCATAATTTGTCCATGAATATTCAGCAGGTATTACAATTTGGAATAAACATAGATCAGGGAAAGTGTTAAATTACATAGCGTGAAAAAAAAATGTTTGGAAACATCTCAACTTACACTTACATCGATATTGTGAAGAAACAAATCATCTTTTAACGACTTTAGTTTTCAGTTGTAGAGGCATTTTTATTTTTTGGTTCCTGAACCAAAATAATTGTTATTTTCATTTTCCTGCCAACTGTTGTGTCTAATTTTAAACCAAGTGAATGCATTATAATGTTATAATCTGGGACTTTTTCTAAATTCAACAGTGCAGCATGTAGGAACACTACAGCATATATGTATTGATACTGACAGATACCAGTGCCAAAAAATACTGCAAATGTTAAGATAAATATCATGACAAAATACAGAACTGTACTTTTATAATTCAACAGAATAAAGTCTATGGTAATAAAACTCAAAATGTGTTTAGATGAAATTTATACATCAATTTCTATGTGTATAGTGTTTCTGGCTGGCCAAAGACATAAAATAAAAGTTATGTTTATTTGGTTACAGGTAGCTGTTTAGACCTGTTGGGTCTAAAGTTTGTCAAATAACTTAACTCATTCCCTCCTAGACTATTTTTAGACCCAACCCATTTGAATTAATCTACCAAAAAGGAACATTAACTATAGAAAAAGAGAATTTTAGAATTGTGTAGTTTTTAAACCATTGTGATTAATAGAGCATTTGCTCCTATGGAGCAAATGCTCTATTTATCACAATGGTTTCAATAAATGAGTATTACAGAGGCGTAAAAACGTAAAAAATCTTAAATTGTAAAATTATATGTATGTGTACATATCTTGTATGTGTAGCCATTTTCACTATGAAATTGTATATGGCCAAAGGCAATTGCATTACCGATTTGCTTGAAATAAAACTGAAAACTGAGTAATACAGAATCTTAATTTCAAAGATGAGAACCATGCAAACACCTCCCAAAGCATTTATCTGCAATTCTGTAGCAAATTGCCACATATTTACCCATTTCCCTGATAGAAACCTTTTTGTATACTCAGTAAACAGTTGCTTAACCCTTAACTACAGTTTCTGCCATGACTAAACATGCCTGTGTCCATGTGCTATGTTAACAATTAATCTAATTAATATTCATGATGACATTATTTCTTAGCTGACTGACAAAAGCTTGTGTTATGACAGTTTCTTAACCCTTTACTCTATGAGTATTCATGCAAGAAAAATGACATCATTAATATTAATTCACTGAATTTTTGTAATGATACTATGAACAAAACAATTTTCTATCGTGACAGAAACAGTAGAATCTTATCTATATTATATCAAAAGCATATAGAGCAGACCCTGATTAGATGGCTCCTATAGAAGCGGTCTGATCTGGGTCTACTCTGTTTGCAACAGCATAGAATGGGGTATTTATGGAGTAGAGGGTTAAAACTTTGAAGTCAAACTTGCACCCAATCCATATTTGAACAAACTTTTTTTTCTTTTCCACAACATCGTTAGGGCTAATGGCTTTCTGCCCGGTGCAGATGTCTTACCTGCTCCTGGGTATTGCCAACAATGATGATCTCCTGTAGCTGGAAGTGAATGGTCGTCTTGTCCAGCGGTGGAGTGTTGAGGGGCGTGAGGCGGTGTGACAATACTATGGATGAAGCATCAACATCCACCACCTGGATCAAGTTGTCAGCCTGAAATGTCACAAGGTCATTGTCTTTGTTAACCCCTTCCTTCATATATAAACGTCTTGCCACACAATTGCAATCAGAGCAGACCAAGATCAGACGGCTCCTGCAGGAGTCGTCTGATCAGGGCCTGCTCTGTCTGCTAATGGAGAATTTGATAGATCTGTTTCTTTAATTTCTGAAATGGCTACAGTATTCCATCTTCCATATTTCATCATAACTATTTTGTCCATGAATATTGTTAAAGTTGGAGTAAAGCTTAACCTTTTAAATGGCGGATTAGAGTAGTGGCATTTGAAAACTACACTGTTTGGTCATTGAAAATAAACCCTAATTACCCTGAAATGGGAGAAAGGAGCCACTTGATCAGGGTCTACTATGTCTGTATATTCTAATTTTATCAAAATGGTGACAGGTTGAATTATGAGATCTTATTCTACAGTTTTTTGCCATGGTAACAAATTCCCCTGTTTATAATGCCTTTATATTAAATTCAACTACATGTAATTAATACGCATACATATACATTAAATCCCCGCTAATGCGCTTACCTAAAAGAGGTATAATTCTGGGTGCTAGATGCAGGTGGTAGCTTAATGCGAGACAAAAGCAATGTAGAAAGCTTCTAGGAGCTTTCTGCATTACTTTTGCCTTGCATTAAGCAACCACCTGCTTATAAAGACACCGGTGTTTATTCATTCAGTGGTCGCATTAGAGGGGTTCTACTGTTAAGTCATTATCATCACTTTATTAACACATTTCCAAGCTTTCTATCTATATCTAAAGTATCACTGAATGAAATCAGCAAAGTTCTAGAAAATAGAGAGAAATCCTCGTCTTGACATAAATATAACCTGTCAGAGTAAATACATATTATCCCTTTACTCCATGAATATTCAAGTAAGAAATAATGACCTCAAAAACATTAATAAGATCAATTGTTATAATAGCACTGGACACGGGAATTTTAGTTGGCCATGGCATAAACTGTAGAATCATATCTAGTTTATATTACAAGCAAACAGAGCGGACCCTGATCAGACGGCTCTGAACTGTCTGATCTGGGTCTTCTTTGTTTGCAAAGGCTTAGAATGGTGTATTTATGAAGTAAAGGGTTATTAACCCTTTCCCTGTTCTATGTTTATTTCAAATTTCCATACCTATTGAATATTCATGAACAAAGTAGTTATAATGAAACCTTGAAGGTGGAACAGTGTAGCCATTTTAGAAAGTAAGGAAATAGATCTTTTTAGATTGCATCAGCAAACAGAGCAGACCCTGATCAGACGGCTCCTCTAGGAGCCGTCTGATCTGGGTCTACTGTTTGCAAATGCGTGAAAACACGTTTATATCAGGGAAAGGGTTAACTGTCTGTTACCTCAATGAAGGCTTTGATTTCTCCCAATACTAGGTTCCATTCCATATGATCCTCTGGTTCATATGTGCCTGTATAGTCATCTATCTGCTTGGCCAGCTCCTGAAGCACACACACAGTAATCTTTTACATTGTTGCTCCGAGTTTAAACAAAGGTGCTAAAATTGTAAACATGGGAAGATATGATAAATGGCATATAACACAATTATAGACTTATTGGTCTGTTTTGCCCTAAATCAAAGCTGTTTCTTACCAAAATACTCCCTGATGGAGAGCTCCAGCTTGAGCCTTGTATTTTTCTAATTACCTAACACAACCTTTTTGTATTCTTTGCCTAAGTAATGAATACATAGGTGGCGTTCAAATATCGGACCCACGATAAACTTGCCTATCTGACAACTATCATTTTGCATTGCAGTCTAGTGCAATTTATTGACCTGCATTCGATGGATACAAAAGGCGTTTAATAACATGGCACCTGGAAACAATCATGGTATACTATTTCTGAAATGAAAATACTTTGTAACATTAGCTTTGATTTAGTATGTGCAACAAAATCCACAAAATATAGCAATGTGTAAGAAGGGCGCACAAATATACAAATATCAGTCACATGATGAAATCACGTGACCATAGTATGAATGAAAGTATTCTCCCTGGAGCCAGAGGCAGTTACTCTATGAATAAAGAAGTGTGCTTCGGATGACCTTACACAAGCGATTAGGTAATCACGCCCATAAACTGCAAGTGGTCAGTTTGATAATAAGCATAGCGGGAAACAGCGGAAGTGTCAGCTGCAACTTCTTAAAGAAAGAGTGAAAGAGTGTTAAACCTTTCCCGTGAAGATGCACATTTTTTTTCATGCCGATATCAGAAATTTGATTTTTAACACATTGATCCCATGCAAAGAATACTGCAGCGTCTGCAACACTTTGATTACTTCCTCCATCCTTTTCTCTGCTTTTTTTTGTACTCACCCTGACCAAGTCTCTGACTAGCTTCATCTTTTTCAACAGCAAGCAGACGACAATAAATCTTGCATAGAACCGTAGCTTCTTGACCATCAGGTCTGGTCTGTAAATCAAACAATAGTCAATGAGGTACAATGTTTGACAAATACAGTAAGACCTCCCTAAATTTAACCCATTACCTCATAGGCATACCATAGGCTATTTATGGATATGGACCCAACCTCTTTGAATAAATCTACTTAACCCATTACCCCATAGGCTATTTTTAGATACAACCTCTTTGAAAAAATCTACCAAAAAGGAGCATTAACTGAAGAAAAGGATTTTTTTTTTTAGATTTTTGCATTTTGAAACCATGGTGATAAATATCTCTAGCATTTACTCCTATGGAGCAAATGCTCTATTTAACTATAAGCAGAGATTTTTCTTGAAAAATCCGGCTAAATATTCAGCTAATAAATACTAATTTTGTTATTTTTTACATGAATATTGAACAGATAAATGGTTAACCCTTAACTCCATGCATACTCAGTTGAAAAATAATGACATTGTGAATATTTATTCACTCCTACAGCAATCTGATCTGGGTCTACTCTGTTTGAAAAGACTTAGAAAAGCATATTTATGGAGTAATAGGTTAATTTACACATTTAATCTTGACCTCTGATACATACCTTTCTTCCTTATTTGCCTTAGAGTAGTAGGCTCGCATTCTTATTGCTGAGTAGAAGGAGAACGATTCATTCAGGTAGTTGGTCTCGCTGGTTCGCAAACTGAAATCATATGATATACAACTAAAACCTTGCTCCATAACCTTTTGTTTCCAACTTTTAACCCTTTCCCTGTTCTATATTTTTTACAAATTTCAATACCTACTGAATAATCATTGAAAAAATATTTACATGTATAATGAAATATCAAAGGTAAAGCATTGTAGCCATTTTAGAAACTAAAGAAACAGATCTATCAAATTCCATTAGCAAACAGAGCAGACCCTGATAAGTTGGCTCCTGTAGGACCTATCTGATCTGGGTCTACTCTGTTTGCAAATTTGTGAAAAGGCCTATGCTTATGGTATAATGTAGAGCAAAAACATCCTGTGTACATATGCCATCAAAGAAATTCAGCTAATAAATATTCATGGTCTCATTATTCCTTACATGAATATTAAACAGGAAAAGGGTTAACCCTTTCCTCCATAAATACACCTTTCTACGCCTCTGTAAAAGTCACTTTATGAAACCATTGCGATAAATTGAGCATTTGCTCCCATAGGAGCAAATGCTCTATTTATCACAATGGTTTCAAACTACAAAATTCTAAAATTTTCCTCTTCTCTAGTTAATGCTCCTTTTTTGGTAGATTCATTCAAAGAGGTTGGGTCTAAAAATAGCCTGCAGCCTATGTAGGAAAGGGTTAAAGAACCAGGGAAACTTAACTCTTTGCATACTAAGTAACTATAAGTCTGCAACAATTGTACTCTGCTTCAATGTTTAGATAAAATTTCTCTCATTTCTTTCCAAAATATGCCAAAAATATGGTCAAACTGTCAAGCAGTTTGGATCCTGATGATACGCCCCTGTTGGAATGGGTAATCATGATTTCACCGCTAGCGTGCAAAGAGTTGACCCTTTCCCTGTTCTATATTTATTACAAATTTCAATACCTACTGAATAATCATGAAAAAATTATTTATTAAGAAATATGAAAGGTGGAACATTAGCCATTTTAGAAAGTAAAGAAACAAATCTCTCAAATTCAATTAGCAAATGGCTCCTATAGGAGCCGTCTGATCTGGGTCTACTCTGTTTGCAAATGGGTGATAACACATTTATATGAAGGAAAGGGTTAAATGGATCGTTCTACACTGAAATTCTTCCTTCTAGGGCATCGCTATGTCCTAAATTGCAAAACACAGATGTTAACCTTTTACCTGATAGAGACACCTTTTTTATTGCAAACAAAGTAAACCCATTTCAGAAGATCCTGTAGGAGCCATCTGATCAGGGTCTACTCTGTTTTCAGTCATGTATTTTTGTCATTAGTCTGTTTTCAGTCATTAATTCTAACATGAATATTTATATTCATGAGTTAAAGGATTTAGAATTAGAAAGACTTTATTTCAGTTTAAAATGAACATAACACGTCAAAGACTGCTTCTCACATGAATAAAATACTGAAGTCAATAAACATGCATAAATGATGAAACCATGTCAATAATATCATAAATATATAATACATAATTAACCCTTCACTTGCTATTCACATCAATATACCTACCTGTAAATAGTGAAGACCCAGATAAGACAGCTCCTGCAGGAGCTGTCTCATCTGGGTCTGCACTATTTACAAGTTGATTGTGCAACCAGTGCACTCCATAGCAGTGATTGCACAGTGAAATATTTGTACACAGTGAAGATATATGTAATTATACAACAGGAGTGAACAGGGCATGAGTAAAGAAGGAGAATTTTTTTTTTTTTTAAATTCAGCAAGAGAAGGGTTAACACAAAAGCCAGAGAAACTAATATCTTATTTCCATTGTGATCATTTACTCCATGAATATTCATGTAAGAAATGATGACATCATGAATACTAAATAGATTTAAACCCTTTCCTCCATAGGCTATTTTTAGATCCAACAACTTGGAATAAATCTACCGAAAAGGAGCATTAACTAGAGAAAGGGAAAATTTTAGAATTTTGTAGTTTGAAACCATTGTTGGGGGTTTATTGGAGTAGGGTGTTTAGTAGGGAGAATATGATATGTAGGTCTTTCTCATTGATCTACAACATGTACTAGTACAGAACCAATTCTTTTTAATAATATCCCTTTCCCACATATATCATATATAAATGCCTTTTCACACCTTTGCAAACATAGTAGACCCAGATCAGATGGTTCCAACTTCCAATAGTATCCATCTGATTAGGGTCTGCTCTGTTTGCTTATGAAATTTTGACAGATCTGACATTACAGTTTCTACCAATACCATGAAATAACAGTAACTATGTACATAATTATGCCATTTTAAAAATCCAGCTAATAAATATTTGTGATGGTAGAATTTCTAACATGCATAGTTAACAAAAGTTTTTTTGCCAAGGCAGAAACTGTAGAATCATACGTATTTTATTGCATATGCAAACAGAGCAGACCCTGATCAGACGAATCCAACATGGTAGTTTTTCTGACATGCATATTCAACAGGGAATGGGATAGACTTGCCAATATTACTCAAAGTCTCTGTTCTTTTTGTTTCCCAATGACAAATGGCTGTCTTGTTTGAACAGATATATGTGCACTCATATAAACATGTATACTAAAATTGTCACATCTCCAACAAACCCTATGTTGTGACCATTCTTTAGAATCATCTCAAAGGGTTTGGTGGAGAAATAAAGAAGTTAGTCTTAAGCACGTTTTAATTTACACATCTTATCTGGACCTCTGCGTTCCCCAATGATCAAGACTGCATTGTTTGAGCAAGCAACTTTACACTCTGCAACTGCACATAAAAAATTAATTCCTTTATTGGAAATATCATATGTAACATCCCAACTAAATGACAAATACTAAGAATTCCCTGTTTAAATATTGACCAGAGGTCTCTGGAGAACTTCATCAGGCTGTAAATTATAAATTTATTCTGCAATTCTCCATCCTGCCATTTTTCCCATGGTTCATTCAGACTCATTTGCGCATGATTTTACTATTGAATAACTAGTCTAGTCAGTGAACACAAAATATCCAATACCAGAGTTACAGATAACTGTGCGAACACAAATACTAAATCGTCATTTCTCCACCAAACCCTATGTTATGACCATTCTTTAGAATCGTCTCTTTGAGATGATTCTAAAGAATGGTCACAATATATGGTTTGGTGGAGAAATAAAGGAGTTATTCTTGAAAATGTTTTCATACACAAAATATCCAATACCAGAGCTACAGATAATGGTGCATACAAAAATACTAAAACATCATAATTATCTCCACCATACCCTATGTTGTGACCAATCTTTTAAAGTTTAGAATCGTCTCTATAAGACGATTCTAACGAGTGGTCACAATTAACATATTGTTTGTCGGAGAAATAAAGGAGTTATTCTTGATGATGCTTTAATTTACACATCTTATCTGGACCTCTGCAATACCGTAATTATACTAAATATTCAGTTGCACAATCTTACACAAATAGTGCAGACCCTGCTCAAACTTATCCTGAAGGAGCAGTTTGATCAGGGTCTACAGTATTTGTTGACCCAGAATTTCAATTAACCTTTAGCCTGCTGGGCAAATATTTTCTTAACCATTTCTCTCATAATCCTGCATTTTCCCACACTAAAAAACAGAAAACCGGGACCGGACAGCTCCTAGAGGAGCCGTCTGATCAGAGTCTGCTCCATTTGCTAATAGATTTTGATAGTTTTGTTTCTTTACTTTGTATTTCATTATAAGTATTTTGTCCATAAATATTCAGTGGGTATTGAAATTTGGAATAAACATAGAACAGGGAAAGGGTTAATATACAACATCTTCTAACTACAATTCCACTGATGACTTTATTCCCTTTCAGAGTGTCAAACAGTTTGGATCCTGATAAATGCCATCTCATCTGGAATCAAACTGTTTGCAAAAAATGATCACTGCAGCAGCCTAAAGTAAAAATGCTTTCAATCATTCAGTTAACACTAATCCTTTACCTATTGAATATTCATGTAAGAAATAAATGACATCATTAAGCCTTTACTTCATCAGTAAACCTTTCTATGCCTTTGAAAACAGAATAGACCCAGATCAGACGGCTCCTATAGGAGCCGTCTGATCAGAGTAGAATTTGTTTGCTATGAAATTATTATCTGATGTATAGCTTTTGCTATGGGCAAAAATTCTGCAGCTACTGGTATGTGCTATAATAACAACAAATTAATCTAATTAATATTCATGATGTAAGTCAGTCTATTTAGGGTATTTACAGTAGTGCTGAAGTAACACATGCCTCCCAATGGACCTGCAGCTTATTATTAACCTTGAGAATGCTGAGTAGCGTTCTGCCAGCCAGCTTTATATTTTAGCCTTTACTCCAGAAATACTCTTTTCTGCACCTTTGCAAACAGTAGACCCAGAGCAGACGTTTCCTGCAGGAGCCATCTTATCAGGGTCTGCTCTGTTTGCTTATGGAATAATAAAGATCTGAATAGCAATTCAGAGTGTATGTAAAGCAAGAATGTAATGCCTCTAGAAGCATTTATTAGAAATAACATGATACCTGTATTGGCATAATTATCAACCCTTTCCTTCATACAAATGCTTTTTCACGCATTTGAAAACAGAGAAGACCCTGATCAGATGGATCCTACAGGATTTGCCTAATCAAGGTCTGCTCTGTTTGCTGTTGAAACAATATAGATCTGACTCTACAGCTTTTACCAATACCAAACACTCCTGTGAACATTTGCTAATATAAAAATTAACCCATTACCTCATAGGCTATTTTTAGATACAAACTCTTTGAATAAATCTATCGAAAAGGAGCATAAGGAAACTAGAGATAAGGAATTATTTTTAGAATTTTGTAGTTTGAAACCATTGTGATAAATAGAGCATTTGCTCCTAGAGGAGCAAATGCTCTATTTACAAAATGTACCACAATGGTTTCAATAGGTGATTTTTACAGAGACATAGAAAGGCGTATTTATGGAAGAAAGGGTTAAGCCAATAAATATTCATGATGTCAGTATTTCTTGCATGAATATTGAACAGGGAAAGGATTACCATATGTCATATGCAAAATTTATTTAACCCTGTTCTACATTTATTCTAAATTTCAATACCTACTGCATATTCATGGACAAAATAGTTATAATGAACTATCGAAGGTGGAACATTGTAGCCATTTTAGAAAGTAAAGAAACAGATCTAACAAATTCCATTAGCAAACAGAGCTCCAGTAGGAGCTGTCTAATCTGGGTCTGCTCTATTTGCTAATGTTATTCGATAGCTCTGTTTCTTTACTGTCTAAAATGACTACAATGTTCCACCTTCCATATTGCATTATAACTATTTTGTCCATGAAAATTCAGTAGGTATTGTGATTTGAAACAAACACAGAACAGGGAAAGGGTTAACCCTTTCCTCCATAAATACGCCATTATACGCCTCTGTAACAGTCACTTCTTGAAACCATGGTGATAAATAGAGCATTTCCTCCATTTATCACAATGGTTTCAATACTATACAATTCTAACAATTTCCTTTTCTCTAGAAACTGTTCTTTTTCGGTAGATTTATTCAAAGAGATTGGGTCTAAACATAGCCTATGAAGGAATGGGTTAAAGCAGACAATGTTTTGTGAACAACGACTGCTCTGAGTTTTACTGAGTCTATCAGCCACTTACAGGCGTCTCACAGCCAACTTGCTGCAATACAAGCCTGTATTACCCAATGTTATCCAACACACAAACAAGGCAAATGATGCAGATCCAGGTCTAACAATCCTTCAGTAGCCATTTGATCTGGGTCTGCACTATTTGCTAAACTGTCAGTCTTATTTAAAGTTATCTATATGGTGCCACATTGACTTTTTCAGTGTTACAAACTGGTGGAAAAGGGAGACAGGGTGTCTAAATACTTTGGGTAATTAAGGTATGTCAGTCCCCAATCACCGGCTTAGCCATAGTTGTACAGGAAAATAAATGAATTATTTATCACCTGCAGTTACCAATTATCTGCATTTGGAACATACACTTGATCCTTAACTTACTAGTTACCACATGACTGTCACAAGTAGCTTGGATCCAGATCATCTGTAGCACAACTAGATCATATTAACCTTCTATCTTATGAATATTCATTTAACAATTTCCCTGTTAAAAGTTATGCATAATTGATCTCTTCATGAATATTCATTAACTTATTTGTTATAAAAAGGAAAGTGTTGGCTTAAGACTAACGCTGAAGGATCTGATCTATATAATTTCATAAGCAACAAGAGTAGACCCTGATTTTTATAATGCCAGGTACTGTGCAATCGGATCTATATTATCTAATAAGCAAGCAGAGCACACCCTGATCTGATGGCCCCTACAGGCTCCATCTGATCTGGGTCTGCACTGTTTGCAAAAGCGTTAAAGTACGTAACTATGAGGTAAAGGGACAAATCAATGAAAGTGCAAGAAGTTAACCATTTACTTTTCCTTCCTGTGCAAATATGTAGAGTATTAGCCTTTAATCGGGGTCCACTCTTGCTTATAAAATTATAACAGATCTGACTGTACACTTTCTACCAATACCAAAATATGCCAATATAGACTAATACATGTTCATGATGTCATTATCTCTTATATGAATATTCAACAGGGAAAGGGTTAAATGAATCATATGTGGCAAAGACAGCAACAGCCCTAGAACATTAACCCTTTCAGCATGGAACGATCCATCATTGTTTTACACTAGAAGTCATTCAATATTTAACCCTATTTAACCCTTTCCCTCATATTGACGACTCTTTATGAAACCATTGTGATAAATAGAGCATTTGCTCCTATAGGAGCAAATGCTCTATTTATCAAAATGGATTCAAACTACAAAATTCTAAAAGTTTCCTTTTCTCTAGTTAATGCTCCTTTTTGGTAGATTTATTCAAAGAGGTTGTATCTAAAAATAGCCTATGAGGTAATGGGTTAACTCCATGAATATCAATGTGAAAAATCATGACATCATGAATATTAATTAGACTATTTTTATAATGGCATAATGAACACATGATATTTTGAGTCATGCAGATACTGCAGATAGAAACATCTATATCACACCATAAACAAACAGTAGATCCTGATCAGACACCTGATCTGGGTCTACTCTGCATAGGCATAGAAAGGCGTATTTATACACATGCATACACATTGATACACATGCATACCAAATATCAAGTCTGTATCTCTACTGGTTGAAATGATATGGCCAATGTTAAGGTGGTGGCCTTTGAACCTGAAGGATGACCTTGACCATGACAGGTCACCCTCAAACTGTGCAGCTTCATGAAATACAAATGCATACCAAATATCAAGTCTGTATGTATCTCTACTGGTTTAAAAGTTATGGCCAATGTTAAAGTCGGTGACCTTTGACCCTGAAGGATGACCTTGACCTGTCATCCCTCAAACTGTGCAGCTTCATGAGATTCACATGCATACCGAATATCAAGTCTGTATTTCTACTGGTTGAAAAGTTATGGCCAATAATAAAGGCAGTGATCTTTAACCCTGAAGTATGACCTTGACATGTCACCCCTCAAAATGTGCAGCTTCATGAGATACACATGCATGTCAAATATCAAGTGTCTATCTCTACTGGTTCAAAAGTTATGGTAAATGCCAAATATCAAGTCTCTATCTGTACTGGCTCAAAAGTTATGACCAATGTTAAAGTTGGTGACAAAAAAACCCAACAACATAAACAAACAGACAGGGCAAAAACAATATGACTCCCAGACCTGATCTGGGGGCATAAACATTGAAATTCTGGATCCGCACCTGAGATCTGTCCTGCATGCTACTTCATACTGCCTGCCAATTCACATCTATGCATTTGATAGACTACATACTAATATAACATGGCAGACTATTCAACTTGGCATAAACTTTTCGTATTGCTAGGTTAGAAGCCATGAATTTATGGTACCATATGCAAACAATTTGGACCCAAACGAGACCCATAATTTCATGTTTCATCAGAAGGAAAAGAAACGGTAGAAAAAATAACAACCTGTGAGAATAGAAGTGGATGATGATTACTTTAACTCTACCCTCCATAGGTTATTTTTAGACTCAACCTCTTTGAATGAATCAACCAAAAAGGAGCATTTACTAGAGAAAAGGAAAATGATAAAATTGTGTAGTATCGAAACCATTGTGATAAATAGAGCATTTGTTCCTCTGGAGAAAATGCTCTATTTAACACAATGGTTTCAAGAAGTGACTATTACAGAGGCGTATTAATGAAGGAAAGGGCTAACTCTTTTCTCCATAAATACACCATTCTTTGCATTTGCAAACAGTGTAGACCCAGATAAGACGGCTCCAAGATGAGCCTTCTGATCAGGGTCTGCTCTGTTTGCTTATGATATAATAAAAAAGTGATTCTACAATTTCTGCCATGGTAAAAAAATTCATGTGTCCATGTGCTATTATAACACTTAATCTAATTAATATTTATGACATCATTATTTATAACATGAATATTCATGGAGTAAAGGGTTAACTGCACATACAGACAAATGTGGACAGTCAACTATTCAGCACTGCAAGCAGCTCAAGAGTACAACAATCGTCCCTAATAACCCAAATTATTTGGACACCAAACACTTAAGCCTTTACTCCAAAGGCTATTTTTAGACCCAACCTCTTTGAATAAATCTACCGAAAAGGAACACTAACTAGAGAAAAGGATTTTTTTTAAGAATTTTGTAATTTGAAACCATTGTGATAAATAGAGCATTTGCTCAGGAGCAAATGCTCTATTTATCACAATGGTTGCATACAGTGACTTTTACAGAGGCGTAGAAAGGTGTATTTATGAAGGAAAGGCTTAACCCTTTTTCTGCCCAACATGACCTAGCCTTCATCACTTGGTTCCTGATGAGATGCGGCATCTCAATAAGCTGGTTGACACTCTATTGGTCATTAGTTTCTCAAATGCTTGAACAAACCATATCATATGCAAGTAAAAGTTGCTTCATATCAGAGTTTGAACAGATATTATTCACCCAACCCTTTCCCTGTTCTATGTTCATTCCAAATTTGGATACCTGTTGAATATTCATGAACAAAATACATAGTTAAAACGAAATATAGAAGGTGGAAAATTGTAGCCATTTATAGAGTAAAGAAACAGATCTTTTCAAATTCCATTAGCAAACAGAGTAAATCCTGATCAGACGGCTCCTATAGGGTCTGCTCTGTTTGCAAATGCATGAAAACATGTTTTTATGAAGGAAAGGGTTAAAGCAGAATAAAGGTTAAAAACTTAAAATCATACTCTGGCAACAATTGCTTTATAGATCAGTTTTAATCCCGTCACCGATTCTTTTTCCAAGATTTTAACCAACAGTTATCAACACTCTTAGTCTAACTACCCCAAGTTTTCGGACACCCATAGTCTCCCCTCTCTTCCAGTATGTACAGTCGAAAAAGACTATTTTTTGCCATTATAAATAAGACTGACATACGATAAAACCCCACTAAAGCAGACGTTAAAATTAGTACCAGTGCTTGTTTTTGAGACAGGTAGCAGATTAATGAAAATTTAAAGTCAAGCAGAAACCTCCATAGTTTGGGAGCTTTCGGCATGAGTTTCATCCTGCATTAGCCCATTCCCTCATGTTGACGACTTTTGACGACTCTGTAAAAGTCACTTTGTGAAACCATTGTGATAAATAGAGCATTTGCTCCTACAGGAGCAAATGTTCTATTTATCACAATGGTTTCAAACTACAAAATTCTCAAATTTGCCCTTTCTCTAGTTAATGCTCCTTTTTGGTAGATTTATTCAAACAGGTTGTATCTAAAAACAGCCTATGAGGTGATGGGTTAAGCTAACTGCCTAAAAATACCTAAATTGTTCTTTATTAAATTTCCAGTCAGACTGGTTATAGTATAGTAGCACATAGTGAAGACCCTGATCAAACTGCTTCTTCAGAAGCCATTAAATTTTGATCTGGGTTTGCACTATTTGCCAAAGATTTTGTCCTAATATATACTTAGGGTAAGGCCTTAACCCTTTACTCCATGAATATTTATGCAAGAAATAATGACATCATGAATATTAATCAGATTAACTGTTAAAATTGCACAAGGACACATCTCTTATAGAAGCCGTCTGATCAAGATCTACTCTGTTTGCAAATGCATGAAAAGGGGTTTATATGAAGGAAAGGGTTAATGCATTACAAAAACAGATGGATTATTATTTACTGTGATTCTCTAAATCATCTATCAAACCATCAAAGTAGAAATATTTGGAATTATCAAAAGACAGAGACGGAAGATATCATTTTCAAAACCAATTACACTGCGCTGTATGCACATTTGACTTCATTGTGACAAATTTCTGGGAAAACAAGTGATGTTTAAAATAAATCAGAAATATGACATAAATCCTAATTACCCTTAGTATTCAGACAGACAAACTCAGACCAATAGTGCACACCCAGACCGAACTGCTCCTGAAGAAGCAATTTGACCACGGTCTACACTACTTGCTTCTATGTCAGTCTAATTTTAAGTTTTCAAAATGGGGACAAACTGACTTATGCAGCCTTTCAAGCTCATAAAATGGACAGAACTTGGGAGTAATATGGGTAAATGAATTCTATCATGGATTTAATAAAGCTCATCATTTGAAATATATAATTAAGTTAACAACAGTGAATGTAATTCTGAGAAATTTCTATGGACATTATCTATCTGCTAACCCGAAATCCTGCTGAAAAAATGTTTCCTGCTATAAACCTTGCCTGCTTCTTTTTTTTGTAACACTTGATTCACCTACATATATGTATAGTTTTTTTAACCCTTAACTCCATAAATACGCCTTTTTAAGCCTTTGCAAACATAGGAGACCCAGATCAGACGGCTCCTATAGGAGCCGTCTGATCAGGGTCTGCTGTTTGCTTATCATATGAATATCATTCTACAGTTTCTGCCATGGCAGAAATATTTCCTGTGTTCATGTACCATTGTAAAAATTATTGTAGTTAATATCTATGATATCATTATTTGTTGCATGAATATTCATTTCCCTGTTGCATATTCATGTTAGAAGAAATGGCATCATGAATATTTATTACTGAATTTTTATACGGACACAGAATCTTTTGGGTATAAGTACAAACTGTAGAGTCAGATGATCTATTATAATTTATAAGCAAACAGAGCCGACCTTGATCAGACGTCTCCTAAAGGAGCCATCTGATCTGGGTCTACTCTGTTTGCAAATGTGTGAAAAAGTGTTTATATGCAGTATCTAATCAGGACCCAACCCTAATTACCCTCAGTATTCAGACACTCAATGTCCTGGGTGAACTTGAAACTATTTTGATGGTTTTTCCTGTTTAATATTAGGAAATAACAACATTATGAATATTTATTAGCTCAGTTTTTAAAACGGCACATGAACACAGGATCTGTTTTTGGCTATGGCAGAAACTTTAGAATTATACCTATATTATATCATAAGCAAACAGAGCAGACCCTGATCAGACAGTTCCTATAGGAGCCATCAGATCTGGTTCTACTCTGTTTGCAAAGGCGTAGAGAGGCATATTTATGGAGTAAAGGGTTAAAGTGGATTATCTCCATTGCATTTGGAACAAGAGCACCGCAAGACGGAGCAATATACGCCCGAAGGCTGTTCTATAAAATTATGTTGAAAAATAAAGGAGGAGTTAGTTGCACAAGAAATTGCTACCCGAAACTATCAAAGGGCAATAACTCCAGAATGAAAAATGATATGAGAGTTATCTCACTGATATGCACAACTACACATCAATATCTATCATTCCTGAAAGTTTGAAGAAATTATGTTGAAAAATAAAGGAGTTAGTTGCACAAGAAATTGCTACCCGAAACTATCAAAGGGCAATAACTCCAGAATGAAAAATGATATGAGAGTTATCTCACTGATATGCACAACTACACATCAGTATCTATCATTCCTGAAAGTTTGAAGAAATTATGTTGAAAAATAAAGGAGGAGTTAGTTGCACAAGAAATTGCTACCCGAAACTATCAAAGGGCAATAACTCCAGAATGAAAAATGATATGAGAGTTATCTCACTGATATGCACAACTACACATCAGTATCTATCATTCCTGAAAGTTTGAAGAAATTATGTTGAAAAATAAAGGAGGAGTTAGTTGCACAAGAAATTGCTACCCGAAACTATCAAAGGGCAATAACTCCAGAATGAAAAATGATATGAGAGTTATCTCACTGATATGCACAACTACACATCAATATTTATCATTCCTGAAAGTTTGAAGAAATTATGCTGAAAAATAAAGGAGGAGTTAGTTGCACAAGAAATTGCTACCCGAAACTATCAAAGGGCAATAACTCCAGAATGAAAAATGATATGAGAGTTATCTCACTGATATGCACAACTACACATCAGTATCTATCATTCCTGAAAGTTTGAAGAAATTATGTTGAAAAATAAAGGAGGAGTTAGTTGCACAAGAAATTGCTACCCGAAACTATCAAAGGGCAATAACTCCAGAATGAAAAATGATATGAGAGTTATCTCACTGATATGCACAACTACACATCAATATCTATCATTCCTGAAAGTTTGAAGAAATTATGTTGAAAAATAAAGGAGGAGTTAGTTGCACAAGAAATTGCTACCCAAAACTATCAAAGGGCAATAACTCCAGAATGAAAAATGATATGAGAGTTATCTCACTGATATGCACAACTACACATCAGTATCTATCATTCCTGAAAGTTTGAAGAAATTATGTTGAAAAATAAAGGAGGAGTTAGTTGCACAAGAAATTGCTACCCGAAACTATCAAAGGGCAATAACTCCAGAATGAAAAATGATATGAGAGTTATCTCACTGATATGCACAACTACACATCAGTATCTATCATTCCTGAAAGTTTGAAGAAATTATGTTGAAAAATAAAGGAGGAGTTAGTTGCACAAGAAATTGCTACCCGAAACTATCAAAGGGCAATAACTCCAGAATGAAAAATGATATGAGAGTTATCTCACTGATATGCACAACTACACATCAGTATCTATCATTCCTGAAAGTTTGAAGAAATTATGTTGAAAAATAAAGGAGGAGTTAGTTGCACAAGAAATTGCTACCCGAAACTATCAAAGGGCAATAACTCCAGAATGAAAAATGATATGAGAGTTATCTCACTGATATGCACAACTACACATCAGTATCTATCATTCCTGAAAGTTTGAAGAAATTATGTTGAAAAATAAAGGAGGAGTTAGTTGCACAAGAAATTGCTACCCGAAACTATCAAAGGGCAATAACTCCAGAATGAAAAATAATATGAGAGTTATCTCACTGATATGCACAACTACACATCAGTATCTATCATTCCTGAAAGTTTGAAGAAATTATGTTGAAAAATAAAGGAGGAGTTAGTTGCACAAGAAATTGCTAACGGACGGACGGACGGACGGACGTACTAACAAATGGGTAGTTGTGTGACTTTTTCCTTTGATCTTTTCTTGCGTGACTAGTCCCACAAGTAAAACTATTTTTGGCTCTAACTTTGGAATAGAATGATCTGGAAGCTAACCCTTACCCTATGTCCCACAACTGGCCAGGTTAATGTCACAAGAAATGGCCAGGTTAATGTCACAAGAGATGGCCAGGTTAATGATTTTACTTGTGCGACTAGTTAGAAAAAGTCACACAACTACCCTTTGGTGAGTGCGGACAGACGGACAGACGGACGGACGACATGCGCCATACCATAATACGTCCCTTCGGGCGTATAAAAAGGAAACTAGAGCAAATTCAAAAACTGAGTGAAGCATCAAACAGTTTGGATTCTGATGAAACACTTGGTTACTCTGCAACACCTCTTGACCCTATGACTCTGTATTGGTAATTACAAATTTGTCACTAGCATTCAGTGATAATTATCTCCGGATAATGTTTATTTACAATAAACATGCAAGCTGTACCACTGTAACTTCGAAGTAGATCAAGTCTACAAAATGAGTTAGAGCATGAGAGAAATACAATAACTTTCCCCTAATTTACATAGCACAGTCATCAGAAAGATGACATTATTTATCCCAAATATTTGGACAGAAAACCTTAGGCAAATAGTTAAGACCTACAGAGGTCCAAATAAAATGCATAAATTTTAACATTTTCATGAATAACTCCTTTATTTCACCACCAAACCATATTACTGTGACACTCTTTAGAATTGTCTTGAAGGGACGATTCTAAAGAGTGGTCACAGTATGGGGTTTGGTTGAGAAATGCCAATTTTAGTATTCGGGTACAAACCTTTATCTGTAGCTCAGGACTATCTATATAGTATCTTAAACTGTTCCAGAAGATAATCTGATCAGTGTCTATTACTCCGTTGTCTTATTAAACTCTTTCCCCACATATAAACGCCTATTCACACCTTTGCAAGCAGAGTAAACCCAGATCAGACAGTTCCTATAGGAGACGTCTGCTCTATCTGCTCTACATTTTCTACCAAAACTTCATGTGTACATAAGTACTACATAATTATGACATGTTGATGATGAAAATTCAGCAGATCAATATTCACAAGATTATTTTTCTTACATGAATATTGGCCACGAAAAGGGTTAAAATTATCAAGATAGTGCTACACTCAGCTTTGCAAACTTGTTGAAAGTGGAGACCGGTTATCCAAATATTTACAGAAAATACTGTATTGAGACCATGATCCCAGGCAGTTGTTGCAGACTGAACAGGATCATTTTTGTTGTTGGCAATTGTCGTCTCAAAACATTTTCAAAACTATTAATTTTCTTTTTTCTTTATTTTTGCAGAAGTTGAGCCAGAATGACATACAATCTGGATCTCAGATCATACGGCCCAGCCCCACATTTTGTGGGGTCTCATCTGGATCCAAACAGTCTGCATACATCTTAACCACTTAGATCTACCTATTCACTAGTATTCAGTATTCATAATCATGTAAGAAATAATGACATCATGAATATCAATTAGATTTGTTTTTCACAACATACGAATAGAGGAAATTTTGGCAGAAACAGAAGCTGTAGAATCAGATCTATATTCTAACATAAGCAAACAGAGCAGACCCTGTTCAGAAGGCTCCAACAGGAACCATCTGATCTAGGTCTACTTTGTTTGCAAATGCATTAAATGGCAATTACATGAAGGAAAGGGTTAAATGCAGAGCTCCAGATAAGATGCGTAAATTAAAATATTTTCAAGAATAACATCTTTATTTCTGCACCAAACCCTATGTTGTGACCACTCTTTAGAATCGTCTCTTCAAGACGATTAGGGTTTGGTGCAGAAATGAAGATTTTAGTATTTGAGTATGCACATTTATCTGTAGCTATGGTTAAATGGCATGCAAACAGACACAGTTACATGGGCATAAACAGACAAGTTAATAGCATAACTACAATGTAGTTACTTGTACACTAAAATCTCCCTTCAGTGACAAATAAAATGAATTTTTGAAGACAGGTGGTAGCTTAACATTTTCAACACAGAATTGTGAGTGGAATAGCACATCAGTGTTAACCCATTCCCTCATATTGACGACTTTTGACGACTCTGTAAAAGTCACTTTGTGGAACCATTGTGATAAATAGAGCATTTGCTCCTATAGGAGCAAATGCTCTATTTATCACAATGGTTTCAAACTACAAAATTCTAAAACTTTTCCTTTTCTCTAGTTAATGCTCCTTTTTGGTAGATTTATTCAAAGAGGTTATATCTAAAAATAGCTTATGAGGTAATGGGTTAAACTGTATATAAAATCCACTGAGTAGGAATGGCTTGTACATTTGCTGGAGGATCTTGAATGACAAACAATGCAGACCTTGATCAGTGGGCTCATCTAGGAGCTCTCTGATTTGGCTCTACACTGTTTGCAATGACAGTCAGTGCATGCATATCCCCCATTCAAAGACTTAATGTAGGACAAATAAAGAGATTCCAAGGAAATGAATTCCTTCAATGGATCAGGAAAAATACAAGAAAGATTAGCGAAAAATATAATATACCTTTTGGGACAGGGGAATTAGACGGAAATGCAGTTGCAGATATGCCATAAAACAGACCTGAATCAATACCACATTTTTGGAAAAAGGTGAATGTCTGAAGATGTGTATTCACTAATATTAGGATGACCATAACTCTTTGCACCCTAAGTAATTTTTCATCTGCAACAATTGCTGTTTACATAAATTCTTAACCCTTTACTCCAGGGGAATTCATGTAAGAATGACATCAACAATATTAATTGGATTAATTGTTGTAATCTATAGCATGGACAGAGGAATTTTCGGCCATGGAACAAACTGTAGATACTTATCTATTCTATGTCATTTCATAAGCAAACAGAGTAGACCTTGATCAGACGGCTCCTACAGGATCTGGGTCTACTCTGTTTGCAAATGCCTGAAAAGGCGTTTATACGAAGGAAAGGGTTAAAATGGCTGAGATATTCATATTGTACAGTAAAACCTCTCTATAACGGACACTAAATTACATCAAGTATTTTGTGTATTTTGCTCCTATAGGAGCGTTCTGTTTTACTTTCACCTTGCTTTAAGCAGCCGCCTGCCCTAAATACCAATTAGTGGCCGTTATAGAGAGGTTTTATTGTACATGTGCAACAACTAACCAAGTTTGGTCATGTACAACGGATGCTTTCTGCATTACATTCACCCTACATAAAGCTGCCAATTGTCTTAACCTTTTCCATCATACGAAAACCTTTTTCACACATTTGAAAACAGAGTAGACCTAGATCAGACGGATCATAGAGCTTCTGTCTCATCAGGGTCTGCTTCTGTTTGCTTATGAAAAGTTACAGACTTGATTATGCAATTTCAACAACAGTGAAGAAATTCCCTTTTCCATTTTATTGATTCTGCCCATGAATATTTATTGAGAAATGACTTATTAGCTGAATTTTTATAATGGCATATGTACACAGGATTTTTTTGTATCGGAAGAAACTGTACAGTTATATTTTCATAAGCAAACAGAGCAGACCCTGACCACATAGCTTCTACAGGAGCTGGCTGATCTTGGTCGACTTGGTGTGAGTGTAAATGAGGGAAAGGGTTAACACAGAATTGCTCCGTTAGGTTCATTTAACCCCTTCCCTCATATAAATGTGTTTTAACACATTTGCAAACAGAGTAGACCTAGACCAGACGGGTCAAAGAGGAGCCGCCTGATCAAGGTCTGGTCTGTTTGCTAACAGAATTTGATAGATCTGTTTCTTTGCTTTCTAAAAAGTCTACATTGTTTCATTTTCCATATTTCTTCATAACTATTTTGTCTATGAATATACAGTAGGTATTGAAATTTGAAATATACATAGAACAGGGAAACGGAATCCTTTCCCTCATGAATATTCATGTAAGAAAAAATGACATTGTACATACCGGTATAATATTATTTAGTTGAATTTTCATAATGATATATGAATAAGATTTTTGGGCTTAGACCGAAACTGTAGAATCAGATCTTATTAATTTCGTTTGTAAACAGAACATATCCTGGTCAGACAGCTCCTACAGGAGCTGTCTGATCTTGGTCTACTGTGTTTATAAAGGAGTCATAAGTCACCTATAGGGGGAGGGGGAGAGTTTGACATTATCAAAATAGCATAAAATTGACTTATTAACCCTTTCCTTCATATAAAGGCTTTTCCATGTATTTGTAAACAGAGGAGCTGACTGATCAGGGTCTGCTTTGTTTGCATATGGTATAATATATAAGAATTACTATGCTAGTATTTTGGAAGTTCAGCTGTATTTTGGCGAGTTAGAATGCGAGCCTTGGCGAGCATTTAACTACTTTTCTGACTAGCCAAAATACAGCTTAACTTCTAAACTACTAGCGTAATAATTCTTTTATCATGCAACACCAATATAGAATGGAGAAAATGAAAAAAAGAAAGTTTGCTCAAGCGGTTCTGTCCCCTGAATAAAAAATACATGCCAATACAATATACGTGACGTCATACTGGTGTGCAGTGACGTCGTCGATTTTTACAACATCAACAAACTTTATTTAATCCTTTTATATGGAAAAAACGTTGAGACAAAGGTGAGGAAATGTATTAAATTTGATGTTTATGTTAAATTATGGCTTTTCTTCCTTCTGTTTTCCTCCTATTGGCTGAATTAAACTTGCATCCCAGTGGGGTCAGTACACATGCACTGTACCTCACAAAATACAGCGTCGACGTGGAAAATATGATAGTAGGAAGTGACTGTATTTTGTACGTTGCATGATAAATATTTGATTCTACAGTTTCTGCCAGAGTCAAAATGTCCTGTGTTCATATGACATTATAAAAATTAATTTAATTTATATTCATGATGTCATTATTTCTTATCTATAGTCAGTACAAATTTTATCATGTTTACTGCATGTGTGACGTAGCAACAGAACGTTGCTATGTCATTGTTCTTGTCTAGTGCGTTGTCCCCTATGGTAGATCCAGAAAATGGTGAAGATAAATCGGAGAAATTTGAGCAGATATTATTTGCGATCAAAGACTTATCAGTGCAGAATAGGCACATGAGGGATGGGATCACACACCTAGAGGGTAATTTTGAGAAGGCGCAAGAGCATAGTGACACATATCCAACTTTTGTGGACTCACGTGGGACGCTAGATCCCCAAACGAATACCTCGAGGAGGCGACAGCAGGAAGATGCCCGATTTCCCACCCTTCTATGTGCAGAATTGGATATTCAGGGAGAATTTTCCTCAATAAAGGATTCCCTGAACGGGATGAAACTTCCGTTTGACTTAAAAGTTCATGATACTAAGCAAGGGATTAAATGAGTGGACCAGACCCATGCAGCAGTGGTAAACAAATGTGCGCGATTCACTGAAACAACCTTGATGTTATTGTGGAAAATAGACAGCGCTGTCAATGTGACTGAGGAACACTTGCAACAGCTTTATAACATTCAAGTCGCACAAATTCGATATCTACAAGAAGAACACGCAGGACTTATTGTTCAAGGACAATTTGATTGTGATACCACCCGGCTTTAAAAAGCACTTTCAAGGAATTCCTCTGGTTTACCCCCCGAATTGATTAAGAATTTGCAACACGCTGCGACGATAACAGCATTGGTTTTGACAGGCGCAACCTCATTGTGGATTCAATCGTGGAAGATATAATTCCAGAGGATCTTATAGATTCAGAAATAGTTACAATTCATTCACTCATCGGGAAATACCCAACCGCAGACAGGAGTATTCAAATCAGGAAGGTCAAGGACACTCGGATAATTAAATAATAGGTATAATAGTTAAAAGTTAATAAAATTATTATTAAGACTGTATAAATGTTCATTTGTTACTGACGTCAGTTTGCATTAAAATTTTAACCCTTCCCTTGCTGAATTTTAAAATACATTTCTCCTTCTTTACCCAAGCCCTGTTGTATAATTACATATATCTTCACTGTGTACAAGTATTTCGCTGTGCAATCACTGCTGTGGAGTGCACTGGTTGCACAATCAACTTGTAAATAGTGCAGACCCAGATGAGACAGCTCCTGCAGGAGCAGTCTCATCTGGGTCTTCACTATTTACAGGTAGGTATATTGACGTGAATAGCAAGCAAAGGGTTAACAATTATATTGAATGGGGAAAACGGTATGCTACACAAGGACTGTGGAGAAATGAGATTGGGTATTCAATATTAAGGGTAAATATAATCCATTGGTGCTAAAGCCACAACACCTGGACTTACTAGTAATGGTAGTAGAGCTGTCCTATCTTGGAAGCCACTTCTCCAATCTGCCATCTCTTCAAGCCATACTTAGTGTCAAGGACTTGTCTGTAATCATATAAGAAGGCCTTAATCATACAAATAGTTACATATTTATGATATAATTATATGATATATATGTAAATAAAACCTGTCTATAAGGACCCACAAAAATATGTCAAAAATAGGTCTATTTTTGGATCATAAAGGCATGTGGCAGCTGGCAGCATAATGCAGGAAACTCCTACAAAAGCTTTCTGTATTGCTTTTACCCTGAATTAAGGAACCACCTGCTTTTAAGAGTTCTATGTACAATAATTAATCCATTTCTCCATAAATACGCCTTTCCTTTCTACAACTTGATAATGACTACATTTATATGTACAATTAATTTATAGTCTGACCGTGACATTCATTGTTGACTTTCGTGTTTATCAAAATGCTGTAACTCCTTTAGCTATCTTTTCAAGCAGGGTAGACAAAAATCAAACGGACCATGTAAGAATTGTCTACCCCTTTTGAGTCTAGGTGAAGAAAAAATATTCCTTATATGTCTAAGATAAGAACATTTATCCCATATGTGTCTAAGATATATCAAAATGATTGAGATAAGAATATTTTACCCCTTACGTGTCTAAGATAATAATGTTTACCACATACTTGTCTAAGATAAGAATATTTACCCCAAGGAATGGAAGTTATGTGTCTAAGATAAGAATATTTACCCCTTGTGTGTCTATGTAAAGAACATATTCCCCTTATGTGCCAAAGTAGAGAACATTTATCTCTTACCTAAGAATATTTACTACTTAAATTTCTAAGATAAGACTATTTACAACATAAGTTTCTAAGATAAGAATGTTTACCCCCTATGTGCCAATGATAAAGCTTTTCTGCAACCTGCAATTCAAAATTCTAGCAATTCTGTTAGCAATAAGCACAACAGTAATATCTTACCTGTGTTGTTGCTGGAATTTCCAGAGTTTGGTATACACATCGAATGTTCTGCCGAAGTAGGACTGCCACTGCTTGTGCCCATACTGTGGGAGGTCCCTGCAAATATAGACACGGAGCAACAGGTAAGTGTGTGTGTGTATTGAAGTACTAAAATTGTCATGTCTCTACCAAGCCCTGTGTTGTGACCACTCTTTAGACTATTTTCGAGACTATTCTATAAGAGCTTTCAGCATTACAGTCAATCTGCATTAAGCTGTCACATGTGTTTCTACATATGTTCCGTCACTGCAGTGATACATTTTAGAACACTTCTGTATTGTAAATTTGGAAGGATTGAACTTTTATTTCGACTTATTCCAAGGTTTGAGTTATCTGAGTTCGAGATATATCGAAGTTCCACTGTATCTGAAAATCTACAATACAAACAAGCATACTCACAGTCAATATTGTAACCATTTCCTTGTTTGATATTCATGTAAGGAATAATGTAATTATGATTATTTGTTAGCTTAGTTTTTATGATGGCATATCGAGGGCTTGGTGCAAAACTATTGTAACTCCTTCACTTTGTGAAGGAGTTACAATTGTTTTGCACCAATCCCCCAATATGTACACAGGTTGTTTTGGCTTAGACAGGAACTGCAGAGTCACATCTATATTATACCATAAGCAAACGGAGCAGACCCTCATCAGACAGCTCCTATAGGAGCTGTCTGATCTCGGTCTACTCTATTTGCAAAGGCATGAAAAGGGGATTATAATTATATGAAGGAAAGTGTTAGAGCCAATTAACATTCTTCACTTATAATATCAATCAGCTTCCACAGGTAGCTGCCTTGAGATCTATTTTATTTCTATTATCACATCAACGGACTGATATTCTATGCACAATCTTTGATAAAACACTGTAAAAGTGTACATTTTTATCATGAGTAAAATAATTCATAATCCTAAACTGATTTTCTTGAATGGTTAGCAGTCATCAATCAATAAAATAGACACACAAATAGACAGAAAGTATAACATTGCATGGCAGTCAGTGTGATTGATCTGGCTTTGCTAATTATTCCTTTCCTTCATACAAACCCAGAGCTACAGATAATGGTGCATACCCAAATACTAAAATTGTCATTTTTCCACCAAACCTTATACTGTGACCAGTGACCACTCTTTAGAATCACCTCGAGGACACGATTCTAAACAGTGGTCCCACTATAGGGCTTGGTGGAGAAATAAAGGAGTTATTCTTGAAAATGTTTTAAGTGAAGCATCTTATCTGGAGCTCTGAAACCCCTTTTCATGACGATGCCTTTGCAAACAGAGTAGACTGAGATCAGATGGCTTCTGCAGGAACTGTCTGATCACGGACTGCTCTGTTTGCATACATGAATGCAAATATAATACATGTAGATCTAACTGTATAGTTTCTTCCAATGTTAAGACATAATAATTTCCTTGTAAAAATTCAGCAAATAATTATTCATGATGCCATTACTTTTTACATGAATATTCAACTGGGAAAGGATTATCAAACAAAATTCAAACACTCCCTGCCACAAATCTGCTACTTGATAATTTCGTACCATCACTTTACCATCACTTTAACCCTTTCCCCCATAGGCTATTTTTAGACCCAACCTCTTTGAATAAATCTATCGAAAAGGAGCATTTACTAGAGAAAAGGAAAATGTTAGCATTGTGTAGTTTTGAAACTATTGTGATAAATAGAGTAGTTGTTCCTATGGAGCAAATCTCTTTTTATCACAATGGTTTCATAAAGTGACTATTACAGAGGGGTAGAAAAGGCGTATACATTTTGTATTATCATTTGACTGTTATGAGACGATTCTAAAGAGTGGTCACAACATAGGGTTTGGTCGGGAAATGACAATTTTAGTACCGGTACTTGAGTATGTATCTTTATGTGTAGCTCTACAGACAGCTACAGTATGCACCTTTATGTGTAGCCCTGCAGACAACTACAGTATGCAACTTTATGTGTAGCCCTGCAGACAGCTACAGTATGCACCTTTATGTGTAGCCCTGCAGACAGCTACAGTATGCACATTTATGTGTAGCCCTGCAGACAGCTACAGCACGCACCTTTATGTGTAGCCCTGCAGACAGCTACAGCATGCACCTTTATGTGTAGCCCTGCAGACAGCTACAGTACGCAGCTTTATATGTAGCCCTGCAGACAGCTACAGTATGCACCTTTATGTGTAGCCCTGCAGACAGCTACAGTATGCACCTTTATGTGTAGCCCTGCAGACAGCTACAGTATGCACCTTTATATGTAGCCCTGCAGACAGCTACGGTATGCACCTTTATGTGTAGCCCTGCAGACAGATGCAGTACACACCTTTATACGTAGCCCTGCAGACAGCTACAGTATGCACCTTTATGTGTAGCCCTGCAGACAGCTACAGTATGCACCTTTATGTGTAGCCCTGCAGACAGCTACAGTATGCACCTTTATGTATAACCCTGCAGACAGCTACAGTATGCACCTTTATGTGTAGCCCTGCAGACAGCTACAGTATGCACCTTTATGTGTAGCCCTGCAGACAGCTACAGTACGCACCTTTATATGTAGCCCTGCAGACAGCTACAGTATGCACCTTTATGTGTAGCCCTGCAGACAGCTACAGTATGCACCTTTATGTGTAGCCATGCAGACAGCTACAGTATGCACCTTTATATGTAGCCCTGCAGACAGCTACGGTATGCACCTTTATGTGTAGCCCTGCAGACAGCTACAGTACGCACCTTTATGTGTAGCCCTTCAGACAGCTACAGTACGCACCTTTATATGTAGTCATGCAGACAGCTACAGTATGCACCTTTATGTGTAGCCTGCAGACAGCTACAGTACGCACCTTTATATGTAGCCATGCAGACAGCTACGGTATGCACCTTTATGTGTAGCCCTGCAGACAGCTACAGTACGCACCTTTATGTGTAGCCCTGCAGACAGCTACAGTACGCACCTTTATATGTAGCCATGCAGACAGCTACGGTATGCACCTTTATGTGTAGCCCTGCAGACAGCTACAGTATGCACCTTTATGTGTAGCCCTGCAGACAGCTACAGTACGCACCTTTATATGTAGCCATGCAGACAGCTACAGTATGCACCTTTATGTGTAGCCCTGCAGACAGCTACAGTATGCACCTTTATGTGTAGCTTTGCAGACAGCTACAGTATGCACCTTTATGTGTAGCCCTGCAGATGGCTACAGTTGCAGAGGCTGAAATGGTGTCTCTATCAGATGGAGGGTTAAGATTTTGTTAACCCTTTACCTGTTGAATATTTATGTAAGAAATAATGACCCCATTAACAATAATTAGATTATTTTTATTATGCCATATAAAGACATGACATTTTTGCACAGAAAGAAACTGTATAAACAGATCTATATTATATTATAAGCAAACAGAGCAGACCCTGATCAGAAGGCTCCTATAGGAGCTGTTTGATCTGGGTTTACTCTAAACAAACGTGTGAAATGTGTTTTCATGAATGAAAGGATTAACATTTTACTAGGAATGAATGCTTCTAATCTTACATGAAGAAACTAAGCAGAAATTGAAAAAGTGAATTCAGATCTACATCTGCACTATTAGTAATTTAGATCCTAAGTTAGTATAATAGGTAACTTCAATGACCAATACTAAAGGCTGTTAACAATTGCAAAATAAATTAACCCTTTCCTTCATAGTTATGCTCTTTCATGCCTTTGCAAACTGAGAAACAATAGCAGACTCAGATCAGACAGCTCCTACAGGAGATGTCTGATCTGGGTCTGCTGTTTGTTTATATGCCACAACATAGATTTGATTCTGCAGTTTCCCCCAACAACAAATAATGTGTTGCTATATTATATCATTACAAAAAGTCAACTACATGTAATATATTTATGATGTCATTATTTCTTACATGAATAATTGAATATTCAACAGAGAAAGAGTTAAAGCTAAGAATAAGCATAACAAAAACAAATACTGAAGTTAAAAGACTTAAAAAGTACATATTATCCTAGTCCATGGAGAATGATTAGAGTTTTGAATCAATCAAAACCACGATATTCTTCATTTCTCCATCCAGACCTATTTAGATATGATTTTCTTCACCAAGCTCTATGTTGTGACCACTCTTTAAAATCCCCTCGAAGAGATCATTCTAAAGAGTGGTCACAGCATAGGGTTTGGTGGAGAAATAAAGGAGCTGTTATTGAAAATGTCTTAATTTACGCATCTTATCCCAGCTCTTGTCCATATAACTCCTGTTGGTACTCATAAAAATAACCTCTCAGACCATTCTAATAAGTACCGTACCAGAGCTGAGGTCCAGATCAGATGCGTAAAAATTAAATAAGTAAATTAAAACATTTTCAGGAATAACTTCATTTCTCCAACAAACCCTATACTGTGAACTTTCTTTAGAATTGTCTCTTCGGGACGATTCTAAAGAGTAGTCACAGTATAGATTTTGGTGGAGAAATGTTGATTTTAGTATTTGGGTACACACCTTTATCTGTAACTCTGAAGTGGCAACAAGAACAGGTTTAAAAGAGAAATAAGACATCTAGGATCAGTTTAGTACGTCTCTAATCTATAACTCTGGGATAGCCATAGTACTTGGTGGTCATAGTTTAAAGTTATAATAGTCAATGCATGCATGATTAGTTGAACCTTGGATGCTGTCCAAATTTTCAACAAACTTCTGTTTACATGGACTACAAAAGGTACATAATAAGTTTAGTTTAAGTATAATGCTATGATAAATTATATCTCTCCAAATACCGGCTGTACCATATTCAGCAGTCAAACTAAGAGCATCTCTCTCTTAACCCTTTCCTCCATAGATACGCCTTTCTACGCCTCTGTAATAACCACTTCTTGAAACCATTGTGATAAATAGAGAATTTGCCCCTATAGTAGCAAATGCTCTATTTATCACAATGGTTTCAAACTACAAAATTCTAAAATTTTACTCTTCTCTAGTAAATGCTCCTTTTGGGTAGATTTATTCAAAGAGATTGGGTCTAAAAATAGCCTATGGAGGAAAGGGTTAAGTATTTCATCCCTAGGCCAATTCAGCCGAAAAACAAACAGTAAAATATTGAAAACTAAATTATGACAGTAAAATATTGAAAACTAAATTATGATGTGTAGGAGCACAGCAACATGACATGATTTAATGTATGATTGAATGGAATATCTTGCTGCATTAATTCCATTGTTCAATAAACCACCGAATGACTAACAGACTTAAAATGGATGTTTGTTTTTTTGTAAATGTTCTTTCTCTGTACTACATGTATGTCTAGAGATGTATCTCTGTATGTCTGTCAGTCAGTTTATCTGATAGTTTGTGGGTCACTTCGACCTGTCAACAGAGGCGGTAGATGGGTGGAAAATATTTAACTCCAAGTTAATTTCAGACAAAAATCGAGTTCTTTAATATTACCGACAACTAAATTCTAAAGAACACATTTAACAAATATTTGCTCTGAATGCATCCACTTATATTAGAAAATATTATCTGATCCAGTCCGATCCAGTGATTTGTGATCACCATGAGTTCCCACCAGTTACCTAAACTTGACTTAACTCAACCCCTTCAGCAAACAGAGCTCTCATGAGCAGACCTTGATCAGACGGCTCCTATAGGAGCCATCTGATTGGATCTTCTCTGTTGGCAAAGGTGTAGAGATGTATAATTTATGGAGTAGAGGGTAAAAGAGTGTAGGATCATACTGTCTAGAGAGTAGAGACATTAAGTACAAAGTTTAAAATTGTAGGGAGATGAATTGGCCTAAAAATAAAATTAGCATGAAAAATAGTTAACATGTACATGTGTACCAGTGTTTCTGCCAGCCCTGATATTTTGGGGGTCATGTTTGACCATGTTTAAAAATCTGGGGGTCATGTGAAATTTTGGTGAGTCATACCCTGAAATTGAACATGGGCATGTATGATTTATAATATGGTGTTTGAAATTGGGTTTTTACACTGCTCCTTAAAGCAGGGTTTTCATTTTCAGCCGATTGCCGATAGCAACCATCGGCTGAAATGAGTTTTGCATCGGTTGTTTTTCTAGAAACCTTGATTATTCAATCTAAGAACATGTTAGTGCAATCTGCTATGTCCAGAAAATAATCGGTTGTTATGAATGAAAATGAAAACCCTGTAAAGTAGTGGCCTCCACCGCTGCCCTATGTTGATTTGAGGCTAAATAATAAATGTCAAACAAATAGTTGAGTGGTGAAAGTTGGTACAGCCAATTGAGGAATTGTTAATGGATTGTCTTTTCCCTCATTGGTGCATACCTTACAAGTCATTTTATTACAATCGTAAAGAAGCCATGACTTTTCATTCAGCCATTCCTGGTGAATTTACCATTTAAACAAATTAGGGGTGGCTTTTTCCGACATGATGATGGACAGACTTTTCAATAACAGACTCAGCAAATTGTCAGCTGAAGTAGATGTGGTCAGGGAACTAGACCCCATTTCAGTCGGTAAATCAGCACTTTTACCACAATTCTCTATGTTACAAGATAATCCTTTCAGAAAGAATGCTGTCGAGGAGCAGACATAGTGTATAAATTTTCTTTTCCCAGAATATGATACACTCGCCTTGGCGCTTATATGTCTGTGCTAATGAATAAGCGTCTACTGACCGGGAACGGGTTGGGTATGACTAAAACCCGGTACACTGGGACACGGAATTCTCGACTTTGAATAATTCGGCGACAAACAAATTCCTGCATTTGGGAAAAAGCATTTCATTGCGTCAAGCAGGCTGGCGTCAAGGCCGAAAATAGTGCGCCAAAAATGCACTCTCGCAGAAACACTGCATGTACTCTGAATAAGGCTGTCATTGTTACAGATTTTTGTAAACGTATACATGAATTCTCCTAAATGACTTGCCTCCATGTACACATTACTAATATGCAACACAAATAGTTTCAAGTGCCATAAACTGGATTACCTGGAAATGTAAACAAAAAATATGCCGCTATTACAGTATTAGTCTAAGTATTAACTCACATTATACTCTACTCATCTCGTAGTCTATTTTGGGCAGGCTAAATCTATTGGAAAAACCTAACACAAAACGAAAGCGAATATATGACATCACTCCTAGTCCAACTCGATTTGCCGCTACCAGTCATTTAATTTTCAGATTATTTAAATTGAATACATGTTTAATTTAGCAAACAAACAAAATTTATGGGAGTAAAAAAAACATGTGCATCATTTAATTCCACCAATTTATTTTAAGAGAAAGGTTAATAACCATTAATAATCTAACACTCATCAGAAATCAATTCAAAGTAAGGAGGATGAACTTATAGATTTAACTGACTCGCCACTGATAAACGTGCATTTTTGTTTTACCGATATATCAACATCTCGGTCACAGATTTTATTAACTAGGGTAAAGGATGAATCCCAATGCTGCTCAATGGTAGTATCACAATCAACAGGCTGTATTTTATAATTTTGCTTAAACTATTTTAACTTTTAAAAGAGGTGACAAGTCGTTTTAGAGACCGTGTACACTGTTCAGCGAGTTTGTAATTTGTAAACGTTTACCGTTTGCAACCAAAACGGTACCATGTTAACGTGACAGCCTTAACTTTGAACAATGAAAAAAGAGTTTTTCCTTCATATACTCTTTATTAAACTCTTTTGCTCGGCGTCCTCTTTCGCATAACACTCACACCTCTGACATGATCTTCAACTTGCTGAAGGTGGTCAGTATCATTTAGATGTAGATGTAGATAGATGTAGACACTTTTTCATGCCTTTGCAAACAGAGCTGACCAGGATCAGACGGCTGCTACAGGAGCCGTCTGATCAGGGTCTTCTCAGTTTGCTTATGAAATTATAATAGATCCCACTAGTTTCTATCAATACCAAAAATACTGTGTACATATACCATAACAAAAAAAATCAGCTAATAAATATTCCTGATCTCATTATTTCTTACATGAATGTTTAAAAGGGAAATGGTTTGACTGAAAAAGAGACGTGTATGCATCTCAAGGATTCTACAGACGGGTCTAATGTCATGACAGTGTCAAAATTCCATCACATCGACAATGCTGAGCAAAACTATGCTTACACATAACATGGTTGTGCAATTGATTGTATTCAAAGTGTATGTCAGTGCTATTACCTTAGGCCATTAAATAATTGTTTTGATTTCTCTAAAAGATGGCAAAACTCGTTAACAATCCGTTTTTCATTCTCGTCCATCGGCACCGTAGCTGTCTCGTCGGACATTTTGTTCTGATTCAACTGTAATCTCTAAACTAGGTCTTAGTAAAGTCTTCGTAAAAAAATTACATTACATTGAATAATGAAGAAAAACATTAATTACATGTAAACAGATCACTATTGAATAATGTTGGTACGTGTGATATCTAAATGATTATCCAAACCGAGAATTTAAAGATTAACATTAACAACTTCGGTTGTTTCTAAAACACGGGACCAGCGCGGCTATGTGGTGCGGGACGATGCACGGGGTTGTCCAAACACGTCACAATGAAGAAAATATTCCAAAGAGAGAATTGATTTTATGGCTGGATGCATGTAACACAAATGTGACGTGTATTTTCACTATATTTACACGATACTCTTTGAAAAAGGCCCTTAGTGGTCGAAATATTAGATCAGAGCTATTCAAGTATTTATGTATCAAACAAGTCACGATGAGTGTATGAATGATTTCTGCGTAAATATCTATGAAAGGAGATGTCTGCATGACATTCACCTGTATTAAGCAGCCACATGCATAAAATACATTGATTCTCAGAGCAGCAGATAAAGATGTGTACTTAAATATTAAAATTGTCATTTCTCCTCCAAACCCTATGCTGTGACCAAAACACAGGATCGCAACATAGAGTTTGGTGGAGAAATAAAGAAGTTATTCTTGAAAAAGTTTTAACTTGCGCATCTTATATGGACCATTTTTTTGTATTTAGAATAATACGGTTTAGAGGGGGTTTACTGTAGGCCTAAATGAAGGCGCTAGAGTGATAACATTATCATACACTAACCCTTACTCATCAAACTCAAACTCATCCAAGCGTTTATTCATGACAATTCTTAAAGCAAATTTGAGAAAAATTGGCCAAGAAATGAAAGTTGCTAGATGAACAACAGTGTATTATGATACATAGACGGACTGAATGACGGACGGACTGACGGGCCAAAAACTATATATCCCGAGCAACTTCGTTTATATATATTCATGATGTCAGTATTTCGTACATGAATGTTGAACAGGGAAAGGATTAAAGCTGTGAGATGTTTTGAGTGAAATGCTGTAAATTATTACATAGCATTGGTGCATCATTTAACCCTTTTCCCCAAAGCATTTACTAGAGACAAGGACAAAATTAAAATTGATAGTTTTGAAACCACTGCGATAAAAGGAGCATTTGCTCCTTTGGAGCAAATGCTCTATTTATCACAATAGCTGCAAAAATGACTTACAGAGGCGTCAAAAGGCGCCAGTAGGACGTAATGGATAAATAGAGAATATTTGGTTCCTAGCTTTGAATGAGAAATGTTATCTGGCAAGGCGGATGAATATATCAGGTGAGCCGAAGGCGAACCTGATATATTCATCCGCCTTGCCAGATAACATTTCTCATTCAAAGCTAGGAACCAAATATTCTATTTATCCTTGTCACGACAGCAAAATATAAATCACCATGTGCAACATCAGAACATCAGTCATCCTCACATAATCATCAATATTAACTCATGGCACGCTAGCGACAAACAAAACCATCATTACCCAAAACAAACAGTTTGGATCCAGATGAGACGCTGCATTATGTGGAATCTCATCAGGATTAAACCTATTAGGTAGTTTGACAATATTCTTGCAAAGAAATGAGACATTTTATTTTAATAATCAAAGCAGACGACAATTCATGCAGGCGACACATTACTCAGAGTCACAGACACGTGACTAGGTCCAGTACAGCAGAATCAGTCTTAACCCTTTCCCTGTTTATTCCAAATTTCAATATCAACTGAATATTCATTAACAAAATACATGTAATTATAAAGAAACATGGAAGGTGTGACATTGTTGCTATTTTAGTAATTATAGAAACAGATCTATTTAATACCATTAGCAAACAGAGCAGACCCTGATGACACGGCTCCTATAGGAGCCGTCTGATCTAGGTATACTCTGTTTGCAGATGCATGGAAACGCGTTTATATGAGGGAAAAGGTTAATTAAGCAACTTTGAATTGATTGGACACAGACAGCTCCAAAAGCAGATGGTTGCTTAATGCAGGGCAAAAGTAATGTAGAAAGCTACTTTCTGCATTACTTTTGACCTGCATTAAGCTACCACCTGCCCTACAGACCCATAATAAGACGTCTTTTTGATGATCGTTTAAGACAGGGTACTGTATCAAGGTAGTTAACCCTATCCTCCATAAATACGACGTTCTACGCCTCTGTAAAAATCACCTGTTGAAACCATTGTGATGAATAGAGCATTTGCTCCTATTTATCACAATGGTTTCAAACTACAAAATTCTAAATATTTCCTTTTCTGATTTTAATGCTCCTTTTCGGTAGATTTATTCAATGTGGTTGGATCTAAAATAACCTATGAGGTAATGGGTTAAAATTTCTCCAGATAAGATTTTGAGCAGTTGTAATTCTTCTCACTATGGCAGAGAAACAGTTAACCCTTCGCTTGCTATTCGCGTCAATGCACCTACATGTAAATAGTGAAGACCCAGATGAGACAGCTCCGGCAGGAGCTGTCTCATCAGGGTCTGCACTATTTACAAGTTGATTGTGCAACCAATGCATTCCACAGCAGTGATTGCACAGCGAAATATTTGTACACAGTGAAGATATATGTAGTTATACAACAGGGCATGGGTAAAGAAGGAGAAATGTATTTCAAAATTCAGCAAGAGAAACAATTACGTGTACTCTGCTACTGCTATCGCCATTTCTCCACCAAACCCTATTTTGTGTCCACTCTTTAGAATCGTCTCGAATTAACAGATAAACGTGCAAACCTAAGTACTAAAATCGTCATTTCTCTAACAAACCCTATGTTGTGACGATTCTAAACATTGGCCACAGGATAGGGTTGGTGGAGAAAGGAAGGAGTTATTTTTGAAAATGTTTTAATTTACGCATCTCATCTGGACCTCTGCACTAAAGGTCAGATAAACATAGTCGATGAGCCAGGGGTTGGTTGGTACCATTTCAGGTGAATAATTCTCATTGTGATTTTGTACGAGATAAACATCTATAGTTAGAAAATATGTGATAGCATTGCATCGATGGTATATAGTTTTCTATGTGTTATCACGTTTTATATTATGCTAGATCTATACTATATCGTATTTCGAGACAAAATTATCGATGACAAGTAAAGCTTCCGATTTCAGATTCACAACATTTGTTATCATACGCCGACAACGAAATTATGATGATATGCTGGAATCAGATCTGTTTGTCCTTCCATCGGTCCATCAAATTTGTCCGTCCCTCCATTTGTCTATCCACTGATTTGTTTGCTTGTCTGTTCATCTATAGACGCACGTTTCCTAATATCCAAGTTTGCTGAAAACTTGATATATTATTCTTACTTTTTTAGTAACCAGTGCACCTGCTAGTTTCATTTGGATTGGATGAATATCGGGTTTACTGGATTTAATGGCACATATTCCATTTTATCATTACATGTATATACACATAGTAGCCTGTAAGATTGGCTGGGATGGGGTGATTAGCATTCGTTTCATACAGTTCTAGTTAGCCATTTTTAGCTCTGAATTATTTTATTGTACATGTAGTGTCAAACAAAATACTTAACGATATGTTGTGAAAGAATATGGATGTTGTCTTTCATTTTGAATCTGCAACATTAAAAAAATCACCAATATTGGTTCATATACAATTACACATTGCTGGACGAAAATGTGTTGTTCTCGAACCCTACTTTGCAGGAACATGTGTGTCACTCTTTCATACATGCTTTTGGGTGATTTAATGTCACACAGAGGTATCCGATACTCTTACAACATAATGCATTTTTGCATTTACGGCCAGGATTTTAACCCTTTAACTGATGAATATTCATGTTGGAAATAACGACGTCATGAATATTAATAAGATTATTTTTTATAATGGCATCCTTTTCATTGCCCTTAGCAAACAGAATACATCCTGATCAGACAAAACTTGATAGCCACAACTCTGTATAGCTGTATTTAGGAATACTTTCTCCAGTTGCAATATTAGCAGTCGATGAATATATTATTAAACCTTCTCAAACATCATGAACAGCTGCTAATGTTGACTTCATTGTCCACTGAATTTTGTGTGCTTTAGTCTATAACTTTGATTATACTTTAGATACAGAGAAGCAATGAAGAAAAATCCAAAAAAAAATCCAACAATTTCCTTCTGAGGGAGAGAGAACGGAAAAGAACACGTTGGAAAGACAGGACTGAGGAACAGAAAGAACGTGACAGGAAAAAAGCATGAGAAAGACAGCAAAGGTAAATATTGAATTTTTTTTAATCAAAGCACTGAAAGTACTGACGGGTGATTTTTTTGTCAAAGTGTATGCATGAAAATTGATAAACTGGAGTGGGAAATTGATAGACTGAGCCTGATATAGAAATATACTTTTATTGAACAGTTAACTGGTTTTGTACATTGTATATGAAAAGGCATCTTTGGTTATAATCACAATGATATGCATTATGCTAACAATATGTAATGGCAAGAAGTTTGCACGTTTTCTTTATGACCCATTTCTCCATAGTCTGACCATAGATATGTATTTTATGAAACATACTGAAATAAAAAAGACAAGAGGGCCATTGGCCCTATATCTCTCACCTGAGTTACAGTAATATATTGACAATGTTAAATTTTCAGCGGACAACAATTCTAGCAGATGACAGAAGCTTAGTGCACTACTTTCACTGCTGAATAAACTAACTTGAACTGGATTCAGATCTAATACCAAGTGACTGGTTGACCAAGATCTAAACTGTTTAAAACTTGTGCCAATTTTGCCTTAGGTCAAAATGCCTAAAGCTGGTCTTTGAGAAATTCAAATGACGTCAATAAAGCTATGCAATTATACTTTGATCCAGGTATATAGGCAAATAAAGTGCTAGGCAGTACATAATGCAAGTTTTTGTGTGAAATGACCAATAAAAATATACCTGTTTTTACGCATTAGCAAACAGAGTAAACCCAGGTCAGACGACTCCTACAGAAGCTGTCTGATCAGGGTCTGCTCTATTTGCTTTTGACACAATATAGATCTGATTCTACAGTTTTTGTCAAAGCAAAAACTTCCCTTCACAGATATAATGTGTTTTACGCTCCTATAGAAGCTGTCTGATCAGGGTCTGCTCTGTTTGTATTTGACAAGATATAGATTTGATTTTAGTTTTTATCAAAGTTAAAAATTCTCTTTATGGAAATAACATGTTTTTACGCATTAGCAAACAGAGTAGACCCAGATCAATTTTTGTCAAAGCAAACAGGTAAAGGGTTAATAGTTGTTTAGAAATAATTCTAGCTCTAGGTGTGAATATCTGATGATAGGTCAATTAAACGGGTCATTAGTTTTTTAACAATTGAAATTGAGAAGCTTTACTCATTTTTTGAGTAACATTAATCATTGATTGACAATACTTTTGATTAACTTAAGACATCATTTGTTTTAAAAATCAAATTAAAATAAATACAATTAATAGCAAGGAGAAAAGACATTATTAAACACCTAAATTTTAACTAAATGCAATTAATGAAGACTATATTACATGACCTGTATAATAAAATTTATTAAAATAAATGATCATAATGAAACTAATTTGTTTCCCAATCACATAAATTAACTGCAGAAACAAACATAACATTGTGCAAAGACCTATGATAAGTTGATAACATCTAGCTGTGACTTTCCCTGTGTAGCACTACAAATCACTCACACTACACACTATGGGGTTAATGGGTCAACATTCCTTTCAAAATGCCTTTAATTTTTCGTCTGCAACAAAAAGTTATTGTCATCTGCTTCAATTCTTAAAATAAACTTACTTTCATTGTTTTGCAAAAGTATAGTTAAGATGACAAACAGTTTGGATCCTGATGAGACGCCGCATTATGCGGCCTCTCATCTGGGTCCAAACTGTTTGCATAGGTAATCACAGTTTCAACACTAGCGTGCAAAGAGTTAAGAGTCATGCATTGACCTGGAGAGATTTTACTGCCCAGTGCTGTAACCTTTTAACTGTAGTTTCTGATGAAAGAAGTCTATTTAACCCTTAATTTCCCTCATATAAACTTGTTTTCTTCACGCATCTGCAAACAGAGTAGACCCAGATAAGGCGGCTCCTATAGGATCAGGGTCTGCTCTGTTTGCTATAGGAATTTGATAGATCTGTTTCTATGCCTTCTAAAACAGCTACACTGATCCACCTTCAATATTTTATTATAAATAGAATAACCATTAGGTACTAGAACACCAATGCAGTTATCTCCCTTTGTCCCTTATGACTATGCTGATGAGACAAGGGAAATAACTGTGAGGAAATTGCTAAGGGGGGGGACTTTTTAACTGTAGTTTCTGATGTTAAGAAGTCTAAAGCCCCAGGGTGAGACCATTTTTGACCCAGGGGTCATTATTTAAACAAACTTGGTAGTGGTTTATTAGGTGATGCTTCATACCAAATATCTTAGCTCTATATTATGTGGTTTCAGACAAGAAGATTTTTAAAGGTTTCCCTATATAAGTCTATGTAAAAATTACAAGCCCCAGGGCAGGTCCATTTTTGGCCCGGGGTTTCATCATTTGAACAAACTTGGTAAAGGACCATTAGATGATGCTATATACTAAATATCAAAGCTCTAGATATTGTGGTTTCAGAGAAGAAGATTTTTAAAGATTAAAAAAACATTTTAAAGTAGTGGGGAGGGGCCATTTTTTGCCCGGGGGTCAGGATTTGAACAAACTTGATAGAGGACACCCTATGGTACATTTCTGTGAAATCCTCCCAGTGGTTTAGGAGAAGAAGTCATTTGAAATAAAAGTGAACGGACAGACAGACGGACACAATAGCTCACATTGAGCCCTTACCTCAGGTGAGCTAATAAAACATATATAAAACAACAATAGGTTTCTTATCGACAAGTTTGTTTGAAATATTATGCATACATTAGCTCAATGTTTAAAAGCCTTGTGGTATATAGCAAGACTAACAGAGACATTTATATGAATAACTGTAAATATCAGGCATGTGTAATGAATGACATGAAAATATTGAACAATGCAACAAATTTGTGACAATGGAGATCGTGCATATTGGAGAGCATTTTGGAAAGCACGAAGTGATGATAATACTGTCAAAGATGCATTATTTGTCACAGTAAACAATGAAAGAACAAGTAACATGTGTACTATATACAACAAGATATACTTCAAAAACGATTTCAGAACCAGGGAACCTTTATTCCATGTAGATAGTACTTAACCCTTTCCTCCATAGGCTATTCCTAGACCCAACCTCTTTGAATGAATCTACTTAAAAGTAGCATTAACTAGAGAAAAGGATTTTTTTTAGAATTTTGTAGTTTGAAACCATTGTGATAGAGCAAATATAGGAGCAAGTGCACAATGGGTTCAAGAAGTGGTTATTACAGAGATGTGGAAAGGTGTATTTATGGTGGAAAGGGTTAAAAGTGTAATTTGTTTGAAAAGCACTACATTAACAATGTTCAAGAATGAGAATATCAAGAAAAATATACCACAATTTCAATTTTCATTCCATGTATTGTACGGACAGGCTTTGACACATTGTGTAAGATAATTTAGTGCAATCTTGAATGGAGAATTTGTAATGGTTGTATTCAATGCTTTAGACTTTCTTGAGTTTGAGTGGTTTAAAGCATCAAATACAGCTTTACAGCTTACAATTTCTTGCAAAAATAGATGTAATTATTTTAGATTGGAGAAAATGAGTGCAAATGTTTTTGTCTTTCACTTATTTCATGGTATATAGTGAATCTGGAATAAAGGTTTACAGGACAATTCAAATTACATTACAAATAATGAATATATATGCAGTTGTATACCGTCAGTTTTGATTCAATGACTAGAGTATTGATATGTAATTTTCCCTGAGATATTATAAATATAAGTATTATTTGTATGGAAGAATGGACGGTAAGAAGTAATACTGGCTCATGCATGGATCAATTTTGTCTGATATGAATGGGCATGTGTTTTATGAATGACATGTATTTATATGAACAATGTAACAAAGGGAATAGTGCGTTGGAAAAAAACACAACAGTAAATGCATTACAATTATTTACTTATGTTGAAATGTAGCACTGAATTGGTGATTTAGTGTATGTGGGCAGAAAGACAGTTGGCTACACATGTATGGATATATTTACAACATTATATCAGAATGTTTGTGTTTTTGGGAGGATATAGTATATGGGTTTTGTTATATTAAAAGGTTTTACTTGTAAGAAAATATGTCACACCTAGGCTAGCAAACAGAACAGACCCAGTTCAGGCAGTTCTTGTTAGGGACTGCTCTATTTGCATCTGTTTGTAGGCAAATCTTTTCACATCAGGCTAAAGTAATAAATCCTTGATGTGATTGGTATATTGAAAAATATTAATATATTAATATATGCATAATAGGCAGATGCTTGCATAATTGCTGAACAGATAATTGGTTAATTTGAAATAATCAGTACAGTTGAGTTAATCTTCCATTAGAGTAATTGTACTGTAAGGGCAAGGAAAAGACTGTGATCATTTTGAGTAAAGAACAAGTGTACTCTGTTAGTAGCATTGTTTTAGCTTTGAATTTATGTAGTGTTGATGATGATAATTTGAATTTATCATGATATATATACATTGACAAACAGAAAGTAACAGTACATGTATATGAAAAATTAAATGTTCGCAATATTTTTGGAAAACAAAACACAGTTCACAATATGTTTGGAAAACAAAACTCAACTTACATAAAAACAAGAGGGCCATAATGGCTTCAATTGCTCACCTGGTTATAACAGATTTATGTATACAATGAATTCACGTAATCTGGGGTGGGGCTATTTTTTGGCAAAGGTGTCATAAATTGAACAGTTTTGGAAAAGAATCATTAAAGGATGCTACATATCAAATGTCTGGGCTTTACAAAGATTTTCCTATGAAAAAGAGGGTTAATGACCCACTATATTGCTGATGTTATAGTGATAGCAGCATTACAGCATGTCTAACAGGTGCCATAAATCAGTGTTGTCCCTATCACTGTTTAGCATGTTTTGACTGTAATCAGGACACAGTTTGAATGCTCATCTAAAGCATATGTGACTCTACTGTACTGAGAGCCCACTCGACGCACACCTATGGATACAGGACCATCCCAATAGCTTACCTTGTCACTTTGTGCCAGGTGAGGTAATAAAATGTAACATGAGATAGTGAAGTGCAACAAATAGAACTATTTATATCACGATAGTAATGTATTGTTTTCTTTGGTCATTATGGCTATGGTAGAGAAAATTTAGGCAATCTATGATGTTAATTGGCTCAATCTATTCTATTGTTAGACAGAGTTGTGGTACATGTTATGGTGTTGCAAATCTGAATTGCAATATTAACAAGTACACATGGCACAACAATAATTGATGAGCAATGTTCAAAAGATTTAATAAAGCACAGTGTGGTGTTTTGTGCTTGGTATGGTAGAAATGTGGCACAGTGGACTTTAGAATAACAAGAGGGCCATGATGGCCCTGATATCGCTCATCTGACAATCAGAGGAGAAGATTTTCTTTGTTTTCACTACATGTTTCTTTTGAAAAATGGCCATCCCTGTACTGGGGCTGAACCAATTTTGACCCTAGGTTTATAATTAACTTTTGTAGAGGACCTGCTATGTGCAAAACATGAAAGCTGAACATTATTTTTCCCCGATCTTCAAAGTTTTCACTATATAGGTGTTGACTGAAAACTGCCCACCCCTGGGGTGGTGTCAATTTTGACTCCAGGTCCATAAATCATATAACGCTTAAAGAGGACCTGAACATGATGCTATGTGCCATATATGAAAGCTGAGAACCTTCCAGTTTCAGGAGAAGATTGTTAAAGTTTTCACTATATGTTTCTATTGAAAACTGCCCACTTCTGGGGCGGGGCCAATTTTGACCCCAGGGCTGTAAGTGATGTATCTTTTGTAGATGACCTGAACATGATGCTATGTGCCAAATATGAGAGCTGGGAACCTTCCAATTTCAGGAGAATGAATGGATGAATGGTGTGTTACGGCCCATCGACACTGATGGTCATATAGAGCCAAATAAAAGCTGAGAATTCTGTAGATTCAGAAGATTTTTAAAGGTTCAAATTGTTGACGACGGACGACGCTCGCTGACATCAGGCGATCACAAAAGCTCACCCTGAGTACTTTGTGATCTGGTGAGCTAAAAATAAACATAGGTAGTAAAATTGTTTTGAGCAAGGAAGTTGTGTATCAAAGAGTGGTATTTATCATGAGTGATGAGCAATATGATCAACAGAAAACAATGCAAACTAGAACTGTCACTGAAAATGATTACTACCCCCACACAGCAGTCATGAGCTCAAACAGATCAATTTGAAATAGGAGAATATCCTACAACAATCTTTGTAGAGGACCATAAGATCATGCCACATACCAAATATCAAAGGTCTAGGCCTAACAGTTTCAGAGAAGAAGGTTTTTAAAGATTTTCCTATGAAAAACTGATAAGCCCTTGAGCGGGGCCATTTTTGGTCCGGGGTCATAATGTGAACAACGTTTCGCTCCCCCTAGCCACTGATGCTTCCGACAAAATTTCGTTATAATCGGGTAAGCAGTTTCAGAGGAGAGGTCGTTTGAAAATGTGGACGAAGGACGGACGACAGACGCCAGACACATCGCGGTCACAATAGCTCATCCTTAGCCTTGAGCTAAAAACACAATTCTATCAAAAGTTCCAGATAATCACAATAAAACAATGGGCTTACAGACAATCCTTCGACTTGCGATTGGCTTGCCTTGTGAACTCCGCATCAATGTTGATACTGAAGATGGACTCACTAATGGCGCTTCTGGCATGATCATGAGATTTGATTTGAGAGTTAAAAATTGTGACAGGTGTAGCATTGTCTGGGTTCTCCTTGACAGTGTGGTAAGCGCTGGCGAATCAGGTAATCATTTGTACTGTGAAGGAATTATTCCAGAATGACACCTATATTTGAAGTTTGTAGAAAATTTTCATTGCAGTACTTCGGAACACATCTGAATATCAGACGACAATTTCCGTTGTACTTGTCATCAGGAAAAACTATATACAAATCACAAGGATCAACTATGAAAAATGCTGTTTTACATTTTGGCTCATTTTGACGTCCTTATCTGGTATTCATATTAAGCACCTAAACCATAGCAAAATAAGTGTTTCTTCAGATGTATTGTGTGAAATGCAGAGATTATGTAATGAGGAAACTTGTATCTGTGCCTCTCCTTAGTAACCTCAATGCAAACATTTCTACAATTGCCTTTCACAACTGTCGATCTTTATGTGACCACCCGCAGGTTTGCGGTCAGCTTTTTAGCCTTGTCCCGGAATCTCGGCTCGCGTTTTAGCCAGGATGACCTTCGTTCAGTCGTTCGGTTTTGATGAAGACGGTAACGTTAGATGGGATCTGTTGTAATCTTAAGTAAGTTTACATTGTTTAATTGTTTTCGAGTTGGGAAATGTTTCATAAGTATTATTCTTTATTCTTGTCCATTGTTTCGGTCGGACGTTGGATATTTTGGCGTATTTTTATAATTTAAAGACCTTGGCGGTTTCGCTTCGTCAAAGGTTTCGGCGCCATCTTTAAATTACTTTCATTTCTCTTATCCGGCTGTCACAAATGGTTTATTCTTTAAATTCACTCTTAACATGTTATTATAACCACCCTTTAACCTTTCAGTCACCAGCACTCACGCACGAGCGAGAGAGACAGTTGGGAGCCTGGCAGTTGTCACGCCTTGCGTGATGGTAAGTTCACTGTAAGTTCAGTATATTGTTAAATTAAGATTTAATTGTTCACTTGATCCATATCAAAATACTGCTATTTATGCAACAAGCAGTTCGTGTTATTTTAATATGATTATTGTTATAACTGTTATAATTGGTCTGGTCGTGTATATGATTGTTCTGGTCGTGTATATGTTTATTCAACAGACATAAGCTGATAAGCCATTGGTAAAGCATTTAATTAGTGCATTGTATTTATTTCAGACATTTAGAGTCTATGGAATGCTCTACAGCTGTTGGATTACAGATCCAGACCAGACTTTATACCTTAATGTTATTAACTCACATGAGCGTGTTACACTGGAGAATAACGGACGGTATTATTGAAACTAGTGTATATGTGTTCTTTGCCCCACACAGCTAATAGTACCGCCAATTACATTTACAAAAGCATTTTACAAGTATTCAACAAGAACACACAATCTTCTACACTCTTGTATCATAGGCCTTTCTGAAACAAGATGCTTTCAGTCAAATCAAGATATCTCAAGTCTATAGACGAAGAGGCTGATAAAATATATATGCGTACAGATCCGTTAATTAATACTGCTTCACTTATACAAAGTTACACACAGCATGTTCTTCGTCCTCGTATTGATAAAGAATCTGAACATAAAAGACATTTTCTGAAACTTCAATTTCTAAATAAAGGTATCGATTTTATTGATATTCAAAGTATATTTCGTGATAAGAATGTAATCGATACTATTTCCAAATATTTCATCAACTCTGAATCACCTATCATCTGTTATAAATATAATAAACCTATTAGGAATGTTATTTTTAACTACAATAAATTCTGAAGGGTGGTGATCCCCCGAAAGCAAAAATTGCAACACAAAAAGAGAAAATTGCAGACTCGGCTTTATTGAGTGTTCATGAGCAGTAATTGAAAGTGCAACACTGCTCACGCCCCCTAGCACCGGCTTAAGCGGTATTCAATTTTCAGAACAAGAAGTACTGAAATTCATGATCTCGAAGGATCAGAAGGTATAACAACACTGAGAATGAAGTACGGGGCGACGTTTTACGGCCGCCACATAAGCACTCAACACCTGCTGTTGTGAAGGGAAAAAAATTGTCTCTGGCTTAAATATTGATGTCAATACCCATATTTCTTGAGATTGTAGCATTTCTAGCTTTTGCTATAAACCAGTTGGTCATGTCATTACTGGTAATTTTGATATCATTAAGGATAAACGTCTCAGGACTCTACTAACTAAAGAACCTAAATATAGATTACCTTCCCTTATTGATTTTGACGGTTGTCGAACTCATATTGCGGAAGCTATTCAAGAATTCTGCATCAAATGGTGTCGACGAGAATATGCTGATGTTAATGCCCTTTCAGATTGGAAGAAATGTATTTTTGATATTATTGATACGCGTATTACTTTTTACAAATCAAATTACCATCTTTTACCACCTCGACCTAGAGTTACATTTCGCTAGTTGAAGAAAACATTTCTAATTTTCATTCAAATTATGTTCTTTTTCCTGCTGACAAGGCGAAGATTGTATTATGTTGATGTTATAAAGAAGGAGATAACTGATTCACAAACTTATATAACAGTTCCAACACCTGAAAAAGATATAGTCTCGGAACATGTTAAAATGGGCAATAATTTTAAGTCTGGTCCTGACATAAAACAACATAAACTTTCTACTTTGTACAGGATTCCGAAATTACATAAAAGTTTTGTCAACTCTAGCTGTTGTACCATTACTAAAATATCTAAGCTTTTGACCTGTCTTACTACGATCAAAGAACATGTAAAACGTTACTGTGATAAAATATATGAAAATTCTGGTATTAATGGTTTTTGGTTCATAAAAAAATTCAAATGATGTTTTAACGAAACATGAAAATGAACATTATAACATTTCTTCACTGAGCTCTTATGATTTCTCTACACTCTATACTACTCTACCTCACCATCTTATAAAGGATAAACTGATTACATACATTAATAGAAAAAAACCTTTGCAAGAGAAAACAAAATGTTCATTGCTTGTAATGTTCAACGTTCATTCTTTTCGAATTCAGAACTTGAACATTACACAATGTGGACTTGCCTTGATGTATGTAGCTCTCTTACCTTTCTTTAAAATAATATATTTGTGCGTTATTGGGGTACCATATATCGTCAAGTTGTTGGTATACCCATGGGTACAAATTGTGCCCCTCTTGTTGCAGATTTGTTTTTGTATTGCTATGAGAGGGATTTTATGCTTAGCTTAAAACCTGACACACAGATCGATATTGTTAATGCGTTTAACAAAACCTCAAGGTATTTAGACGATATTCTGAATTTAGATAATCCTTATTTTGAAACTATGATTTCTTCAATTTACCCAAAAGGACTGTCTTTAAACAAAGCCAATCAATCTGACATTATAGCTTCATTTTTAGATTCGAATCTTTCAATTACAAATGATAAAGTTTTGTCTAAATTATACGATAAAAGAGAAGATTTTAATTTTAAAATTGTTAATATCCTTTTTCTAGATGGAGATGTGCCCCGTTCTACATCTTTGGGGGTTTATATTTCTCAACTTATTCGGTTTGCCTGAGCCTGTTCTTTGCTTGAAGATTTTAATAGTCGTAATTTAGTTATAACAGATAAACCTCTTAAGCAAGCTATTCAAGAATTCTGCATCAAATGGTGTCGACGAGAACATGCTGATGTTAATGCCCTTTCGGATTGGAAGAAATGTATTTTCGATATCATTGATACGCGAATAACTTTTTACAAATCAAATTACCATCTTTTACCACCTCGACCTAGAGTTACATTTCGCTACTTGAAGAAAAACATTTCTAATTTTCATTCAGATTATGTTCTTGTTCCTGCTGACAAGGCATCAAACAATGTAATCATTATTTGAAGATTGTATTATGTTGATGTTTTAAAGAAGGAGCTAACTGATTCAAAAACTTATATAACAGTTCAAACACCTGAAAAAGATAGTCTCGGAACATGTAAAAATGTGCAATAATTTTAAGTCTGGTCCTAACATAAAACAACATAAACTTTCTACTTTGTACTGGATTCCGAAACTACATAAAATCCTTATAAGGCGCGTTTTATTGCCAACTCTAGCTGTTGTACCACTACTAAATTATCTATACTTTTGACGTCCTGTCTTACTACGATCAAAGAACATGTTAAACGCTACTGTGATAAAATATATGAAAATTCTGGTATTAATGTTTTTTGGTCCATAAAAAATTCAAATGATGTTTTAACAAAACTTGAAAATGAACAGTATAACATTTCTTTACTGAGCTCTTATGATTTCTCTACACTCTATACTACTCTACCTCACCATCTTATAAAGGATAAACTTATTAAATTAATAGAAAAAACCTTTGCCAGACAAAACAAAATGTTCATTGCTTGTAATGTTCAACGTTCATTCATTTCGAATTCAGAAGTTGAACATTACACAATGTGGACTTGCCTTGATGTTTGTAGATCTCTTACCTTTCGTTATAGGGATACCATATATCGTCAATTTGTTGGTATACCCATGGGTACAAATTGTGCCCCTCTTGTTGCAGATTTGTTTTTGTATTGCTACGAGACGGATTTTATGCTTAGCTTAAAACCTGATACACAGACCGATATTGTTAATGCTTTTATGAAACTTCAAGGTATTTAGACGATATTTTGAATTTAGATAATCCTTATTTGGATACTATGGTTTCTTCAATTTACCCAAAAGAACTGTCTTTAAACAAAGCTAATCAATCTGACATTAATGCTTCATTTTTAGATTTGAGTGAGTGAGTGAGTTGGGTTTTACGGCACCACGACACTTTTAGATTTGAATCTTTCAATTACAAATCATAAAGTTTCGTCCAAAGTTTACGATAAAAGAGAAGATTTTATTTTTAAAATTGTTAATTATCCTTTTGTAGATGGGGATGTGCCACGTTCTACATCTTATGGGGTTTATATTTCTCAACTTATTAGGTTTGCCCGAGCCTGTTCTTTGCTTGAAGATTTTAACAGACGTAATTTAGTTATAACTGATAAACTTCTTAAGCAAGGTTACAGATATCACAAACTTCGGAAAACTTTTTCTAAATTTTATTATCGAAATTTACCTCTCATTAGTAAATATAATTGCAATCTACGGACGTTACTGCGACAAGGCATTTCTCAACCAGAATTTTATGGGGATGTTATCTACAAACTTAGGAAAATTCGGGGTCATATCCATTTTCATGATTTGTTTATAAAACGCATTAAAACATTTAAAAAGAAAGGTTATGATCCTATTATATTGCAACGCACTGCATGTTTGGTTATCGACCCTTTTACAGTCGGTAGCTACGCTTCCCTCTTTGCTTGCGCGATGACAGGCCGAGGGTAGTACTCTATGATGGTATACTCTTAAACTTGGATACAGGAAGAGCTTACCAGACTCATGTATTACTTTTTCCCTGTCGTGCCCTTAACGGCTTACCTGCAGGTGCTCTGACTTCAGCAAAGTCATTGAGTACATATTTGACGGATTGTCACAGTTATTATGCTATGTTTTACATGTTGTCCTGTGTTCACCGTCGTCTATGTTGTGGGTAAGTCCAGCGGGGATACCTTTATTTACAATATTTGTAAAGCTAGGGTGACTTTGAGAGAAGTGTGAGGTTAGGACGTCCGTAAACCGGTTTAAACCCCCAGTGGTGTTTTTGCTACTGACCGTGCCAAGGCGGTACTCTCTTTGTCACCCTTCCTTTTGTTTGCCTTGCGTCTTTGTGCTTGTGATTTGTTTATGTGTGGAACGTTTGTCCATGGTTCTTGTGTGTCTCTTGGTGTTTTATGTGTTCATTTCGTGTGTGTGTGTGTGTGCGTTTGGGTGTGTGGTTGTGTGTGTGTGTGTGTGTGTGTCATGCTGTCTATCGGTGTTTTGGTGGTGGTTGCGTCTTGCATGTGGCTTTGTCTGCTTGACTTTACTACTTTTCCATTTACAGATATCACAAACTTCGGAAAACGTTTTCTAAATTTTATTATCGAAATTTACCTCTCATTAGTAAATATAATTACGGACGTTACTGCAACAAGGCATTTCTCAACCAGACTTTTATGTGGATGTTATCTACAAACTAAGGAAAATTCGGGGTCATATCCATTTTCATGATTTGTTTATAAAACGCATTAAAACATTTAAGAAGAAAGGTTATGATCCCATTATATTGCAACGCACTGCATGTTTGGTTATCGACCCTTTTATAGTCGGTAGCTACGCTCCCCTCTTTGTTTGCGCGATGACAGGCCGAGGGTAGTACTCTATGATGATATACTCTTAAACTCGGATACGGGATGAGCTTACCAGACTCGTGTATTACTTTTTCCCTGTCGTGCCCTTAACGGCTTACCTGCAGGTGCTCTGACTTCAGCAATGTCATTCAGTACATATGACGGATTGTCACAGTTGTCACAATATGCTGTTTTACATGTCCTGTGTTCAGCGTCGTCTGTGTTGTGGGTAAGTCTGGCGGGGATACCTTTATTTACACTATTTGTAAAGCTAGGGTGACTTTGAGAGAAGTGTGAGGTTAGGACGTCCGTAAACCGGTTTAAACCCCCTAGTGGTGTTTTTGCTACTGACCGTGCCATGGCGTTACTCTCTTTGTCACTCTTCCTTTTGTTTGCCTTACGTCTTTGTGCTTGTGATCTTGTTCATGTGTGGAGTGTTTGTCTCTAGTTCTTGTGTGTCGGTGTTTTGGTGGTGGTTGCGTCTTGTATGTGGCTTTGCCTGCTTGACTTTACTACTTTTCCATAGATATGATATTGAAGGTTTTAATGTACACCATTCAACATTTGCTTAATGCGGTCATGGATTTGCTATATACATTCACACTTCCCTGTCTTTGAAACACATACGTTTCAATACCATTGGTAAAATTGAGTTTGCACTTCTTTTCTTGCAAGAAATGATAGTTTGTTTTGTGTACTGTCCACCAAAGCAGTGTACTTCTGCAAATATATCAAATTTTCGATCTACATTGGAATCGCAGTTACCGGTAAACATTGACTGTTCTGCTGCAAAATTTGTTCTTATGGGAGACTTAAATTCTGACAAATCCATTGTTGAAATTAATGCACAGATGTTAACAACATCTTTGCGTGTAAAACGTCTGATGACTGGTTGCACCTAAGACTACGATTCAGCTCTTGATCACATATACACAAACCTTTCAGGTGATGAAATTAAATCATGGGGAGCATTAGAGTCATTCTACTCTGACCACAAGCCAATATACTTATCTTATTCACTGAAATCAAATGGTTGAGAACATCCATTGCACGTCAAATATTGATTAAATTATGTAACTAGTACCATCAACATCATCAATATGATAAATCATGAAAACATAAATTTGCTGGCATTTGTAAAGAAAGCTGTAAAATAGGTGTGTTTGTTTGAAATGATCTGCACAAAGGAAATTTCAGATTATAAATCCAGTGAGGCATTGTCACACAGAAGACTTTTTGATCTACATGTAACAGTTATCATTTGAAACTATTATGATAGATGGCGCATTTGTTCCCGTAGAGGAAAATACACTTCTTAGTCAAATTTTGAATTCATGATTTTTTTTCTTATGAAGGTTTCTAGTTTGTAGATTCAGTGACAGATGTCTTTTTAAACAAGAGGGCCAGAATGGCCCTGAAGCGCTCACCAGACAATCAGAGGAGAAGATTTTCAAAGTTTTCACTATATATTCCAATGGAAAATTAGCTGGCCATGGGGTGGGGCCAATTTTGACCCAAAGGGCACAATTTATATAACTTTTGTAGAGGACCTGAAAATGATGCTATGTGCCAAATATGAAAGCTGAGAACCCTATAGATTCAGAGCAGAAGTTTTTCAAAGTTTACACTATATGCTTCTATTCAAAACTGGCTACCCCTGGGGCGGGGTCAATTTTGACCCCCGGGGAATAATTTATAAAACTTTTGTAGAGGACCTGAAAATGATGCTATGTGCCAAATATGAAAGCTGAGCACCTTCCAATTTCAGAGGAGAAGATTTTCAAAGTTTTCACTAAATGTTTCTATAGAAACTGACCACCCCTGGGGCGGTGCCAATTTTGACCCCAGGGGCATAATTTATAGAACTTTTGTAGAGAACCTGAACATGATGCTATGTGCCAAATATGAAAGCTGAGAACCTTACAGTTTCAGAGGAGAAGATTTTAAAAGTTTTCACAATATGTTTCTATTGAAAACTGTCCATCCCTGAAGCGGGGCCAATTTTGACCCCAGGGCCATAATTTAAATAACTTTTGTAGAGGACCTGAACATGATAATATGTGCCAAATATGACAGCTGAGAACCTTCCAGTTTCAGAGAAGATATTCAAAGTTTCACTTTATATTTCTATAGAAAACAAGGCACCCCTGGGGCGGGGCCAATTTTGACCCCAGGGGCATACTTTATATAATTTTTGTAGAGGATCTGAAAATGATGCTATGTGCCAAATATGAAAGCTAAGAACCTTAGTTTCAGAGGAGAAGATTTTTCTAAGTTTTCACAATGTGTTTCTATTGAAACTGACCACCCCTGGGGCGGGGCCAATTTTGACCCCAGGGGTATGATTTATATAACTTTTGTAGAGGACCTGGACATGATGCTATGTGCCAAATATGAAAGCTAAGAACCTTACAGTTTCAGGAGAAGATTTTCAGATTTCACTATATGTTTCTATTGAAAACTGACCACCCCTGGGGCGGGGCCAATTTTGACCCCAGGGGCATAATTTATATAACTTCTGTAAAGGACATGAACATTATGCTATGTGCCAAATATGAAAGCTGAGAACCTCCCAGTTTCAGAGAAGAATATTTTCAAAGTTTTACTATATATTTCTATAGAAAACAAAGCACCCCTGGGGCGGGGCCAATTTTGACCCCAGGGGCATAATTTATATAACTTTTGTAGACGACCTACAGATGATGCTATATGCCAATGATGAAAGCTGAGAACCTTGTAGATTCAGAGGAGAAGATTTTTAAAGGTTCAAATTGTTGACACGGGACGACGGACACAAAAGCTCACCCTGAGCACTTTGTGCTCTGGTGAGCTAAAAATAAGCCTATGAAACAAGTGTTAACCATTACCTATTCAGTATGTGTGCAAAACTCCACATACTACATGTATAATTCCATATTTATTATATTATATCAGTAGATTCTCAGTGTTGTTATACTTTTTGATCCTTCGAGATCATGAATTTCAGTACTTTGGTTTGTAAAATTAAATACCGCTTAAGCCGGTGCTAGTGCAGTGTTGCACTTTCAATTACTGCTCATGAACAGACTCACAATGTTTGCTTTCGGGGGATCACCTCTCTTCAGATTTTTTTTATACCTGCAGTCTGTAATGAAAATCCTTTTTTACAATATTTTAGAGACAGTAGACCTGATCTATGTCAACTATGCAAATATGCGAAGGCATTATTGTCACATAAAGGGTTAAAGTTGACTAACTCTGCTTAAGGCATAAAATCTACTTTCATTTTAATTAACTTTGGTTCCTATGTAGTCTGCCTCCAATAAATTCTAATTACGAGTACAGATACCAATCATAAACAAAATGTTATTGATTTCAATAAGCCATTTCAATGAACCTTTTTCTGAAAATCATTAATTTACATATGTGATTTGAAGAATTTCATGATTTACTGCATTCAGCAGAGCTAGTACAACTTCAAACACAAGCTCATTTTAAAACAAACATATATCAATTAAAGAATAAAATGTCATCATAATCATAAACAGCAAACGTATGATGTTGGAGAGTTCTATTAACTTTTTCCTCCATGAATACTCGTTAGACAACATGCCTGCTATTTTATGATATAAAGCGTTAACTTTACCATTTTAAGATTAGACATGACATGATTCAAAAAATGTCAATCCTGATCAAAACCTGGTGTGCCCCTTTTTACATATATCTGAAAATCCAATTTAAAAAATGAAAAATTATATTGTTTTTTCCAGATGGCACTCAGAGAAGTGTTTAGAAAGGGTCTTGGGCCCTATAAAGGGGAACTTGAGGTGGTAATAGTGGCCAGTTGCCCTGAGAGAACATACACAAAGGCTGGAGAAGACCACTACCTGAAGGTCGTAGCAGTGCATGATGGGGAGGAATCACAACCTGAAGGTCGTAGCAGTGCATGATGGGGAGGAATTTGCCCGTCTGAACTGCTATGACCTATTAAAATTCCCCCGCCTTCAGGTTGGCAACAAAGTTACCTTCCTTAACACCATCACGAAGAAGGAGGATGACCAAATGATCATTAGTATCAAACTGGAAGCAGAGAAAATTATAAATCCCCCACTGGCAACAACAGTACCGATAAGTAGAGCCCTGTGGTCGCCACCCAGGATGAAAGTGTCTGTGAAAGGGAACATTACTCAGGTGAGTTCTATTCTAACATTTCTTCCATTTTAACTTGGTTTTCTCCGGAAAATCCTGTTATTGAAATAGTGATGTACGGCAGACGGGCGGCTGCAAATCTTGTAAGCGCAACTCCTCTGAAACTGTTAAGGAGATCTTCATCCAACCTTGCATGTACCAAGGACACAATATGTAGATGTGCATAGTGTCAGAGATAATTCCATTGTCAAGAAAACCTGTAGTATATCGCTAGGTAAGCGATTTGAGTTAACTGTAGTTTTGTATACACAGGATTATCTCCCTTTTTTTAATTGTTAGTTAGATTTCATTGATTTGTTGTTTATAAAAGTAAGTTCACTTTTAAACTTCATTTTGTTTGTTTTATACCTTATAAAATTTAGTACTGTGTATATATTCAAATGAGTGAGGCGGTTGGTCAATCGAAATAATTAATATGAATAAAATGTTTATATGCTAGTTTTCTGAAGTACCTCGAACTAATGGAAGCTGTATACAAATGCTGAGACTGGCGCAAGCTTATTCAACGATCACTGCTGGTTATTTTGTGATCAGGGCACTGAATATTCATAGAACTTTCAGTGACGGCTTTATATACTTATGTATAGAAGCTTTATCGTTGGTTTTTGACTGATAGAGTATTGCACTCATTAAGGTTAAAGACTGGCGAATATATTGTCTGCTTGGGCTACGTAATTGTGCAGTTACCTGTTCTTTGAACGGGCTAAGTAACTGTCCTCGGAGTTCTCTCTTTGGGCATGAAAATTGCACGTTTAGACAGTCCAACCAGCTTTTAATAATATTATACTGCTATTTCATAGCGGTCCCAGATTAGCTGAGGCATTGAGATAGTGTTGCTCAGACTGATATAGCCTGGGGTTATATTCGGTTTGAAGCAGGTTTGCTGAAGACCGTGCTCAGGGTTCGGAGCGTTGCTGAACCGTCTGCCTGAGGCCGTCTTTTTGAAGTCGTCTTTTTGAGGCTATACTTTTGAAGCCGTATTTTTGAGGCTGTCTTTTTGAGGCAGTGTTTTCGAGCCGGGCTCGGAACATACTACAGGCAGGCTTCAAAGCGTTAGTTTTATAAGCTTCTTGAAGCAGGTTTCATACACTGCTCAAGATACGTTTCAGAGCGTAGGGTTACATACATGCTTTGAGACATAGGGTCTGATACGTAGGTTTGAAATCACAGTGTTGAGATAGTTTCAAACCACAGGTTTCAACAGGGTGTGATGCTTAGGGTCTCAACTCGCATAGTCTAGGGTTATATAGCTCACATTTATACAGTTTCATGACATAGCTTGAGGATTTTGTTCCAAGCACCATTTTGAAGTTGAGGCATCGACCACCCGTCTCGCTGGCTTGGGGCTGTAGTAGTAGTTGTTCACAGTTATAGTTTATTGTTTAATTGTTGGCCCCAAAGCTGAGGTATTGTTGATCACCATAACATAGGTTTTGTATATAATTTCATGTTTTCATAGTGTTCGTCTCAGGCAAAGTAGCCTCAGAACACCATACTATCATCATCGGCTAGTATAGCCCAGCCACATCAATTTTATAGTTTCAAGCCCTGACATTGACACCTCACGGAACGCCTGAAATATTTAAAAAGGTCTGAAGCTGGGTCTTGTCATTGGGGCATCACCCAGCATCCTGACATCCATCTGCATTTTTTCTCAGACTTATGCCCCTTTGAACTTCACAATCACTACATCTTTCGACCCTATCCTTTATAAGTGCAACTCCTCTTAGTCTGTTCAACAAAATTTGTCAAAACCTTGTATGTAGCAAGAACACAATATGTAGATGTACATATTGTCGGGAATTTTTCCTTCTGCAAATCTACTTGAAGTTATGCCTCTTTGAACTCCCCCCTATTGTGTGTTTGTTTTGTCTTTGTGCATCTCTTGTTGTTTTTATAGTTATGTACATTTGCTGTTTCCTTGTGTTGCTGTTCGGGCTGTTTGTTCTGTATGTGGTGTTTCCTGCATGACTCATTTTTGTACTAGAAATCATTAGGTATTTTGACCCTTACCTTGTAAGTGTGTCAACATTTGTTGTCTATTTATAAAATAGGTAGGCCTGTTATACTCGCCCATTTGCTGTTTCAACTTAATTGGAATATATACAAACCTTGCATTACACTAGATGGAAGTTTACATAAATTTTTAGTTCACCAGAGCATATAAAGTGCTCAGGGTGGCCTTTTGTGAATGCACGATGTTCAATGTCTGTCAGTGTTTGTCGTAGGTCATAAACAATTTGAACCTTAAAATTGACCCTGTCCCAGTGGTACCTTTTCATCTCACCAGAGCACAAAGTGCTAAGGGTGAGCTTTTGGGATATATACTTACAAAATATACCTTGATAGATACACAAATTCCTTATTTGCTGCTGAAATTTAACTTCAGGAGGATGAACCACGCACTGTCAAGGTAAAAGGCACAGATGTGCTCATCAAATCTATCCAGATACAGGACAACTCTGCAACAGCCAAAATAACTTTGTGGCGAGATTTGTCAGAGACAGACATACATCCGGGGGACTATGTTGAAATAAAAGACCTCGTCCCAAACACTTGGAAAAATGACTTCCCTTTCCACTACAGGCAGAAGTATACTACAGGTAAATGTTTTCCTACACAGAAATTAATTTACAATCAGAATACAGTGAAATCAGAATCAGAACACAGTGAAATCAGAATCAAACTATTATGTACAAAATTGCATATTCTTGCAACTGTTACTTCAATTTATGCACATACAGTACATTTAATTGCAGTATATGATCTTTTTCTACAAGTGACCAGTACAAAATAATACAAATTGCCAGTAATATAACAAATCTTTTCAAATGTTTATTACAGGGATTTCCCAAACACATTTTATCTGCGTCACGGACACCATTTATAGACACGGGACTCCCATTTGCATGTAGCTTGGGACTCGCAAACGACTAAATTCGTCCTAAAATTAAATTTGTTTTTTTGGCCAGGTTTGACAGTATGAGGTATTGGGTTAATATATAAACTCAGTAAAAGTTGCAGTTGTCCCCCTATTGTCCATGACAGCAACAGCAATTTTAAAGATTTCACATACTTGGGACTCTCATGCACTTGTTCACCGTATACAATATACATGTACATGGAATCATTTCCACAAATACATACTTGGGACTCTCGCGCACTTGTTTACCGTATACAATACACATGTACATTGTAGTAAACAGAGCTGTTTCAGAAGTATAGAAATGCACAACAAATAAATGATATACAGTAGTGACAAGTATAATGTTATACTAAGTAACTTACCATGTTTTAATCACTGAACTATTTCATTTTCATATGATCATAAGGTTAAACTAAACTGGATGATGATGTATTATCTAACAATTTTATCATACATTGTATCAATTTTAAGGTCTAGATCAAGAAAAGCTGCATAATTGTCGGACGGGTTAGCTTTATTCAATTTGAGTACTTTAGGATAAATTGTAGGAATCAGAGTATCAAAGAAAGGGTTATCTAAGTAAAAATTATCATCCAAATATCGTGAAGTTTCATTGAAGGCTTTATAACATCTTGTGATTGTGGATTCATACGTAACATGAAATCTCTCTCATAGCAGTACAAAAACAAATCTGCTACAAGTGGTGCACAATTCGTACCCATAGGAATACCAATTACCTGACGGTATATAGCATTCCCATAACGTACAAATATGTTATCCAAAAGAAAGGTTAGTGATTCTGAGCAAGTCCAATTGGTGTAATATTTCATCTGCTCGTCAGTAAAGAAGGCTTTTTCAGCATTACTTGCCAGAAATGATGTTTTTTTCCCGAGCAAATACTTTCTTGATTAAGTTAGTCAGTTTATCTTTAATTAAAATATGAGGAAGAGTTGTGTACAAAGAAGAAAAATCGTACGTGCTTATAGTGGATGCAAGATACCTTTTGTTCCTAAGTTTGTTTAAGACTTCTGAAGAGTTTAAAAGACCAGAAGATATGTATCCCAGAATTTTCATAAGTCTTATCACAGTAGAATTTTACATGTTCTTTTACATTCGTTAAACAAGAAGTCAAAAGTATAGACAATTTGGTAGTTAGCTAGAATTTGCAATGAAACGCGCTTTATATGTTTTTATGTAGTTTTGGTAACCAATACATTGCAAGAAGTTTATGTTTGTAATTTTAATATCGGTTCTAAGTTGTTCACACTTTTTGACATGGTCTGAAACGATGGTCTTCTCGTCAGTAGTTACTGAACTTTATGGCTTGGTATTAATAATATCCTGCTTCAAGACATCGATATAATGTAATCGTCAAATAATAATCACATTATTCGATGCCTTATCAGCAGGAACAAAAACGGCAGGAACAAAAACAAAACGTATTTTGAATGGAAATCCTGTATACCCTTTTTATACGCCCACCTAATAAAGGTGGTCGTATATTGTCGTGGCCTTGTCCGTCCATCCGTTCGTTCATTCGTTCGTTTGTTCATCCGTCAACATTTTGTTTGTCCGCTGTTTTCTGGGAAAACTATTTGACAGATATTGAATGAATGAATGAATGAATGAATGAATGGTGTTTTACGGCCCATCGACACTGATGGTCATATAAGACATGGACATGGATATAATGTCATGGACAGATATTGATGAAACTTCACACAAATGTTAAATGCATCAAGATCTGAAGCTGAGTTGATTCTGAGGTTCATTTGATTTTTCATTTCAGAGTTATGGTCCTTGTCCTTAAAATATGCAAATAGTTTGTCCGCTGTTTTCTGGGAAAACTATTTGACAGATATTAATGACACTTCACACAAATGTTTAATGCATCAAGATCTGAAGCTGAGTCGATTCTGAGGTTCATTTGATTTGTCGTTTCGAAGTTATGGCCCTTTTACTTAAAAAACAATGCAAATACATGCAAATAGTTTGTCCGCTGTTTTCTGGGAAATCTATTTGACAGATATTAATGAAACTTCACACAAATGTTTAATGGATCAAGATCTGAAGCTGAGTTGATTCTGAGGTTCATTTGATTTGTCGTTTCGGAGTTATGGCCCTTGTCCTTAAAAACTATGCAAATAGTTTGTCCGCTGTTTTCTGGGAAAACTATTTGACAGATATTAATGAAACTTCACACAAATGTTTAATGCATCAAGGTCTGAAGCTGAGTCGATTCTCAGGTTCATTTGATTGGTCGTTTCGGAGTTATGGCCCTTTTACTTAAACAAGAGGGCCATGATGGCCCTGAATCGCTCACCTGTTCATAACAGATTAATGATTTCAATGACAGATTGCATAATTTGAAAAATCTTGGTAGAAAACCGTTAGATGATGCTACATACTAAATATAAAGAGTCTAGACCTTACATATTTGGAGGGAAGATATTTTAAAGATTTTCCTATGAAAAACTGTTAAACCCCAGGGCGTCGCCATTTTTGATCCGGGGTTCATAATTTGAAAATCTTAGTAGAGGACTATTAGATAATGCAACATACCAAATATCTAAGGTCTATGCCTTACAAGTTCAGAGAAGACTTTTAAAGATTTTTAAGAGAAGATTTTTTAAAACTTTCCTATGAAAAACTGATATGCCCCTGGGCGGGGCCATTTTCAACCCAGGGGACATAATTTGAACAATCTTGGTAGAAAACTATTAGATAGCGCTACATACCAAATATTAAAGGTCTCTGCCTTACAGTTTTGGAGAAGAAGATTCTTAAAGCTTTTCATATGAAAAACTGATCAGCCCCAGGGCGGGGCCATTTTTGACCCAGGGGTAATAATTTGAATAATCTTGGTAGAAAACCATTAGATGATGCTACATACCAAATATCAAGGGCCTAGACCTTAACAGTTCTGGAGGAGAAGATTTTTTAAAGATTTTCCTATGAAAAACTGATAAGCCCTTGGGCCGGGCCATTTTTGGTTCCGGGTTCGTAATTTGATTAATCTTGGCAGAGGACCATTAAATAATGCTACATACCAAATATCAAAGGTCTATACCTTATAATTTTAGAGAAGATATTTAAAGATTTTCCTATGAAAAACTGATAAGCCCCGGGGCGAGGCCATTTTTGTCCTGGGGGTCATACTTTGAACAATCTTAGTAGAGGACCATTAGATGATGCTACATACCAAATACTAAAGGTCTATTCCTAATATTTTCAGAGAAGAAGATTTTTAAAGATTTTCCTATGAAAAACTGATAAGCCCATGGGCCGGGCAATCTTTGGCCCAGGGGTCATAATTTGAACAATCTTAGTAGAGGACCATTAGATCATGCTACATACCAAATATCAAAGGTCTATGCCTTACAGTTTCAGAGAAGAAGATTTTTAAAGATTTTCCTATGAAAAATTGATAAGCCCAGGGGCGGGGCCATTTTTGTCCTGGGGTCATAATTTGAACAATCTTAGTAGAATGAATGAATGAATGGTGTTTTACGGCCCATCGACACTGATGGTCATATAGAGCCGAATAAATAATGTAAATAAAACTATATGATGAAATCAAATGAAGACAATCTCACTAGATTATGTAAATGTCAGTCCCGATCAACAGGATTGTAAACAAAATAAGGACAAAACATAATCGACATTCTAAAAATATACCTTTTAAATTTTAGAATATATATTAATGGCTTTTAAAAAATCAAATATTTTTGGTATTTCTACCAGCTCAAACAGTTCCCTCAGGGAATCCGCTTGAAAGAACCTATCTCTGATTAAGATTAAATCAGGACATTCAATGAGAATGTGCTGAATTGTATAAGGCTCAAAACAAAATAAACATTCAGGTTGAACTTCACCTTTCAGTAAAAATGAATGAGTTAAAAAAGAATGTCCAATTCTTATTCTGGCCAATACGACCTCATCACGCCGAATTGGCAAGCATGAACAAAAATGTTCACCTAAAATAGGTTTAACAGCATGGAGCTTGTTATGAATTTCCTCATTCCAAGACTCCTGCCATTTATATAGAATATGTCTAGTAATTTGTGGTTTGAAATCCGAATACGGTAATCTCATATCAGATTCAGGCGATTCAAGCGCAGACTTCGCTGCAAGGTCCGCCCTCTCGTTGCCCTGTATTCCACAATGACTAGGTATCCAACAAAATATTACATCTTTTGAATTAGACATTTCATGGTATTTTAAAACAAGTTTTTTAATAAGAACATTTTTTGTAGAACATTTACTCAGTGATTGTAAAACAGAAAGAGAATCCGAAAAGATTATATGTTTACTATATGATTTTCCAATAATTATTTTTCATAATTTGAACAATCTTAGTAGAGGACCATTAGATGATGCTACATACCAAATGTCTATGCCTTACATTTTCAGAGAAGATTTTTAAAGATTTTCCTTTCCTATGAAAAACTGATAAGCCCTTGGGCGGGGCCATATTTGGCCCGGGGGTCATAATTTGAACAATCTTTGTAGAGGACCATAAGATCATGCTACATACCAAATATCAATGGTCTAGGACATACGGTTTCAGAGAAGAAGATTTTTAAAGATTTTCCTGTGAAAAATTCCATATTACCATATATGGAAAAATGACCACGCCCTCTGGCGGCCATGTTTTTTGCCGGATCAAAATTCTTTTAACAACTTTTAAAGTCTATAAACTAAGAAACATTTTGGTGAAAACTATATTCAAATCGGACAAGTCATTCTGGAGAAGATTTGTCTAGATATTGCGCACAGTTGCCATGGCAACAAGACCGATGGCCCCACCCACTATCTTTTAAAGCACCCATCCACAGTATGTATCTGACCAAGTTTGGTTAAAATTGGACAGTCGGTTTCAGAGAAGAAGTCGTTTGAAATTGTTGACGGACAAACAGACGGACGCCGGACACAGGGGTATCACAATTGCTCACCTTGAGCACTTTGTGCGCTGGTGAGCTAAAATGAATGAGTTAAAATGAACGTCCAATTCTTATTCTGGTCAATACGATCTCATCACGCCAAGACGATAGCCATGAATAAAACTATTCACTTAATATAGGTTTAACAGCATTGAGCTTGTTATGAGTATCCTCATTCCAAGACTCCTGCCATTAATGTAGAATATGTCTAATAATATGTAGTTTGAAATCCGAGTACGGAATAATCATATCAGATTCATCCGATTCAAGGAGTTCGCTGCAATGTCCGCGCTTTCATTGCCTTGTATTCCACAATGACATGGGTCGCACTTGATTGGGCATACTCCTTTCTACTCGGTGTACATAGAGCAGTTGGATGAATCAAGTGTTTCGAAGTGATTTTTTTCTAAATGGCAGCGAACGTGACCAACACAGCAATGGCACTCTTCATTAACGAAGAAAGCAGTTCATCGGAGGATTCCGACGACGAATTTCAAAGACAAATTCCAGCCCTGGCTCTTTCAATGTACATACTCTCAGATAGAATCAGCTATGAACTTGAAACGATTGCACCGTCGTAAAGCATAAGAAAAACTTATAGCTGAACTTGAAACGAATGCACCGTGGTAAATCATAAGAAAAACTGAGTCAAAAATTGAGAATGTGTCAGTGATGTAGCCAATTGAATGCCTAAATCCTGTAAAGGACTCTTGTCCTGTTTAGCTCTCTCTAATTTCAATGCTGATCATATGTTAAAGCTGAGACATACGTCTGTATATTTCTGCTTATAGCAGACATTTACTTTCAACCAGCTTTAATTGGTAACTTATCCACAAAACTAGAAACAGACCATGCGGCAATGGGTTAAATGCATTAACCGAAATATGTGCATGTGATAAAATGCAGGTGAGCATTCCTGTGAAGTTTGGTGACTCTAGCCCTACTGGTTTCAGAGATACGTGCAGCACACAGTTTCTCTAATTTTAAGTTATTATATCAGGGGCAATAATTCAGAATTATCAGGGGGAGACAATAAAAAAACCCAGGTGCACAACAACTCATGCTGGTCAACATTCCTGTGAAGTTTGGTGACTCTAGCCCTAGTGGATTTAAAGATATGCATGACACAAAGTTTCTCTAATTTTAAGTAATCATATCAGGGGCTTTAACTCCAAAGTTATCAAGGGGAGACAAACAAAACAATCCCAGGTGCACAAGAACTCATGCTGGTCAACATTCCTGTGAAGTTTGGTGATTCTTGCCCTAGTGGTTTCAGAGATATGAACCACACTTAGTAAAGTTTGTCTAATTTTAAGTCACCAGGGACAGTAACTCAAAAATTAACAGGGGGAGACAATTCAAAAATCCCAGGTGCACAAGAATTCATGCTGGTCAACATTCCTGTGAAGTTTGGTGACTCTAGCCCTAGTGGTTTTAGAGATATGCACCACACTAAGTGAAGTTTGTCTAATTTTAAGTCATCGGGGGCAGTAACTACAAAATTAACAGGGGGAGACAATTAAAAAAACATAGGTGCACATCAACTCATGCTGGTGAACATTCCTGGGAAGTTTGGTGACTCCAGTACTAGCGGTTTCAGAGATACGCGTGACACAAAGTTTCTAATTTTAAGTCATCAGGGGCAATAACTCCAAAGTTATCAGGGGGAGACAATTCAAAAAACCCAGGTGCACAAGAACTCATGCTGGTGAACATTCCTGAGAAGTTTGGTGACTCTAGCCCAACTGGATTCAGAGATACACGCGACACAAGTTTGTGACAGACAGACAGACGGACAACTCTGGCAAAAACAATGTCTCCCCATATATGGGGGAGACATAATGAGGGATGACATCAGGCTGATGATTTCGGCTAATCTCATGCACTGCTTTTGCAGTGCATGGGATCAAAACCACCGACCTGCCTTCCTTTTAGTTCTTGGCAGAGGGGATAATTTCCGTCAAATAAACAAAAACATCCCCTGTGATAATTAAGCCCCAGAATCACGGCAAGGTAGGAAGGTCTCTGGGGCCAAAGGTAAAGGAATATGTTGAAGCAGTGGCACCACTGCTTCAACATAATCCTTTACCTTTGCCTCAACATAAACCAAAGGTAAAGGATTATGTTGAAGCAGTGGTGCCCCTTTACAGCTTAGATGACTTCAAACGTTTCTTTCGCATTTCAAGACCAACTTTCCAGACAATCTGTGAACAATTTGGGACTTTGCGCGATGAATTTGAATTTAATTTTCTCAGAACAAGTGGACGTTAACCAATATCACTTGGAAAACAGCTACTTGTTTTTCTTTGGTATGTTGGAAGTTTAGAACCACTATGTCGTACTGGTGATCGTTTTAACATCACAGAGTTATCTGTTCTTGGAATACGTGATAGGTTTTGCTCAATAATATTGAGGTATTTTAAATCTAAATACATAGTTTGGACATGAAAGACAAAGTCATTGATAAATTCAATGAAAAGATGGGTTTCCCAAACGTCGTCGGAGCTCTTGACAGTACCCATGTTAAAATCCGCCCACCAAGAGAACATCCACAGACATACGTAAATAGAAAGGGTTACCATTCTATAATACTCCAGTGTGTATGTCGTGAAGATGAGATATACTCATTGTTTTTCAGGATGGCCCGGAAGTGTTCATCTCATTGTTTTTCAGGATGGCCGGGAAGTGTTCATGATTCTATGGTGTTAAAGAATTCAGATCTATGGAATATTGGGCATAATTTGTGCGCAGATGGTCATTTAATTGGAGATGGAGGGTTTCCACTTAAACGTTAGTTATTAACACCCTTTAGAGACAACGGTCATCTTACACAGCAGCAGTGGAATTATAACTTCTGTCTATCATCAACGCGCCAATTTATTGAAAGATACTTTTCGCTGCTGAAAGGACGTTTCCAAAGATTACTGCATGTTGATGTTCGCACCGTTGAAACATGTTAAATTGTGTGTAACTTGCTGTGTTTTGCATAACATCTGTATCTTGCAAGCTGAAGATCTGGATGACTTCTTTGATGATGCAGGTGTAATTGAAAACAGACGAGTAGTGGTCCAAGACATTGATGCAGGGGGCATTCGAAAACGGCAACAAATCGCTCAGATATTGCAATAAACAAACATGTACTCTGTTTCTGCTTCACTATCAATCCGCTTTAACCAATTACCCCCAAAGATACGCCTTTTATAAATTCATATGCAACAAGAAATATTTCACATATCTTAACAGACGATAACTTAAAGCAGGCTAAAATAAGGCAGGCGGCTTCTGGTGTTTTCTACTTTACTTTCAGCCTGCTTTAAGCATCCACCAGTCAGGCAGAAAAAGTTAATTATAGCTCATTATGACTATGATAGACATGAAAATGGGGAGTAGATAAAGGTGTCAAAAGGTACTTCTTTGGGGGAAAGGGTTCTGTGGTGTTTAACTCTTACAACCCTTAAATTCCAAATGGACTATTCCATTTTCTGATCAATGGCAAGTTCACTTTGACTCATAAGGGGTTTGTCATAAAACCTTATAAAAGTATGACAATTTGTGCAGACCTTGACCAAAGGTTCCTTTAGTGTTTTGACTTGGAAATGATTCTCTAATGAGTAGCCATAGTCCAGACATATGTAACACCTTTGGCCCATTCCCTCATTAGCTATTTTTAGACCCAATCTCTTTGAATAATTCTACTGAAAAGGAGCATTTACATGTACTAGCAAAATGAAAAGTTCTAGAATTGTGTAATTTTATAACCATTGCGATAAATAGAGCATTTGCTCCTATGGGGAAATTTTAGTTTTTATTTATTTTTCACAATGGTTTCAAAGCGCGACTTTTACAGAGGTGTCAAACATTGTCAATATGAGGTAATGGGTTAAGTCCTTAAGCTTGTGGAGTTTCTTTGACACACATTTGCAGGAAATAAAAGGAGAAATTAAATATTTGTTTCTTATGTTGTATCCTTGTTTTAGGTAACCGCATGTGACTATGCAAACAGTATTTTTCCAGATCAGGATCTACAGTTTGACATCCAGGTGTTTGCTTTTGAAACAAGCACATTTGTAAAATTTAGCATCAACCATTTGGTACCAAAAGAGTAAACTGAAATATCTGAAACAATAACACTTTATTGATTCTAATATCAAAAATATTAATTGAAAATTGCTTTCATCTTAATCTTTGAGTATTGAACTAACCCGTTATTCTAAAACGAGATATATCCTGCATGTGCAAACACAATAGATCCAGATGAGAAGGTGCAATTTGCTCAAGACCTACAGTATTTATCATTCATTTTCTGTGGTCAGTTATTACATGTAGTAATATGATTCATTATTGTGTGTCCAGAATTAAAGTAGGTTTGGTTCATAAAATATTCAGCAGGACAAGGGTTAAGAAACGAAAATGAACATGGCAACTAACATACAAAAACCATATTACTTTTGGCACTGCCCTACATGACCACCTGTCCATATTAACTCATTCTCTCCTACACAATTTTTAGACCAAACATATTTGAATAAATCTACCGAAAAGGAGCATTAACTATTGAAAAGGGGAATTTTAGAATTGTGTAGTTTTAAAACCATTGTGATAGAGTATTTGCTCCCATGGAGCAAATGCTCTATTTATCACAATGGTTTCAAAATGTGCCTATTACAGAGGCATCAAAATGCGTCATTAAGAATGAATGAGTTAAGTAAACCATTGGCAACAAGCACCTAGATTAATATGAAAGTCTTATTCATGATGGGTGTCTGCAAAAACAATCAGTTTGAATCCTTGGCATTTTGGATATTTCCCCACATATAACAGTGTTTGCTATACTGGCCACAACCATAGAAAGCCAAAATATGTAAACTGTGATTAATATGTGCAGACAGGTGTAGGCCAAAGTGGTTAGTCAAACTCAAACAATGCCTTTCCTGATGGCAAAAACATTAACATAAACACCGGAACATTACTGCATCTGTGACCATTGCTTACTTCACTCAACATTTTAGCCTCACTTCATTTATATAGCCAACAAACTAAACCCGAAACGTCCAACAAATATGGGCCTTATAGGTTTCGCAACCAATTGAGATCCAAGATCAGCTTCAGCATCTGCATAGTCTCACCGGGATCCAATCTGTAGAATAATTACAAAAATATCCCTAAATTCTAAACAAATGACCAATGTCTAAAAAACTCAATGTATTGATCGTCTAAAAAAATTAAAAAATTGACTGTCTTATCTGGATTGACATTTGGTGCAAAAACTGTAAGGTAACTTTCTGATTGTTGGGGCTAAACTAGTTACAAAATTCAGTTCTGGCTTTTAGTGCATGGAAAAAGCATACAATGTATCATTTTCTGCCTTTAACATTTATAGATACGGAGCCATGTCTTTATATCTTGTCTGCAGACACAAGTCTACATTCAGGCAACAAGGGACGCAGCAAACAATATGCCCACAATCAACAAAGGCTGTGCATGCAGTATTTTCCATACATATTTTCACAAGTTTTTTCACCTGAAAAGAGATATATAAATAAAGAAATATTGGCCTATGATCACAATTATTTTTTCATTGAACACGAAAATTTCAGCAAATAAATTTTTCATCAATTTGTTAGTTCTTGTCCTACTGCATTCAGCCTTCAGGAACAGTGTAGATCATATCAATCAGTTATAGAAAGGAAAGAGACTAGCAGAAATTATTAAAAAGAGTAAAAAATGTTCCAAATCTTAAAATATAGCAACACATTTCAAGAACTTCAAAAGGATAATTGTGAAATGCACATGATTTTTTTCAACTAATACACACACCAAAAATATTTTTCATTTATCCTTCAGTACGTTAATGCATTCTCAGAAAAGCTGTAATCCCTCATTATGCTTTCTCTCCTTTTCACTTCTGCATCCTTGTGCCTTTTTCAGCAGCCTTAGACTGGTTTTCCATGTATTCTAAGACTTCAAACATTTGTGTGTTTCCTACTTTTTCGCTTCATACCTTCCTCTTCTGGACTGTTGTGGTATTTCCTTTTCTTCCCAGGCTTGGGAGCCTCGGGCTGTTAATGGCTCAAAAGAATCTACATCCGTCTGCGAAGTGGATTCCTCAGCTTCTTGGCTACTCATAACACAAACAGGACTTACATTAGGTCTGCCTTCAAATAATTCGTCCAGTTCCTTCTCATAGGAATAGTCCTTACGCCTGCTTCCACTTTTGGCATTGTGGTCTTTTGTTTGTTTGTATGCACGTGTAATAGTTTTCATTCTCGTTGCGCACTGGTCTGCTGAAAGTAAGTACATCTCTCCGAGAACTGTTGAACTTCCTCAAAGGCCTTCTTTTTCTTCATTTTGCCTTCTTCAATGTTGTTTTGTCTTTTCTTGTACTCACTAAGCATGAGCAGTGTAGTCGCTCTTGTCCATGTAAGCTCTTCTTGTTGATGCTGAATCTCTATCTTCTTATCAATTTCTGATTCTGTTGATCTGTCGTGGAATGTTGGCAAAACAATTACCATCTCCTCTACAGGTATACCAGCATCTGTGTTTTCAGCAGCTAAAAAGGAATAAAGCAAAATTTGTCAGACAAAAAACATGGCACCAAAATGAGCATACTGAATATGTTTAACACGTTCTTTGTTCTGTGCCTTTTTCAAAACTCAATACCTACTGGATATTCATGGACAAAACAGTTAACAAGAGGACCAGAATGGCCCTGAAACGCTCACCAGACAATCAGAGGGGAAGATTTTCAAAGTTTTCAATATGTTTCCATAGAAAACTATCAGGCCCTAGGGCGGGCCAATTTTGACCCAGGGTCATAATTTATATAACATTTGTAGAGGACCTGAACATGATGCTATGTGCCAAATATGAAAGCTGAGAACCTTCAAGTTTCAGAGAAGATTTTCAAGGTTTTCACTATGTTTCTATTGAAAACTGGCCAGCACTGGGGCGGGCGCCAATTTTGACACAGGGGCATAATTTATATAACTTTTGTAAAGGACCTGAACATGATGCTATGTGCCAGCACTGGGGCGGGGCCAATTTTGACCCAGGGGCATAATTTATATAACTCTTGTAAAGGACCTGAACATGATGCTATGTGCCAAATATGAAAGCTGAGAACCTTCCAGTTTCAGAGAAGTTTTTCAAAGTTTCCACTATATGTTTCTATTGAAAACTGGCCACCCCTAGGGGCGGGGCCAAGTTTGACCCCAGGGACATAATTTATATAACTTTTGTAGAGGACCTGAACATGATGCTATGTGCTAAATATGAAAGCTGAGACTTCCAGCTTCAGGAGAAGATTTTCAAAGTTTTACTTTATGTTTCTACTGAAAACAAGGCACTCCTGAGGCGGGGCCAATTTTGACCCCAGGGGTATAATTTATATAACTTTTGCAGAGGACCTGAATATGATGTTATGTGCCAAAGATGAAAGCTGAGAACCTTGTAGATTCAGAGATTTTTGAAGGTTCAACGGACGACCTATGGAGGTAGAGCATTCGGTATGGAATGCCAGTAACGACATGCTACTTGCCACTTGCTTGTTGCCACTTACGAAAAGGATTTTTTACATGATATACACCGTGAGCGGAAGCGTGTGAATATTTCAAAACACCGCCAAAAACTAGGTAAATCAGTGTGCGATCTGTCGCGTGATATCAACACAGAGATAATTACATGTATCTGCTATCAAACTGTATTATAAAGATGCAACAACCTTGCCGAGGGTGTGGTTATTTAATTGATACAACAGACAAGTTCTGTAGTAGTTGTGGAACTGCTAACAGTTGCATGTGTAAGTGTGGGAAAGGTGTAAAACCCGAATTTAAGTTTTGCTGAGCGTGTGGCATAAATCTGAGGAGGCGGGGGGGGGGGGGGGAGCTGAGTGGGATACCCCAGCCGCTCAGTACACAGGTAAGCTGCGCACATTTTAAACTGAAACTAGACTGTCGCAGGACAGCAAAGCTCGCCTATTGTAGACCTTGTCTACAAAGATGAAGTCCAAAATATTTTTCTATTTTAACTGAACTACAGTAAAACCTCTCTATAACGGCCACTAAATTACATCAAGTAGTTTGTGTTAAAGGCAGGTGTCTGCTTAAAGCAAGGTGAAAGTAAAACAGACCGCTCCTATAGGAGCGTTCTGTTTTACTTTCACCTTGCTTTAACTCTTTCACCTCGATAGCACGCTCCAGCGGGCAGCCGTGTATTATACTGTTCGCCCCGATAGCCCGCTACGGCGGGCATAGTCTGTGTTTTATCATTCCCCAGGTACTGCGTCATAAATCTCGATTGTAGCGAGAACGACCTTGACCTAACGAGAGTTTGATGTGTTTGCTTCCTGGTTTTGTGTGTTTTTGTTGCAAAAAATGTGATTTTGATAAGATTTATACCGGACTTAACACTGTGGACAGGTGTAGCCAATTATGCGTAATGGCGGACAGTGATTCTTCCTCCGACGAGTGGTCAGACTGAGTTTTTCAATAATATTGGTGATTTTGATGTTGTAGAACTAAACGAAAATGATCGACAGGTCGTTCAAAACATTTTACAGGATTTTGAGAATAATCCAGATGATGATACTGGTGATGTTGACATATTTGATGATTATGACTTACCTGAGGAGTTTGTTTGGAGTGAAACATATGAGGTTGTCTGTGAAATCGTGAAACACTCGGGCCTGTTAGACTGTATGATACGTCCGCGTCGCCTTTAGAATTGTTTCAGCTGTTCTACTCTGATCAATTATTTACTCACATTGCACTGTGTACAAATGAAAATGCACGTAGGAAAAGCATGTCAGACCCAGAAAAGCATAAGGGGTCCTGGACTGAAGTGACAGTTGTTGACATAAAGGCCTATTGTGGTGTTGTACTTATGATGGATATATTGAAAATGGATAGGGATGAAATGTATTTTAGGGGTGCATCAAACACCCACTTCATGCTCGGAACAAATATTCCACAAGTGATCACAAAAGATCGCATCTTTCAGATCCGTCGGTATCTTCATTTCACAATGGCCGAACAACAAGGAAATGACAAAATGTTCAAAGTGAGGTCCATGTTAGACACTATTAGAAATGCTTTCAAATTTGAGTATGTTCCTCCTGAACAGATATGTGTGAAAGAATCAATGGTACTCTTCAAAGGCCGGCTTGGGCTGAAACAATATATGAAAGACAAGCCGGTTAAATTCGGTGTAAAGATGTGGATGCTTGCCGACTCCATTTCAGCATACTGCTGGAACTTCGATATTTATGTTGGAAAACGTGCAACACAGGTAATTTGATTATACCAAATTTAACTAAACATATTGTGACTACTTTGAGTTTTTAGTTAAAAAAGGCAGCATTTATTCTTACATTAAAATAAAACATGTTGATTCTTTTGTGAAAGGCTTTTTTTCTGGTGACTGGTGAACAAAATGTACTAAATATTAATGGCACAAAACAAATGCTTTTATATTGACAACCCACTTGATTTTTGAAAATGATGGATTTGCCATTTTATATCAGGATTAGTAGGGGCTGCTGGCAAGATTCTTATCACTCAATCTGTCACTTAAACATTCTGATGTTTCTTTGTAATAAAATTTCAGAATGCATGGCTGTGTTTATATTTTGGAATATCAATAATACCATCACACCATCATCTCCTTTACAAAATACATGTATTAGCAAATTATCTCAGTGATTTTGGCTCTTACTTGAACGTAAGAAATATAAATGCCTGATTTTTTATTGTTATTTGGATGTGGGATAAATAGAACATTGAATTTGTGTTTACCTATTATTTATAACATTTAAATTTTTCTCAGCAGTGCTCGCAAAATGTCAGATTTATTCAATTTGTGCAATAAATTTGACAAGAAGCGAGCACTGGTTCAGTTTCCTATAAAGAGAGTTAAAGGGGTGACAACAATCTTGCATGCAGCTCTTAATATGTCGACTTTCTAGCTTGATCTATATATTTTTAATTTCTTTATTTCAGGTAAATCAGATATTGGGACTGAGTGCTCAAGTTGTGATTGAGCTTACCAAGGACCTACAAAGAAAGGGTTACACAGTTTACACTGACAATTATTACACAAGCCCTAAACTAGCCCACTATTTATTATCAAAGAACACATACATCTGTGGTACAGTGAGAACAAACAGAAAGGGCTACCCACAAGATATTGTTAAATTAAAAGCCGAGGCGCGTCACTTACCACGTGGGCATTTTGAATGGCGGCAATGTGGCGGCATGGTAGCCACATCATGGAAAGACAATAAAATGGTGTACTTTCTATCAACCTCACATGTTCCAGGAGTTGACAACTTGACAACAACACGGAAAAATAAAGATGGAACGGAGCTAGAGCTGTCGTCAACTCCCACTGTTAGCAGTATGGCCAATACATGGGGGGTGTTGATCGCAATGATCAAATGACAAAACTTAACAAATCTAAAATGAAGTGGTACCGAAAGGTAGAGCGAAAGTTGTTAGAATGAATGAATGAATGGTGTTTTACGGCCCATCGACACTGATGGTCATATAGAGCCGAATAAATAATGTAAATAAAACTATATGATGAAATCAAATAAAGACAATCTCACTAGATTATGTAAATGTCAGTCCCGATCAACAGGATTGTAAATAAAATAAGGACAAAACATAATCGACATTCTAAAAATATACCTTTTAAATTTTAGAATATATATTAATGGCTTTTAAAAAATCAAATATTTTGGGTATTTCTACCAGCTCAAACAGTTCCCTCAGGGAATCTGCTTGAAAGAACCTATCTCTGATTAAAATTAAATCAGGACATTCAATGAGAATGTGCTGAATTGTATAAGGCTCAAAACAAAATAAACATTCAGGTTGAACTTCACCTTTCAGTAAAAATGAATGAGTTAAAAAAGAATGTCCAATTCTTATTCTGGCCAATACGACCTCATCACGCCGAATTGGCAAGCATGAACAAAAATGTTCACCTAAAATAGGTTTAACAGCATGGAGCTTGTTATGAATTTCCTCATTCCAAGACTCCTGCCATTTATATAGAATATGTCTAGTAATTTGTGGTTTGAAATCCGAATACGGTATTCTCATATCAGATTCCGGCGATTCAAGGGCAGACTTCGCTGCAAGGTCCGCCCTCTCGTTGCCATGTATTCCACAATGACTAGGTATCCAACAAAATATTACATCTTTTGAATTAGACATTTCATGGTATTTTAAAACAAGTTTTTTAATAAGAACATTTTTTGTAGAACATTTACTCAGAGATTGAATGAAGGACGAGTTCAGGAGACTAAAGCGAAAGGTGGAAACCTCGATGGCACCAACCCCGGACAGCTCCTCATCCAAGAGGCACGACACGCCAAAAATGTCGGAAACCCCCAGGACATCACTGACGTCGCAAAAGAAGTCGTTGACGCCAGCTAGAAAAGCAATAACGACACCGCGAAAATCGTCGACACCGCGAAAATCTACAACACCAAGAAAGTCGCCCAGAACGTTGACCTTCAGTCCAAAAGCGAGTGTGACATCACCATCAACCTCTGAGCTTTATAATAAGCACACAGAGGCGGAGTTAAGAGATGCCATAGCGCATATGGACCAGCTTTATCAGCTGTGAAGACGCTTCTGCTCATGCTCTTTCCAGAGCCTTATATTTTGAGCCATTCAGTCTCTGGGAAAGCATGCAGCAGCAAATCGGCTGCAAAGCCAGCATTTGACTCTAGATTATACACCATGATGGTGGGCATTTTGAAGGCCAAGTACCACCCTGGTACCAAAGAAATCACCGATAAGGTTCATTCTGTCCAGAAGTGGGTGCAGAAAAAAAACAAATAATCCATTAAAAATAAAAAATAAAAATTCAACCAAACCCTATGGTGCAACACTTCTTCATGAGTCATTGTTAAGTTTGAGTGAGTGAGTGAGTGAGTTGGGTTTTAAGTTTGAATCATAGGGTTTAGTTGAGATATCTCAAGAAAAATGCTCACCTTTTGCTTCTTAATTAACAGTGTCCCAGAGACTGAATGAGTAAAACAAGTGAATCTAGTCAACTGTTGAAGTTCATCATGAGTAGAGATTGTGTTCAAACTCGATATTTTATTCTGACATATTGACCTCAATTTAACTAGAAATAAATTATTTTTGAAATTTTGAGTTTAAGCACAATCTCAAGGGTTTGGTTGAGAAAAAGTTGAGATTGTGTTCTAACTCAGTATTTCATGCTCCGATCTTGGAATAAATTTTGTTATTAAAGTGCAGTGGCAATAAACTTGCATAAGGCATTCAATGTTGAAATATTTTAGTTTGAGCACAATCTCGAATCATAGAGCACTGAGTAAGTGTGAATAATGATTCTTGTCAAATGTTGTTCTGTGCTGTTAGTTAAAAACTGTTGTGGATTTTTGTATTCTAGTCATCTTTTGAAGCTCTGGAACCGTAATCATAAAGCTACTTAAGAAAAGTTCTTAAGTGAAAATTTCAAATGCATATTTCTGATTTATTTTCAATTATACTTCAATGAAATGTTTCATGCTTATGAAAAAAAATGTTTTTCATAAGCATGACAAGTTTCATTGAAGTAGTACAGGTAAACATAGAGATATCTGGATTTGAAATTTTCACTTAAGTTAGACATTTTCTTATGAATACGGCCCCTGACCTGGCTTTCACAACTTGAGATTGTATTCAACCCAACATTTCAATGTGAGATATTGACCCCAATTTTTTTGCTGTTGCACTGCAGTTTTTACTGTCAGTTAACTGGCATGGCTGACAAAATGATAGTGCATTGGCAGTTAAATTGTATAAGTGCATTGGCAGTTAAATTGTATAAGGCATCCAATGTTGAAATTTTGAGTTTTAGCATAATCTTGAATTATAGGGTATGGTTGAGATATGGGCTAATGTTTTTTTAGAAACATGCCTTTAAATCTTTTTTATTTATTTTTATGCCTCCTAACAGAGACCGTAGTGAAAAAGAAAGTGTCGAAAGTGATTCTGGTTAACTGTTGATCTGTAATTTAACTAAACAGTTGTAGATTTTTATATTCTATTCAACTGTTGAAGTTCTGGCCTGGCTTTTACTAAGCCTGAGTCCCAGTCGTGATTGTGTTCAAACCAAATATTTCATTATGAGATATCATATTAACCTCGATTTTATTATTAGTACTACACTTTTTTTACTGGTTGGTAATATATTTTTTAAAGCTGTGGCAATAACTTGAATAATGCAATCCCATGTTGAAATTGAGTTGAGCACAATCTCGAATCAAAGGCCTCTGAGATAGTGTAAATAATGATTCTTGTGTTGTTGTTTTTTGCTTTTAGTTAACTGTTGTTGATTCTAGTCAATTGTTGAAGTTCTGACCTTGCTTTCACAAAGAGTCTCAAGTTGAGATTGTGTTCAAAACTCAAAATAATGATTCTTGTGTTGTTGTTTTTTGCTTTTAGTTAACTGTTGTTGATTCTAGTCAATTGTTGAAGTTCTGACCTTGCTTTCACAAAGAGTCTCAAGTTGAGATTGTGTTCAAAACTCAAAAATTCAATCTTTGATGTTGACCTCAATTTTATTGCTTTGTCATTTCAATTTTGACTGCCAGTTTACTGCTAGTCAAACTTTTAGTGCAGTGGTTATAAACTTTGCTATAAACTTGAATAGGGCATCCAATGTTGAAAATTTGAGTTTGAGCATAATCTAGATTTATAGGGTTTGGTTGAGAAATGGAGTCATGGTGACTGAGTGTGTTTAAATAGTGATTCTGGTCAACAGTCGATTTGTAATTTGAGTAAACTGTGACATTTTTTGTATTCTAGTCAACTGTTAAGAGTCCTGACATGGCTTTCACAAAGACTCTCAAGTTGAGATTGTGTTCAAAACTCAAAAATTCAATCAGAGATCTTGACCTCAATTTTATTGCTTTGTCACTACAATTTTGACTGCCAGCTAAGTTTAAATGGCAGTCAAACTTTTAGTGCAGTGGTTATAAACTTTGAAATAAACTTGAATAGGACATCCAATGTTGAAAATTTGAGTTTGAGCATAATCTTGATTTATAGGGTTTGGTTGAGAAATGGAGTCATGGTGACTGAGTGTGTGTAAATAGTGTTTCTAGTCAACTGTTGATTTATTTGAGTAAACTGACATTTTTTGTATTCTAGTCAACTGTTGACATTTTTTGTATTCTAGTCAAGTTGAGATTGTGTTCAAACTCAAAAATTCAATCAGAGATGTTGACCTCCATTTTATTGCTATGTCACAACACTTTTGACTGCCAGTTAAGTTAAATGGCAGTCAAACTTTAAGAGCAGTGGTTAAAAATTTTAAAATAACCTTGAAGAATGCATCTAATGTCGATGATTGAGTTTGAGCATAATAGAGGGTTAATACACCTTTTTTCGTGCATTAACATCTGCAGAAGACCGAGGACTGTATTTGAAGCCCGAGCCCGTAGGGCGAGGGCTTCAACACAGTCCGAGGTCTTTTGAAGATGTTAATGCACGAAAAAAGGTGTATTGATGCTATTCTTGCATAAAAGATATTGAATTTCTCATCATTTTCGAATTCAGCTAACGTTGAATATGTGCTATAAGGAGTGTAAAGATAAGTTCTGAATTAGGGGAGATAATTGAAACGAATTACCTCGCCTGAAACAAAAAAACACAAAAAACAAAATTACAAGAGTATTTGAAACAAGAGGGCCATTGGCCCTATATCGCTCACCTGAGTTACAGTAATACATGTATATTGACATGTTAATTTTTCAGTGGACAACATTTCTAGCAGATGAAATAAGCTTAGTGCACTGCTTTCACCCTTTCACTGCTGAATAAACTTGAACTGAATTCAGAACTAATACCAAGTGACTGGTTGACCAAGATCTAAACTGTTTACAACTTGTGCCATTTTTGCCTTAGCTCAAAATGCCTAAAACTGGTCTTTGAGAAATTCAAATGACTTCAATAAAGCTATGCAATTATACCTTGACCCAGGTATATTGGCAAATAGAGTGCTAGGCAGTGCATAATGCCAGTTTTTGTGTCTTTAAAAATCGTTTAACCCTTTCCCTCATATAAAGCTGTTTTTATGCATTAGCAAACAGAGTAGACTCAGATCAGACGACTCCTACGGAAGCCGTCTGATCTGGGTCTTCTCTGTTTCTTTTGACACAATATAGATCGGATTCTACAGTTTTTGTCAAAGCAAAAACTTCTCTTCAGAGAAATAATGTGTTTTACACATTAAAAATAAGAGTAGACTAGATCAGACGGCTGCTATAGAAGCTGTCTGATCAGGGTCTGCTCTTTTTACATTTGACAAGATATAGATTTGATTTTACAGTTTTTTTCAAAGCTAAAACTTCTATTTATGGCATTAACAATTTTTTTAAGCATTAGCAAACAAGAGTAGTCCCAGATCAATTTTTGTCAAAGCAAACAGGTTAAGGGTTAATAGGTGTTTAGAAATAAGTCTACCTCTAGGTGTGAATATCTGATGATAATTCAATTAAACGGGTCATTAGTATTTTTAACAATTGAAATTGAGAAGAGTTACGTCTACTGTTATAATTAAGTTATATTTACTCAGTTATTTCATTAATATCATACAAGATTCATACATTTTAGGACTTTCTAATGTGTTGTCATCAAATTTTATAAAAAAAAAATATATTTAAGATGCTTTTTGGTACAGCAGACTTAATCCACAGTAGTAAGTTTAACACCTATCATTGTTAGGGGGGGGGGGATTATCATGTTTTCTTAAGAATTACCATGACTTATATCAGTTGGGCCATTGCATAATCATGTTTTCACAGTTTTCTTAAACATTACCATGACTTACATCAGTTGGGTTTGGACCCAGATCAAAAGTCTAGATGGTGATCATTTTCCTTGATTGGCTGAATTGTTACTTTCCTATATCTCTCACATCTAATTTGAGAGACATTGGAAGACACCATGTAACATCACTCACACTACACACTGGGGTTAATGGGTCAAAATGCCTTTAATGTTTCGTCTGCAACAAAAAGTTATTGTCATCTGCTTCAATTCTTAAAATAAACTTACTTTCATTTTTTTGCAAAAATATGGTTAAGATGATAAACAGTTTGGATCCTGATGAGATGCCGCAGTATGCGGCCTCTCATCTGGATCCAAACTGTTTGCATAGGTAATCACAGTTTCACCACTAGCATGCAAAGAGTTAAGAGTCATGCATTGACCTGGAGAGATTTTATTGCCCAGCAGCTGTAATCTTTGAACTGCTGCTGGTCTGCAGTTTAGGATCTGGAGTTGATATTTAACCCTTAATTTCTCTCATATAAACTTGTTTTCATGCATCTGCAAACAGAGTAGACCCAGATAAGGTGGCTCCTATAGGATCAAGGTCTGTTATTTGCTAATGGAATTTGATAGATGTTTCTATGCCTTCTAAAACACCCAAACTGATTCACCTTCAACATTTTACTATAAATAGTTATAAATAGAATGATACTAGCACTCCAATGCAGTTATCTCCCTTTGTCCCTTATGGCTATGCTGATGGGACAAGGGAAATAACTGTGAGGAAATTACCTTTTAAGTGTTACAGATTCTGATGTTAAGTAGCATAAAACCCCAGGGTGAGACCATTTATGGCCCAGGGGTCATTATTTGAACACATCTGGTAGTGGTATATTAGGTGATGCTTCATACCAAATATCTTAGCTCTAGATTATGTGGTTTCAGACAAAAAAGACAAAAGCCCCAGGGCAGGGCCATTTTTGGCCCGGGGGTCATCATTTTAACAAACTTGGTAAAGGACCATTAGATGATGCTATATACCAAATATCAAAGCTCTAGAAATTGTGGTTTCAGAGAAGAAGATTTTTAAAGATTTAAAAAAAAACCCTGTAAAAGTAGTGGGGCGGGGCCATTTTTTGCCCGGGGGTCATGATTTTAACAAAACTGATAGAGGACATCCTAAGGTACATTTCTGTGAAATTTGGTTGAAATCCTCCCAGTGGTTTAGGAGAAGAAGTCATTTGAAATAAAAGTGAACGGACAGACGGACGGACAGACGGACGACGGGCGGTCACAATAGCTCACCTTGAGCCTTTGGCTCAGGTGAGCTAAAAACACATGATAACTTTATATACAGTAGTAAAGAAAAGTAAAAAACTGATGAAAAAAATGATCGATAAGCAGTATATGTTACATATTTATTTTATAACGTATAAAATCTAAAATGTATAATTATTTAAATTACGGAACCCATTTTGAATTTTTTCCAACGTATCTATATATAGCCAGTCTTTATTTACATTCTAAGCGGGCAACAACGGCACGTGAATTGCCTTATTACGGCCCCGTTATAGTTCTTGTTAATGCACCCCCTGAGACTGCCATTTTATGCAAGAATCTTGTTTATAGGGTTTGGTTGAGAAATCGAGTCATACCTTGACTGAGTGAGCGTAAATAGTGATTCTGGTCAACTGTTGATTTATTTTAGTTTTGGTTATAAATAATAATAAAATTACGACGCTGAAATTTATTTTTATTATATATTTATCTGAGCATGTCTGGGCACTGATGCTTTCTGATTTCCTTGCACCATTTAAAACACAAAGAACCACATCCTTTGGTTGATGACCATGGTTGATCACATTTGGTTAATCACATTTTCTTAAATTCTTTGCGGTTGACCGTGGTCTTTCATGGTAATTTACAGTAGACCGTGGTTTTTGATGACGGTCGACCACGTTCCTTCATGGTTAAAACACGATTGACCGTGGTCTTCATGAGAAAAAGACCACGGTCGACCGTGTTTTTTTATGGTTAAAACGCGGTCGAACGTGGTCTTTCATGGTTATAAGACCACGGTTGACCGTGGTTTTTGATGGTTAAACCGCGGTCGACCGTGGTCTTTCATGGTTAGAAGACCACGGTCGACCGTGGTCCTTCATGGTTTTTAGACCACGGTTAACCGTGGTCTAGTTGACCACCAAAAACTGTGGTGCCATTTAACAAAACGTGGTCGACCACGTTATACCATGGTTGTACGACCATGAACTACCGTGGAATACCACGGTAGTTCATGGTAGACCATGGTCATATGACCGTCATTTTCGACTGGGTATATCATGCATCTTTTGACTGGTTAACGCAATAGTTAAAGTACAGGGACTGCAAATAAAACGCTTTATAGCCGAGTCTTTATGGCGCAACCATGATTTTCACGGTGTCGAATCGGTTTCGGACCCAATCCATTTCAATATAGGTCGTTTCGGCCACCCAAAAAACCAACTCCAATTTGTTTATAGATGGCATATGATAGCAATTGTGAAATGATTGAACGCAATTCTAGGAATGAATCTAAAAGATATAACATCAACCTTCTTCGACCAAATGCATGTTTATTTTTGCAAACACTTTGGGTCTAGTATCGTAGACTCGCCTTCTATCGAACCTCACCTGTTTATCGAACCTTTCATTTTTTTGTGTTTTTACGCATGTACAAGTGCATACTACGTCATGAAATCATGAGTATCGTTGCTTTGTCTGTAAAAAAAGCCTCATGGATTTAAAAACGAAATATACGTCAAAAACGGGTAAATGCAGTTTATTTTTACTTCAACTCTGCTAAACATGAGAAAACTCTTAATACGTCGTAAAATAGGGCGAATCTCTGTTCGTAAACAAACCCGTCGATTTCGCGCATGCGCAGTTAACTGGTGGGCAAAAACACCAATAACGGCCTATGTAAAGGCTAGGCAACAGTTAGCCTACACATCATTTAACGACCGTGTTGGTTTTGAATTGTTGATTTCTGTACATTTACTGTATCCTCTGACTATAATGACAATTATGTTTTAGTTTCTAAGGATAGATACAACAAGAAGCTTGAATAAATCGGCCCTATTAACTACCAGCTGAACTTTGAAAAAAAACCCACAAAACCCCCCCGATCCCTTGATCTGGCCTTTCTTTCAAATGGGAGACATTCTTATATATTTGTTGGACATGCCTGATATTTCGAATAATTTAGATCAACAGTATTTAAAATTTTAATTCTCGTTTTATTTCATCTAGATATTAAGTTATACAGCCTCATGTCGTTCATTCGTGTGTTGTAAAATGTCTTTCCGGCTACTGTACAGTACCGTAGCAGATCTAGTAAAAGTATTTAAGATTAGATCTAGATCATATCAATCTATATTATCTTTAGAACCATATTTCACAATGCACTACCTTTTTCAATATACATGTATCTAAATCGTTGGGATTTAATTATGCTTAGCCATAGATCTAATTAGTCAAAACATAGTTATCTTCTATTGTTCGGGAAGCTGTTTAACAAATCATTACTTTAGACAATTGGCACATAGTTTGGTAGTTGTCACAATAGAAGCATTCCTGTTACGTAATAGTTCATAACTTTGTTGATAAGACAGTGTGTGATAGATGGCAGCTCCGAGATCGCTGACCCTTGTCCCCTGCTGAGAAATTAGGGGATTTACTGACCATCTGGCACCTTTGATCGTTACTGTTTTCCTAGGTCTAGTTAGTAAATTAGCAGTATTTCGGCTGAGTAAGTAATGTAATAGTATAGTCTCCAACTGTCTAACACAATTCATTTTAGTATTCAAAACAAATAGTGTGTATTGTTAGAATCTTTGAATGCGGTGAATGAAAGTACTGACATTCGCAAAATGTAGACCCAGACAATATATATAGCTAAACAAGCAACCCTCTGACCAGGGTCTTCACTGTTTATTATTCAAAATCATATACATGTAGCAAATTTAAGTCTTATTATATAATGAATGGGATCTACAGTTAAACAATGACCTTAAATTTAAGCATTCAAAGATGTAACCCTTTCTTTAATATAAACGTGTGTTCGTGTATTTGCAAACAGCGTAGACACAGATCATACTGGGGCTGCTCTGTTTATGAAATTGTAATAGGTCCGACTCTACAGTTTCTACCAACAAAACAATCCTGTCTACAAATGTCATTAGAAACATTACCTTATAAATAGTCATATCATTATTTCTTACATGAATACTGAGCAGGGAAAGGGTTTATGTATTTTACCAATATTTAACTTTTTCTGATTATAATTTTGTACTGTGCATTACCCATGCTTTGAAAAGCTTATATCTTTCAATTCCACAGGTTGTCATGTTAAACTGTTGTTATTTTAGTTAAATAGCCGGCAAATAGTTTATTGTAGATCTGTCGTGTTATTTGTTCTACAACCGACTCCAAATAAAGATGTTTGTATCGTGTAAATTCATCTTCCAGAATCAATTTTCGGTTCCTGACTATGTTTCTACACGTACTATCGATGTAATTATCATCAACGATTGCACCATAATCGTTTTTTGATTTAAACAGAAGTTTTCAAAGTGCTGCCAATGTTTCTGTTATCGTTTACATATCAGCTGTCAGTCTTTTTGCCCACCAAGCTTTTCTCGGCTAAGATAACAGGTGCGCGTGACGTCACGGCGATTCGCCCTATATCAACATAAATTGAAAAGTGTACCACATTAAAAATCACAGCTCTGACCCCTTCAGCTTATGCAAAGGTCGCCTGCCCATGATGAAATCACGTGATTATGAGTATTGTTACAGTAAACAGTTTCTAAAATAAAGGTTCGATAAGCGGGTGATATTTTTCTAGCAGCCGTTTTTGTTATGCGGGTGGTGGGGAACACTGGATTGTTTGGGGATTAATAGGTGAGGATAAAAATATTTAATTGTTTCAAGGTATGTATAAAAGATTATTTTGAACTGATGATTTATTTTTTTCTTCAATATTAAATAAACATTTTCTGTTCCTGGTCAAAGGTTAGGTTTGATAGACGGTGAGACCATGCTAGGTCTACAAAATAAAACATCTGTATTTCGAAATATATATACTAGAAAGGAGCCCACGCTGGCTCGGGCAGACTGTTTGGTACATTCTGGTGAATTGCAAGGTACAATCACTACAATGCTTTTCCAGTATCATTATTAATTATTACAGAAGTAATCAGGGTCTACACCATCTGACAGAACTGATCAGGGTCTACACTATCTTGCAGTACTGATCAGGGTCTACACTGTCTGACTACTGATCAAGGTCTATACTATCATGGTTTTATCAGGTTGTGCATTGTAAATTTGATTTGTTAAGGTCTACATTGGTTATCAGGATCTACACTGTAATGCCAGACCTTGATCAGACAGGTTATATCTATACAATCAGGGTACACGGTCAGGTTTTGTTACAGGGTCTACATTGTTTATCTTATTTGTTAGAGGGTCTACACATAAGTTGTTTTTATCTGTATAATGAATATACATTGTTGATCAAGATTGGTCAGCATAGACACTGTTTGTGCGGTCTACACTGCCAGGCTTTGATCAGGGTCAGCACTTTGATCTGGGCCAGCAGTAAACAAAAAGTATCTGTAGTCAAATCATCCAACTCACCAAAATGCCATCATTATGCATGGGTTTGTTTCCATATACTAACCTAATTCGACAATAAATCATCAGTTGCATCATTGTTGGTTGTTGCCGATCACACACATTTAGTGTGCGACTCGATCTCAAAACTCAAAAGAACTTCGATCAGGTTCATTAGAAACTGCTCTTGCCGATCACACACATTTAGTGTGCGACTCGATCTCAAAACTCAAAAGAACTTCGATCAGGTTCATTAGAAACTGCTCTAAATAATAGCTAGTTTTTAAATAATTGCTTAGATCTAAATCATGTTAAATACTTTTCGGTTCTAAATGAGTAATTTTGTATTCAATTTACAAACACGTGTGTATCACTGTAGTCCCTTCGTTTGGTTTACATTAGTCTGTCATGTTTTGTTCCAAAATAAGTCTGTCTATCTGTATAAACAGTCACAAACTGTCCCCAGTGTTTGGTCAACAAATAATAAAGGAGAAACAAAACAAACAAATAAATAATACGATTGTGTCCATATCGGAATATTCGCCAATCGCTACTCGCATTGGAAGGTCTTTTCCCGTCTGTTTAGATGGGACTTTTTCTGTAGGTACAGGAATTTCTCTGTATCCAAACTGCTGATATTAATGCTTTGTCGATGTCAAATAACACATCTTCAGTGTGTAAGCTACCCGCACATAACATTACCCAATATGTACATTCTGCCGTATTTACGGCAAATCCGACAAAACATTGAGCTATTGATATTGATATTTTAGTTGTTAGAAATGACAATGACAAAGTTTATTTGCAATATAAGGCCCCCGGCCCAAAATACAAACTACATGCTTTAACAATATGTGTAGCGTCAATAGTTTTTTTTTAATGTATAACTATAAATCAATATCGTTCAATATGCACTTGTTACGGTATATCAATATCATGCATTGAGAACATACGATGTAAAATGTGTGTTTACTTATCGGCAAAATAACTTAAAAACATCAGTAAAGCATCTTTAAAAAGGCTCATTCTGCGCAAAAGATCCAGTGACCATTACTCAAATGAATCAGGAGTTTCTTGGCGCAGTTTAAATCCTTTATTTACATATTTTGCAAGTGCAAAAATGCTATCTTGTCTTTCATCAGACATGATTCTGATAAAGTGTCTCTCACTCGGTGGTGCATTGGACCATTCTATTCTGAAATAAGTTTCACGTAGCTCGGAGTATAAAGGGCATGTCAGAATGAAATGCATTTCTGTCTCTATTACATAAACATTTCTCTTTAGGCAGTACAAACAAAATCTATAGTCTCTCTCTATATTAAGGTGTCTACCTTTTTCAATCATTAAGCCATGACTCGAACAACGAAAATTGGATAAACATCTTTTCAAGTTATAGCTTAATGGCATTGACAAATACTTTTCAGGAACTAGCGCACTTTTAAACAGTTTATAAGATAAGGCTTTTGGCGACGATGTTACATCCTCAAGAACACCCTGTGTTTTGCACAGTCACTTACTCTTTGCTTAAACATACGCAGGCAAGTGAGTTTATCTCCGGCCTCGTCCGCTATCCAAGCATAACAAAATCCATATTGGAATAAGACATGCTTGAGGTACGTTGCCCATGTAGTTCGTTAAAATTCGAAAATTTTGTCATTAAGCCCGGTTTTCCTGGAGCTGGACTCATATTCAAAGTTTTACAATATATTTCTATAGAATGAATGAATGAATGAATGAATGAATGGTGTTTTACGGCCCATCGACGCTGATGGTCATATAGAGCCGAATAAATAATGTAAATAAATCTATATGATGAAATCAAATAGAGACAATCTCACTACTAGATTATGTAAATGTCAAACCCGATCAACAGGATTGTAAAGAAAATAAGGACAAAACATAATCGACATTCTAAAACTATACCTTTTAAATTTTAGAATATATATTAATGGCTTTTAAAAAATCAAATATTTTTGGTATTTCTACCAGCTCAAACAGTTCCCTCAGGGAATCTGCTTGAAAGAACCTATCTCTGATTAAGATTAAATCAGGACATTCAATGAGAATGTGCTGAATTGTATAAGGCTCAAAACAAAATAAACATTCAGGTTGAACCTCACCTTTCAGTAAAAATGAATGAGTTAAAAAAGAATGTCCAATTCTTATTCTGGCCAATACGACCTCATCACGCCGAATTGGCAAGCATGAACAAAAATGTTCACCTAAAATAGGTTTAACAGCATGGAGCTTGTTATGAATTTCCTCATTCCAAGACTCCTGCCATTTATATAGAATATGTCTAGTAATTTGTGGTTTGAAATCCGAATACGGTATTCTCATATCAGATTCAGGCGATTCAAGGGCAGACTTCGCTGCAAGGTCCGCCCTCTCGTTGCCCTGTATTCCACAATGACTAGGTATCCAACAAAATATTGCATCTTTTGAATTAGACATTTCATGGTATTTTAAAACAAGTTTTTTAATAAGAACATTTTTTGAAGAACATTTACTCAGAGATTGTAAAACAGAAAGAGAATCCGAAAAGATTATATGTTTACTATATGATTTTCCAGCAATATAATCAAGAGCTAAGTCAATAGCTTTGATCTCTGCTGAAAAAATGGAGGCATTATCGGGAAGCCGAAACTTTGTCTCCGAGTCATCAGCCACAAAGGCAGCTGCAACTCTCTCATCATCTTTTGAACCATCAGTATATACTTGTTCATAATCTTCAAATCTTGAAATTATTTCATTTAAAAAATAACTGAATTCAAGCGAGCTTGTTTCAGACTTTTTATGCCGTGTTAGTTCAAAAATAACTTTTGGTGGTTTAATAGTCCAAGGTGGTACAGATTCAACTTTAGTATTTTCAACTAAAGACAAATCTATATCACTATTTGAAAACTGTTTTTCATACGTATTCCGAAAGGTGGAATTACCTTTTCCTTAGATTCAAATAAACGTTGATATTTAGGTCTAAAAACATTTTTATGAGCGGGATTTGATGGGTTTGAAGCTAATTTAGAGGTATACTGCATGGATAGTTTTTCACGACGAGAGTAAAGTGATGGCTCATTCGCCTCAACATATAAGCTTTTAGCAGGGGATGTCCTAAAGGCACCCAATGCTAAACGTAAACCTTGGTGATGAATTGGATCAAGCATCTGCAAGTATGATTTCCTTGCAGAGCCATATACAACACTACCATAATCCAGTTTGGACCTCACCAAACTTCTATACAATTTGAGCATTACATTGCGATCTGCACCCCATTCGGTATGTGCAAGAACGCGAAGCAATTTCAAAGTTTTCTGGCATTTAGCCTTTAAATATTTAATATGAGGTATAAAGGAAAGTTTTTTGTCAAAAATGACACCGAGAAACTTTGCCTGGTCTACAACAGGAATGGGATCACCATTCAAGTGCAACTCCGAGTCATTGTGAAATTTTCTCAGTTGACAGAAATGTACACAATTTGTTTTAGACTTGGAAAATTTAAAACCGTTTTCAGTAGCCCATTTTTGAGCTTTATCAATGGACTGTTGAAGTTGATGTTCAACAGTACGCATGTGTTTAGAACGGTAACAAATTAAAAAGTCATCAACATACAATGAACAATCCGTGTCATTAGTAATAGATTGAACAATATTATTAATTTTAACATTAAATAGAGTAACTGACAAAATACTTCCTTGTGGAACACCCATTTCCTGTTTTTGCATATCAGGAAGAGTAGTTCCAACGCGGACTTGAAATTCCCTATCATTTAAAAAGTTTTCAATAAAAACTGGAAGTCGACCTTTAAGTCCTGATTCATGAAGGTCTTTCATTATGCCATACTTCCAAGTTGTATCGTAAGCTTTCTCAAGATCAAAGAAGACAGCAACTAAGTGCTCCTTCTTGATGAAAGCTTCGCGAATAAATGTTTCCAACCTAACTAAATGATCACTTGTACTTCTTTGGCTCCTGAATCCACTTTGATACTCCGTAATGAGGTTGTTGGATTCAAGATACCAAACAAGTCTTGCGTTAATCATGCGCTCTAAAGTTTTACATACGCAGCTCGTCAAGGCTATGGGACGATAATTATTTGGATCTGTGTTATCTTTCCCTGGTTTTGGAACAGGAATAACTGTTGCCTGTTTCCAAAACTTGGGCAATTTACCACTTGACCATATATGGTTAAAAATATCTAAAAGAACATGCATACAATTTGAGGGCAAGTGCTTAAGAAATTGATAATGAATATCATCAGGTCCAACAGCTGTATCGTGCGATTTATTAAGAGAATCAAACAATTCTCTCTCAGTAAAAGGTAAATTGTAGCTTTCAGTGTTATGAGAGGAAACATTAAGTTTTTCCTTTTCTTTACTCTTTTTAATGTTTCTAAATTCAGGGGTAGACTTAGCTGATGAAGAGTTTTTAGCAAAAGCATCAGCTAAGGAATTGGCTATATCTTTTACATCTGTTATTTTTTTTATCATCTGCATTTAAATGTCCAAATGAGGATTTACCTTTACCACTTATTTTACGCACCATATCCCATACCTTCTTTACTGATGAACGACAATTTAATTTAGAAACATATTTCTTCCAAGACTGTGATTTAACAGTCTTGATAGTACGACGAGCTTTAACCCTAAATACTCTAAAATGATTTAAATTTTCCTGAGTAGGACTGACTTTAAATTTCCTAAGAGCTGCTTTACGCTTTCTAATAGCCTCCTTACATTCATCATCATACCATGGTTTAGGAGGTTTCTTTGGGTTTGATGAGGACTTTGGAATGCATTCTTCTGCCACTGAATATAAAATGGATGTGAATGTTTCAATGGGGTCATCACTATTTTCAAATACATCTGATCTTATCTTTTCCCTACACAATATTTCAAACTTTTCCCAATTTGCTTTCTTGAGTTTCCAGCGAGGAACACATTCCTCGACTGGAGAAGCAATATGGTTTAGAAATATTGGAAAGTGGTCACTTCCACATAGGTCGTCACCAACTTTCCAATCATAATCTAAGTAAATGGTAGGGTAACAAATAGAAAGATCAATGCAAGTAAAAGTTCCTGATGCCGGGTGTAGGTAAGTTGGGGACTTATTGTTGGAGATGCACAAATCGTGCTCACCAACAAAATCCTCAACAATTTTACCTAAAGCATTTGTATTTGTAGATCCCCATAGAGGATTATGGCTATTAAAATCCCCTAACAATATAAATGGGGCAGGCAATTGTTCAACAAGGGAGTCAAGTTCTTTCTTGTCAACTGTTGTCCTTGGCGGAATATAAATAGAACAAAATGTAATGACCTTATGAAGGGTGACACTGACAGTAACAACTTGTAAATTAGTTTTAATAGGTAAAAGACTATGAACAACAGAGTTGTTCACAATAATTGATGAGCCGCCAGCAGCTCTTTCACCATCTTTAAAAATATGATTATAAATAGAATAATTTCTAAAGTTGACTTGATCAGTGTCCTTCAAGAATGTTTCTTGAAGACACATTATGGCCGGGTCATATTTATTTAGCAACAGAAGAATTTCATTATAATTTGCCTTAAGTCCTCTACAATTCCATTGTATTACGCAATTTTTCATTATTGATTAATGAAAATATATATTTAGTTAGGTTGGAGGCTTAACAGGAACAATCTTTGATTTTTCTTTTTTCTTTTTTGGGGATTTGGAAGAAGGCACAATGGATGTATGTACATCCATCACTTCTTCCTCATCCAAGCTGCTATAAGTGTTGTGCAGCTTTACAGGATTCCCTTTACCATTTGGTAAAGGATCACTACTGTTTGGTTTTGTTTTAGAGTTAGAGTTCTGACTCTGAGGCGATCCCTGGGTCGCCTGACAAGCCATGTCAGATTTGCCGGAGACGGCAGAGTCAGAAATCTGTTTGTAGTTTGGCGCACCGTGTGGCCAGGTGATGATTGTCTGAGTTTCAGCGTTCTTAGTTTGGATTTTATTTTCCTTCACCTTATCTGCATAAGATGAGCCCGCAACTGTGGAAGGTTTTGAGGCTTCCACAATTTTACGGGCTTCAGGAAAGGAAACATTCTGTAGAACTCTAATTCTCTGAATTTCATTTTCCTGCTTCCACTTTGCACACTCCTTTGAGTGAACAAAGTGATCCCCTTTGCAGTTAAAACACTGCACAGGGTTTTCACAGGTCGAGGAATCATGATCTTCCTGACCACAACGGGCACATACTGGTTTCTTGGTACACTTGTCCTTGTGATGACCAAACCAACACCGAAGAGGATTTGGAATGAAAGGGTCAACATCGATGCTTAAGTAGCCACATTTTAGTCTTGGTGGAACAAACGGGACGTTAAACTTAAGTATGAAAGTATTGGTTACTATTTCTCTACCTTTTCTAACAAACTTAATTCGTTTAACCTCCGTAACATTCGGATTACTAAGTTCTGCTAGCATTTCTTCCTCATTGGTGTGCTGAAGATCACGGCTTCGCACAACTCCTTTACCGAAATTCAAGGACTGATGAGGAGACACCTGTATAGAGATGCCAGCAAACACTTTACTCTTGAGTAGGTTATCAGATTGTTGTTTTTTATTACATTCCACCAAAATTTTCCCTGATCGTAAAACTTTGACATCCTTTGGCTCACCTGCCAAACCCTGCAGTGCTTTCGTAACTGCAAAGGGTGACAATTTGCCAGAGATTGGTCATCGTTTACCGGACAAAGTACCAAGAATCTTGGCCAATAATTATGTCTCCCCCCATATTTATATGGGGGAGACATATTGTTTTCGTGAGAGTTGTCTGTCTGTCCGTCCGTCTGTCCGCACTCACCAATGGGTAGTTGTGTGACTTTTTCTAACTAGTCACACAAGTAAAATCATTAACCTGGCCATCTCTTGTGACATTAACCTGGCCATTTCTTGTGACATTAACCTGGCCAGTTGTGGGACATAGGGTTAGGGTTAGGGTTAGCTTCCAGATCATTCTTTTCCAAAGTTAGAGCCAAAAATAGTTTTTCTTGTGGGACTAGTCCCACAAGAAAAGATCAAAGGAAAAAGTCACACAACTACCCATTTGTTAGTATGTCCGTCTGTCTGTCACACTTTTTGTCCGGACGATAACTTCAATATGCCTGATGCCAGTTGATTGAAACTTCATATATGGAAAGAGCATAATGAGAGGAAGTGTCATGCACAAGGTCCATAACTCTGGCTTCACTAATATTGGAGTTATTGCCCTTTGTAAAAAAAATCACACTTTTTTGTCCGGACGGTAACTCCTACATGCCTGATGCCATTGGATTGAAACTTCATATATGGAAAGAGCATAATGAGAGGAAGTGTCATGCACAAGGTCCATAACTCTGGCTTCACTAATATTGGAGTTATTGCCCTTTGTAAAAAATATTATAATTTTTTGTCCGGACAATAACTTCAATATGCCTGATGCCATTGGATTGAAACTTCATATATGGAAAGATCATAACGAGAGGAAGTGTCATGCAGAAGGTACATAACTCTGGCTTCACTAATATAGGAGTTATTGCCCTTTGTAAAAAAAATGCACACTTTTTTGTCCGGACGATAACTTCTATATGGCTCTTGCCATTGGATTGAAACTTCATATATGGAAAGATCATAACGAGAGGAAGTGTCATGCACAAGGTCCATAACTCTGGCTTCACTAATATTGGAGTTATTGCCCTTTTTAAAAACAATCACAATTTTTTGTCCGGACGATTACTCCTATGTGACACATGCCATTGGAGTGAAACTTCATACATGGAACAATCATAATAAGAGAAAGTGTCATGCATAAGATCCTTAACTCCAGCTTCAATAAATTTAGAGTTATTGCCCCTTGTACATTTGTTTAATTCTTTCTTGTCCGGACGATAACTCCTACATGGCTCTTGCCATCGTATTGAAACTTCATATATGGAAAGAGCATGATGAGAGAAAGTGTCATGAACAAGGGCCATAATTCTGGCTTCAATACTTTTGGAGTTATTGCCCTTTGTTACATTTTTTGGCCGATCAATAACTCCTATTGACTGATGCTATTGGAATGACGTTTTATTTTTGGAAAGAGCATGATGAAAGTAAGTGTCATGCACAAGGGCCATAAATCTGGTATCAGTATTTTTAGAGTTATTAGCTGTTATCATTTTCTTCTTGAAAAATGTAGTGTGGAAAACGCATAATGAGGGGAAGTATCATTCGTCAAGACCATAACATTTTTAGTGATTTCCCTTTACATATTGTTTTTATTAGAGGGGAGACATCCGTTTTTTTGACAAAAACCTCTAGTTGGTTGTTTGATTCTGGGAAGTAGTTGTTTCACGGTCAGACTCCGATGACTCAGAATCCTTCCGTGACCTTTTGAAAGTATTAGTTTTGTTTGAATTTGAGCGTTTTTTGGCGGGGGTTGCCATGGCGCTTAATTATATTTCATCACCCATGCTCCCCACCCACCTCGGAGTCCAACAAGGGGATGTCTTCGGGATATCTCCAGCAAAAACACCAGGGTTACATGGGTGATATACTCAGATAAATAGCAAAGTCGAGCCAACGCCGTACCTCCAATGCGCTACCGCTAAATAGAACACCTTCTGGCCAATAGGTTAATCGACGCAGGAATCGCTGGTCAACCATACACAAAATCTACCTGATTAGCCCTAAAACCACCGCCTTCAAGGATACTTCAGAACAAAGTTAACATTAGCTACACTAATGAAATGTATTAAAATAAAAATAGCATGTCATTTAAAAGAAAAATGACGAACTCTAAGATATGAAGTATCCTTGGGCAAGACATGGTAAGCCGATTGATCAGACTGGGCCAGGCCTGACCGCTCGTCTGCGCCCAGGTTAAGGGCCAAAGCAGTGTGTTGCATCAAGAGGTCATACGCTCTGAGACCTCTTTTGCTCAACTACCAGGATCCCATCACCTGGTCGATTCGAGTCGCAACCCACGGCAAACAGGTTGCTCCTATTCGGGGGGATCTTACCCCTCTGCAGGAGATGCAGCTGGCGAATTCTAACCCCCGCCATCAGGGGGGAGAAATATTGGAAAGTGGTCACTTCCACATAGGTCATCATTATAGGTTATGATTGGAAAGTTGGTGATGACCTAAGTAAATGGTTGGGTAGCAAATAGAAAGATCAATGCAAGTAAAAGTTCCTGATGCTGGGTGAAGATAGGTTGGGGACTTATTGTTGAAGATGCACAAATCATGCTCACCAACAAAATCCTCAACAATCTTACCTAAAGCATTTGTAGTTGTAGATCCCCATAGAGGATTATGGCTATTAAAATCCCCTAGCAATATAAATGGGGTAGGCAATTGTTCAACAAGGGAGTCAATTTCTTTCTTGTCAATTGTTGTCCTTGGCGGAATATAAATAGAACAAAATGTAATGACCTTGTGACACTGACAGTAACAACTTGTAAATTAGTTTTAATGGGTAAATAACTATGAACAACAGAGTTGTTTACAATAATTGAAGAGCCGCCAGCAGCTCTTTCACCGTCATTAAAAATATGATTATAAATAGAATAATTTCTAAAGTTGACTTGATCAGTGTCCTTCAAGAAAGTTTCTTGAAGACACATTATAGCCGGGTCATATTTATTCAGCAACAGAAGAATTTCATCATAATTTGCCTTAATAGTCCAATCATTAAGAGCGAAATTAAGGCTAAACCTCGGACTAAATAGTACAGAAATGATTTCATCAAGGTTTGAAAGTTCAATGCCACTATTATCACCAAAAAAAAGTCTAGTAAAATATAGTGAGTGGAAATTGGTCAAATTCCACCTTCTTTATAAGGACTGTCAGCGAGGAATAATACATTTTCCTTATCATGCGTGTTTGCTTCTTTTCAAAACAAATCGCTTTACATGAACAACAAATTTCCAAAACTATACTTGATTAGTTCTTTACATTAAAAAATGCCTTAAATGCTAATAAAACAAAAAATGGTCTCAAAATATTCAAAATTTGTCCCTTTTTACTAAACAATATAAGGTGTTAGGTGTTTGATTACCCCACCCACCATATACACGTTAAATGACAAAACATTTTTATCATAAAATTTGATATATAATTAGCAAAAACAGCTCATTTGTATTGTTTCGAAACAGTACAATCACTCATTTAATTTTTAGTCACTTATCTGACCTTGAATCTAACATTGATCCTCCGAAACACGGCTATTCTGGACTATACAACCAGCTTGGATTTAAATTGGAAATCGAACAATTTGATCCTTCGAATCCAAGCTGCTTGTCACACAAACACATAACATAACAACGTTGAAACTAATTTAAGAATGATAAAACCAAATTCATATTATTAGGACATAACACCTTATTTGGCTGAATAAGGGTTATAACCATATTCCTGCATACAAACCTGTATAAAGCGACCACAAAACAGAATATTTTGCAGGCATTTAGAATGAATGGTGCATAATGCAGTACAAATGTGCAAATGCTCATTGCGGCTGTATTGCATTAAGCTTTCATTCAGCCTTCATGCAACAGGTTGGCAAGTTGTCGTATATGTTGTCGTCGTTAAATACACGTTTGACTTTATCATCCTTGTTCTTGTAAACACTCCAGAAAGCAACATATTTACAAAGTATAAGACAAACTAAAGGTTTGCTTCTTTTTGACTCGCTTGATCCCTCTATTTATGTTACTATTTGTAATTGGTCAAATGAATGACAAATTATTAATTGTTCAATATTTTTAAAACAAGTGACATGCAGTTTGGAATCAGATGAAACATCTTATCTGATGTCAAACTCCAAATGTTCATGTTATATTAATACGTTTTGGCAGATTCGCCATCAGCAGAATACAGAATGGATTCAACTCGTAACTTACTGACTACCTATTTTCTCAACAATATATGTGTATCATCCTCTTTACTCAAACAAAGTACATTCTGTGCAAAACTCTGCTTACATTATTTTTATGTATTACCGTACATTTTGCATTCTTCTGGTAAAACTTGTTCCAATGCAATGGAAATTGTTCAGACCCAATTTCAATATGTTTAATATTGGATCAAAGTTTGGTATGTTTTTGGCAAAATGTATGATAAGTCCTCTACAGTTCCATTGTATAACGCAATGTTTCATTATTGATTAATTAAAAAACATTTAGTTAGGATGGAGGCGTAACAGGTACAATCTTTTTTTCTTTTTTGGGGATTTGGAAGAAGGAACAATGGATGTATGTACATCCATCACTTCTTCCTCATCCAAGCTGCTATAAGTGTTGTGCAGCTTTACAGGATTCTCTTTGCCATTTAGTAAAGGATCACTGTCATTATGTTTTTTAGATTTTTTAGCACAAAGTGCTCAAGGTGAGCTATTGTGATACCCCTGTGTCCGTCTGTCTGTCCGTCAACAATTTCAAACGACTTCTTCTCTGAAACCAACTGTCCAATTGTAACCAAACTTGGTCAGATACATACTGTTGGTGGGTGCTTCAAAAGTTGTTAAAAGATAGTGGGTGGGGCCATCGGTCTTGTTGCCATGGCAACTGTACACAATATCTAGAAAAATCTTCTTCTCCAGAATGACTTGTCCGATTTGAATATAGTTTTCACCAAAATGTTTCTCAGTTGATAGACTTTAAAAGTTGTTAAAAGAATTTTGATCTGGCAAAAAACATGGCCGCCAGAGGGCGTGGTCATTTTTCCCATATATGGTAATATTGGAAAATCTTTAAAAATCTTCTTCTCTGAAACTGTAAAGCGTAGACCTTTGATATTTGGCATGTAGCATGATCTTATGGTCCTCTACAAAGATTGTTCAAATTATGACCCCCGGGCCAAAAATGGCCCCGCCCAAGGGCTTATCAGTTTTTCATAGGAAAATCTTTAAAAATCTTCTTCACTGAAACTGTAAGGCCTAGAACTTTGATGTTTGGTATGTAGCATAATCTTATGGTCCTCTACAAAAGTTCAAATTATGACCCCCGGGCCAAAAATGGCCCCGCCCAAGGGCTTATCAGTTTGTCATAGGAAAATCTTTAAAAATCTTCTTCTCTCAAACTGTAAGGCCTAGAACTTTGATACTTGGTATGTAGCATGATCTAATGGTCCTCTACAAAGATTGTTCAAATTATGACCCCCGGGCCAAAAATGGCCCCACCCAAGGGCTTATTAGTTTTTCATAGGAAAATCTTTAAAAATCTTCTCTCAAACTGTAAGGCCTAGACCTTTGATATTTGGTATGTAGCATGATCTTATGGTCCTCTACAAATATTGTAAATATGAAAGCTGAGAACCTTCTTGTTTCAGAGAAGATATTCAAAGTTTTACTATATATTTCAATAGAAATCGAGGCAACCGTGGGGCGGGGCCAATTTTGACCCCAGGGGCATAATTTATATAACTTTCGTAGAGGACCTGAACATGATGTTATGTGCCAAGTATGAAAGCTGAGAACCTTCTAGTTACAGGAGAAGATTTTCAAAGTTTTCACCACATGTTTCTATTGAAAACTGGCCACCCCTGGGGCGGGGGCCAATTTTGACCCCAGGGGCATTATTTATATAACTTTTGTAGAGGACCTGAACATGATGTTATGTGCCAAATATTAAGGCTGAGAACTTTCCAGTTTCAGAGAAGATTTTCAGTTTTCACTATATGTTTCTATTGAAAACTGCCCACCCCTGAGGCGGGGCCAATTTTGACCCCAGGGTCATAATTTATATAACTTTTGTAAAGGACCTGAACATGATGCCATGTGCCAAATATGAAAGCTGAGAACCTTCTAGTTTCAGAGAAGAAGATATTCAAAGTTTTACTATATATTTCTATAGAAATCGAGGCAACCGTGGGGCGGGGCCAATTTTGACCCCAGGGGCATAATTTATATAACTTTCGTACCTGAACATGATGTTATGTGCCAAATATTAAAGCTGAGAACCTTCCAGTTTCAGAGAAGATTTTCAAAGTTTTCACTATATGGAAAAGTAGTAAAGTCAAGCAGGCAAAGCCACATGCAAGACGCAACCACCACCAAAACACCGATAGACAGCATGACACACACACACAACCACACACCCAAACGCACACACACGCAATGAACACAGAAAACACCAAACGACACACAAGAACCAGGGACAAACGTTCCACACATGAACAAATCACAAGCACAAAGACGCAAGGCAAACAAAAGGAAGGGTGACAAAGAGAGTACCGCCTTGGCATGGTCAGTAGCAAAAACACCACTGGGGGTTTAAACCGGTTTACGGACGTCCTAACCTCACACTTCTCTCAAAGTCACCCTAGCTTTACAAATATTGTAAATAAAGGTATCCCCGCTGGACAACATGTAAAACATAGCATAATAACTGTGACAATCCGTCAAATATGTACTCAATGACTTTGCTGAAGTCAGAGCACCTGCAGGTAAGCCGTTAAGGGCACGACAGGGAAAAAGTAATACATGAGTCTGGTAAGCTCATCCTGTAACCAAGTTTAAGAGTATACCATCATAGAGTACTACCCTCGGCCTGTCATCGCGCAAGCAAAGAGGGAAGCGTAGCTACCGACTGTAAAAGGGTCGATAACCAAACATGCAGTGCGTTGCAATATAATAGGATCATAACCTTTCTTTTTAAATGTTTTAATGCGTTTTATAAACAAATCATGAAAATGGATATGACCCCGAATTTTCCTAAGTTTGTAGATAACATCCCCATAAAATTCTGGTTGAGAAATGCCTTGTCGCAGTAACGTCCGTAGATTGCAATTATATTTACTAATGAGAGGTAAATTTCGATAATAAAATTTAGAAAAAGTTTTCCGAAGTTTGTGATATCTGTAACCTTGCTTAAGAAGTTTATCAGTTATAACTAAATTACGTCTGTTAAAATCTTCAAGCAAAGAACAGGCTCGGGCAAACCTAATAAGTTGAGAAATATAAACCCCATAAGATGTAGAACGTGGCACATCCCCATCTAGAAACGGATAATTAACAATTTTAAAATTAAAATATTCTCTTTTATCGTATACTTTGGACGAAACTTTATCATTTGTAATTGAAAGATTCAAATCTAAAAATGAAGCATTAATGTCAGATTGATTAGCTTTGTTTAAAGACAGTTCTTTTGGGTAAATTGAAGAAACCATAGTATCAAAATAAGGATTATCTAAATTCAAAATATCGTCTAAATACCTTGAAGTTTTATTAACAGCATTAACAATATCGGTCTGTGTATCAGGTTTTAAGCTAAGCATAAAATCCCTCTCGTAGCAATACAAAAACAAATCTGCAACAAGAGGGGCACAATTTGTACCCATGGGTATACCAACAATTTGACGATATATGGTATCCCCATAACGCACAAATATATTATCTAAAAGAAAGGTAAGAGATCTACAAACATCAAGGCAAGTCCACATTGTGTAATGTTCAACTTCTGAATTCGAAAAGAATGAACGTTGAACATTACAAGCAATGAACATTTTGTTTTCTCTGGCAAAGGTTTTTTCTATTAATTTAATAAGTTTATCCTTTATAAGATGGTGAGGTAGAGTAGTATAGAGTGTAGAGAAATCATAAGAGCTCAGTAAAGAAATGTTATACTGTTCATTTTCAAGTTTTGTTAAAACATCATTTGAATATTTTATGGACCAAAAAACATTAATACCAGAATTTTCATATATTTTATCACAGTAGCGTTTAACATGTTCTTTGATCGTAGTAAGACAGGACGTCAAAAGTATAGATAATTTAGTAGTGGTACAACAGCTATAGTTGGCAATAAAACGCGACTTATAAGGGTTTTTATGTAGTTTCGGAATCCAGTACAAAGTAGAAAGTTTGTTGTTTTATGTTAGGACCAGACTTAAAATTATTGCACATTTTTACATGTTCCGAGACTATCTTTTTCAGGTGTTTGAACTGTTATATAAGTTTTTGAATCAGTTAGCTCCTTCTTTAAAACATCAACATAATACAGCTCCTTCTTTAAAACATCAACATAATACAATCTTCAAATAATGATTACATTGTTTGATGCCTTGTCAGCAGGAACAAGAACATAATCTGAATGAAAATTAGAAACGTTTTTCTTCAAGTAGCGAAATGTAACTCTAGGTCGAGGTGGTAAAAGATGGTAATTAGATTTGTAAAAAGTTATTCGCGTATCAATAATATCGAAAATACATTTCTTCCAATCCGAAAGGGCATTAACATCAGCATGTTCTCGTCGACACCATTTGATGCAGAATTCTTGAATAGCTTCCGCAATATGAGTTCGACAAGCGTCAAAATCAATAAGGGAAGGTAATCTATATTTAGGTCCTTTAGTTAGGAGGGTCCTGAGACGTTTATACTTAATGATATCCTTAATGATATCAAAATTACCAGTAATGACATGACCAACTGGTTTATAGCAAAAGCTAGAAATGCTACAATCTCAAGAAATAGGGGTATTAACATCAATATTTAAGTCAGAGACAATTTTATTGTAGTTAAAAATAACATTTCTAATAGGTTTATTATATTTATAACAGATGATAGGTGATTCAGAGTTGATGAAATATTTGGGAATAGCATCGATTACATTCTTATCACGAAATATACTTTGAATATCAATAAAATCGATACCTTTATTTAGGAACTGAAGTTTCAGAAAATGTCTTTTATGTTCAGATTCTTTATCAATACGTGGACGAAGAACATGCTGTGTGTAACTTTGTATAAGTGAGGCAGTATTAATTAACGGATCTGTACGCATATAGATTTTATCAGCCTCTTCGTCTATTGACTTAAGACAGGAAAAGGGTAAAGACGATAAACAAGATAACATAGAATGTTTACCAGTTTGTTTTAGAATAGTATGTAAATCATGAATAGACATATTACGACGTAATTTACGCTTAATATTACCATTTCTACGTCTGCCATGTGATCTACTTTTACGTTTTCGAATAGAAAATATAGAGAAAATATCGATACTTGGATCTTTAGAAATGTTGCCGCTTTGGAAAATGCTATCATTAAGGCCTAAAGGAAAAGGTGTTTGTAATTTCTTTATCCAGTCTAGCTCTGTGATAAAACGCTTTAGATTTTAAACTACCAGTAGTTTTAGAATCATAATAAATTTGTTCTACTGGTTGAACCGAAACATATTTGAAAGAATGTCCTGTATGACGAAAATGCTGGTAAAGAAAATTGCGTACTTTTTTGATCCGTCAATGGTAACTGTGTTCACGAAACCTAGTTATACGTTTCAATAGAAATCGAGGCAACCGTGGGGCGGGGCCAATTTTGACCCCAGGGGCATAATTTATATAACTTTTGTAGATGACCTGAACATGATGCTATGTGACAAGTATGAAAGCTGAGAATCCTGTAAATTCAGGGAAGATTTTCAGTTTTCACTATATGTTTCTACTGAAAACTGGTCACTTCTAGGGCGAGGCCAATTTTGACACCAGGGGCATAATTTATATAGCCTTTGTAGAGGACCTGAACATGATGCTATGTGCCAAATATGAAAGCTGAGAACCCAGTAGATTCAGAGGAGAAGATTTTCAAAGTTGTCACTATGTTTCTATTGAAAACTGCCCACCCCTGGGCCGGGGCCAATTTTGACCCCAGGGGCATAATTTATATAACTTTTGTAGAGGACCTGAACATGATGCTATGTGACAAATATGAAAGCTGAGAACCCTGTAGATTCAGAGATTTTCAGTTTTCACTATGTTTCTATTGAAAACTGGCCACCCCTAGGGCGAGGCCAATTTTGACCCCAGGGGCATAGTTTGTATAACTTTAGTAGAGGACCTGAACATGATGCTATGTGCCATATACGAAAGCGGAGAACCCTGTAGATTCAGAGGAGAAGATTTTCAAAGTTTTACACTATATTTCAATAGAAAACAAGGCACCCCTGAGGCGGGGACATTTTTGACCCAGGGCATATTTTATATAACTTTTGTAGAGGACCTACAGATGATGCTATGTACCAAAGATGAAAGCTGAGAACCCTGTAGATTCAGAGGAGATTTTTAAAGGTTGAAATTGTTGACGCCCGACGACGGACATCAGGCGATCACAAAAGCTCACCCTGAGCACAAAAGTTCTCTGGTGAGCTAAAAACTTTGCCAGAGAAAACCATCAGTGTCGATGGGCCGTAAAACACCATTCATTCATTGCTACCCCCGGGACACAGATATGTAGCTATTTTAAATAGTGTAAATTACTAAATAACAAACAGATTTACGTGTATATTACCTCCAGGTCTTGTTTTATTTATTGTGGAAAATTGTGACGGGTGAATCAAAGTCAGCAAAATTCGTAGTTTTCATACAAATATTTATCATAAAAGCTAAGCCGACATGAATTGCGTAAGTGTAGAATTTTTCACTGCCTTTAGGCTAGTCAAACCCCTAATCCAATTAACACTTGCTGTGTTAAAACAACATAATTGTCACGTTCTGCTGCATACACCTTTAGCCTGGCATATAACCTCTGACCTCGTTATAATCCTGGGGAATGATGTTTTTATGACGTACTTCCTGTTCAGTGTTTACAATTTTTGAAAATGGCTACCGAATTAAATACAGAGGCATTTACACGAATCAAATCATTGCAAAAAAGGCAAATAGAGGCCTCGATTTAACTCGTTTGTAAAAGCTTGGGAAACCCTATGCACGATTAGTCTATTTGAAGGTTTTTTTTTATATATAAATACTTTGTTGTTTTAAATACCCAGCTTCCTGTAAAATGTTTTAGGGATGCTGATGATGCAAAAGTTGAATAAGAATGACCAAAAGGTCCGTCCTGGGGAAAATTAACAGAGGGGCAAATGTCCACACAAGCTAAACCGCTGGGGGATGTCCGCCCAAGTCCAATAGGGGGCTTATGTCGGGGGGGGGGGGGGTTGAAATGTCCGCCAAAGCTAAAACACCGGGGGTCAAAAGTCCGCCCATGCTCAAATAGGGGGGTAAAAGTCCGGGGGCAAATGTACGTAAACCCGATACCTCAATGTCGGCTACGGGACGTTTCGCTCCAAAAGCAGTTCCTCCCGGGACGTTTCGTCCCACAATTGAAAATTTACTGGGATGTTTCGCACCACTATTGAAAGATCATAGCACTGGAAGTGCTATTAGCAAGGGGCTTTTAGCAAAGACGGTTATGTATTGGTGTTACAAAGTGCTGTTTTCTTTCCAGGTATTTCTGTTGAGGTTTTGTGCAAAAAAGCTACAACTTCGCCACTAAAGTGAAGACGTTACAATAGTTTTGCACCAAACCCGTTATGATGCGATAATGTGTATATAAAGGTTTGTTCATTTGGTTACACCATAGATATTGTTGAATAAGTTGTTGAATAAGTTATTGAATTATTTGAAGAATAACTTGGTAAGGAATGCTTATCCTGAACTCTGAGTAGAGGAATAAAATAAGTACGACAGTTGCATTTTGTATAAAACATTTATTGGAAAAGTTCAGCAATGAATTGGGAAAACACAATGATAAAAGTCTTCATGCATAAAGCCCTTAGCAGCATTTGAATGTGTATGTTGTTACCAGTACTGTTTGCGTTTTAATCCTTTCAACACTTAGCTCTTGTGGGTTTTTATTTTGTCTTGCAGATCTTTTTGTCACCAAAACATGAACCAGTGTTCAACTGTACATGAAATTTGGGGTATTTTACAGATACTGTTTTAAATTAGCAAACAGTGCCGACTCTGATTAGAGGGTTGCTATAGGAGCCTTCTTCACTGTTTGAAAAAGTAATGAGTGAGTGAGCGAGTTGGGTTTTACGGCACCGCGACACTAAATAGGTCATATAGCGCCAATGACGAAAATTATGATGAAACGATGAAAATCAATAAGAAATCTCGATCAAAAAGTAATGAGTACATAAAAACAGGTCCTTAGTGCTGAAAGAGTACATGGCAGAGAAATTCAGAAAGGCAAAGGTCCTGTTGACTCGTGTGTTATTCAGTATATGTATGTCTGAAATGTCAAACAGGTTTTAACAAACCAATTGCAGCTACTAGTATGTAGCTGTTACTGTCTGTAGCAAATAAGCAAAACCAAATTATTATGCTAATTAAGGTTTGAAACATCAGACCAAAACAATAAAATTTGAACCAAATATCTTTGACAATATCTGACCTTAAGATCAAACTTAACAATGAAAACTCCACGTTGAAAAAAGGTGCATAAGTATGCAAATTTAATTTTAGGTTACCTGCCATTGTGGAATCAGTTCTCTTGTGGTAGTAAACCAAATATCTTTGACAGATTTCGAGACATGGAACTTAAGATAAAACTTAATCAACAATGAAAATTCTAAGTGGATGCCTTTTCACATCTAAGTAACAAATGCATATTATGAAGGTATCAAACACTGAACGAAAACGATGAACAAAATATAGCCAACACTTAAGTATGAATATAGCAGGTCACCAATCAGGTTTCATCTATGCCTTAGATATTTCTAGAAAATAAATTATTCTTCATTGTTGTATCCCAGAAAACCAACATCAGCAGCTAACATGTTGTTACTTATTTAATGTAAGTTTTGAAATTTGAAATGTAACATGATTATAGCAATGTCAATGTCAGTTATTGGAAGATGTACAAACATTAAATGGCATAAAAGTGAAAATCTTGCTTGGTTCTTTGTGATCTGAATTTTGGCTGTCAGTTCTGAGAATGTAAAATAATTCTTAAATTGTATGGAAAACATATTAACAAATGTTTACATTTGGCCAACTGGTAGGCAAAATCTGATTTACACAAAGTGTGATTAGACTTTTGCTAGTATGCCACTGGATTATGTTTGAATCCCCGCTATTAATTTTCAAAATGAAGAAAATATTCCAAAGAGGGGAATCAATATAATACATTAATACTTGCTCTGATAAAAAAGGCCCTTAGTGGTCGAAATATTAGATCAGAGCAATTCAATTTTTTTTTATGTATTAATTTTCATATAATGAACAGTATGGCTTTAACCCTTCCCCTGTTTAATATTCATGCAAGACTCCATTTAATATGATGGATTAATTGTTGATTCCATTCTGGTACATAGAACAAAGAATAGTGTTGCTACAATAACTAGTGCAGACTTAAATGTATGATATTGCCATAGTCAAGTACACAATAACCTGAAGAAAAACCTATTATCCAATTTTATCATTATCTAACTCTTACTTTTCAGCACTTCTATAAATTCAATCAAACTTTTGAGAAACTTTTTTTACCAAGTTTCAAACAGCTTGGGTCATGAAGGAATTTTGAGTCTGCCTGTATCTCGTCTGGATCGACACTGTTTGCAAATGTGATTTGGATCACAAATAGTGGGATAAGGATTACTCTGGTTGTGCCCTACAGACATTGTGATTTTAGTAAAAACTGGTTGTCTTCCTCATTTGATATGAGATATATTAACCCTTTTCTTCATATAAACAGCTTTTCGTGTACCTTTGCAAACAGAGTTGATCCAGATCAGATAGCCCCTATAGGAGCTGTTTGATCATTGTCTGCTCTGTATGCTTATGGAATTATAATAGATTTTGCACTAGTTTCTATCAATACCAAAACATCTGTATACATGTATATGCCATTATCAGAATTTAGCTTAAAACATTAATGAATATACAATTTTTGAATAATAAATTTTCAGAAACAAATCATCAGTTTTCAGTTTTGTTTCAAGCATATTGGCAATGCAATTGCCTTTGGCCATATACAATTTCATAGTGAAAATGGCTACACATACAAGGTATGTACACATACATATAATTTACAATTTAAGATATTATGGAACAGTATCAAAAGTGTAAATTTTACTTGCTAACTCGAACAAGTCGGCTGCGACGATATTTTGACCTAATTCCTATTGATTCGTGTGCTCTAACCGGGCAAGAAAATTAATGATTATTTCTGCAAACACATTGATGCGATTAGCGCAAACAAGTACATTAACACTTAATTTGTTATTGATTCAAACAATTGATTTTTGTTGCTTGATAATGAGAAACGTTATTTTAATTACAATTAAAACATTATCAATGTCTAGTTCGTGGATTCAATAAAATCTTTCAATAAGAGTTTAAAAACATTATATAATTACAAGCAATTTGCAATATTTGCAGCATTTTTGTTCAGCAAATATTAAGAACTTTATTCTCATGGGTTTATTTGCTTCATATAAGGTGGAAACAGATGGGTCTTGTTGAGGAACAACAAATGTAGTACTACACAAACATTTTTGACATAATTATAGGAACTATCCAATCTGGCTGGATTTCTCGATTTTCGCTTTCTTTATTTCTTGTCAAAGGTCAATTTTCTGAAACAGTGAACAAATTTTGCTTATATAAAATTTGATGTCTATTGCTGATATATTCCACGTAACGAATTGGATCCGAAAAGACCCGGGACCGTGTGTACCCCTCTGGTGTTGCGAAACAAAAAAGTCGTACTATTTATTGAATTATGCGCGATTTACAGTTCTACTATGCAACAGTATTCAAATTAAATTTAAGAATACACACTCCTACTCCAAAAGTGAAATAATTAAAAGCAGAGTGGAAAGGTAATTAAAATTTAAACGATTCTTACCTGGTTTATCGCAAACTCCTCACAGTGATCTCCCTTGTCACTACGTGCGGTCATCACTGCCACCACAAGTTTTTTTAGCTAGATTTTAGCTAAAATTTGTTTTTGCATATTTTATTTTTTTGAATGTTGGTTTCAATAGTTTTCGATTTTGTTTCATATTTCAGCACCGGTAAAGCCAGCAAAGTAGAACAATAATCAGCTTTCCTAAAAAAAAGAATTTTCTAATGCACGATTATTTTTAATTCTATCGTGGTGACGTCACAATAATGACGGCGCCATAACAACGTTGAAAACAATAGCTCAGTTTGGGGTACCGAGGAAATGGATCTAGATCAGTTTACCAAATCCCGAACAGCTTACATGTTTTTAATAATTTCTTGCGGGACAGTGTGTAATAGTAAATTTACCAGTTGGCTGCGGTAAGAGTTTGCAGCCAAAATAGCGTCTGCCATAGTTTGATCACATGATATACACCATGGTCACGTGGATGTTGTGGTGGCAGGGATCTCTTCATCGTAGCGATTAGGGGAGATTACTGCGTTGGAGGTTGGGTTTATCGATCAGCCATATTTGAAAACACAATCCGAGATCACGTGATACGTTGCAAAGTTTCCCGTGACATCACAGTCTCTAAATTTAAACCTACTTTCGTTTTCGTCAATTTAGTACGAACACTTATGTTTGAAACGTTTTAAGATCAGTTTCTTTCAAATGGATGGACACTCTATCAAAAACACCAAAGGGTAATTTTTTTTATCTAACGTCTTCCAGGGAATTTAATGAAGTTTGCATCTCAAATATCCCATTACCATGGCCAATTCCTATGGATTTGTGGTACCCTATCGATTCGTGCATTGTGTAATCACGTAGTTTTCTAAATCCGTGATCTAGTTTTTGTCAATAGCCTCTATGAAAATGGTGCGTTAATATTGAAAACGCCATTACGTCAGCAATGGTTACATTTAGTTTTCTTCTTTTGCGCTGTATAATCATAATTTTTAAATTAATCATTGTTATGAATTTTTATCGGAACGAATTTAGTCCCGCAAAAAAATCCGCAACATGAACTTTCTTGCCCGGTTAGAGCACACGAATCAATATAGGTCAAAATATCGTCGCAGCCGACTCGTTCGTTTTAGCAAGTAAAATTTACACTTTTGATGATTTGTTTCTGAAAATTTATTATTTCAAGATGAATAAATGTTTTAAAATATTACTATACAAATAAAAAAGACAGACTGCACAACTGTCACACGTATGCATAATATAATTTAAACATGAATCGCCAGGAATAGAGCATATAGGCTATTTTTAGACTCAAATTCTGTGAATGAATCCACTAGTAGAGAGTACTATCATGTCACGCAGTGGTCATTAGCTCTATCCGTGGACCAAAAAGCAGATTCTTCCGCAAAATTGTTCTCCCTGCAAATCTCAGAAAAACTTTTCATAAAATAATCATATACTGCCCTACACTATACTTTCGAAGAAACATCCACTGTGAACAAAGTCGGTAGAAATCATATTCTGTGCGAACAAAGAAGAACTATTTCGTCAATGTTAATCGGTTTTCCCCTCAACGCATTGCGATTTTCCAAGTTGGCTTAAACAATATCCAGGGCCGGCAGGCACTTTGCTAATTACTGGGATGACCGTTTATTAGCAAGGGACAGATGCTGTCCCTTGATATTGTTAAGGCAACGTGGAAAATGCTATGCAATGAAGGGGAAAACCGATTAACATCGACGAAATAGATCGTCTGTGTTCGCACAGAATATGAACTATACTGACCTTGTTTACAGTGGATGTTTCTTCCAACGTATAGTGTGTGGCAGTATATGATTATTGTATTTAAAGTTTTTCTGAGATTTGCAGGGAGAACAATTTTGCGGAAGAATCTGCTTTTTTGTTCACGGATTGAGCTAATGATCACTGCGTGGCATGAGCATGATAGTTCTGAAAGGCCTTCACTCTCAGTAGATTCATTCACAAAAATTGAGTCTAAAAATAGCCCATATGCTCTATTCCTGGCGATTCGTGTTCCTTATAGTTTAAATTATATTATGTGTATGACAGTTGTGCGGTCTATGTCTTTTTAAGTTGTAGTAATATTTTAAAACATTTATTCATCTTGAAATAATAAAATTTCAGAAATAAATCATCAAATGTGTTAATTTTACTTGCTAAATCGATCGAGTCAGCTGCGACGATTTTGACCTAATTCCTATTCGGTCAGTATCAAAATAGCATTCCGGGCAAGAAAATTCATGTTGAGGGGATTTTTGCGGGACTAAATTCGTTCCGATAAAAATTCATAATAATGATTATTTTGAAATGTATGATTATACTGCGCAATAGAAGAAAATTGCTGATGTAATGGTGTTTTCCATATTAACGCACCATTTTCATAGAGAATATTGACAAAAACTAGTTCACAGGTTGAGAAAACTACGTGATAGATCAATGCACTAATCGATAGGGTACTACAAATCTATAGGAATTGGCCATACGATTATTTGAGATGCAAAATTCATTAAATTCCCTGGAAGACGAGAGATAAAAATGACCATTTGGTGTTTTAGATAGAGTGTCTATCCATTTGAAAGAAACTGGTCTTAAAAAGTTTCAAACATACGTTTTCGTGTTAAATTGATGAAAATATCAAATAGTACATGCGCTATAAATATATAGAGCGAAGACGATGACTATCAAGCACCACTTCCTAGTATTTCAATTTTCTGTAAATATGTTGATGGAATAACGGAAAAATCACCAATAGAATTATACAAATACGAGAAAAAAGATTATTTTTTTAATTTTTTTTTTTTTGGGGGGGGGGGGGGGGGGGTGTTAATAGGTGAATTTCGAACCCACGCCAGGTCATACAAAGGGTAAACTTGATCACTAAGTCCAAACGCCTTAACTAGTCCACTCGAACACTGCTATCAATATAAATAGCGCTGATTTTATTAGTGAAAATCCCTGCCATGTAAGCTAGGCGTGTGCGCTTAGCATAATTAGCCAAAAATTAATTACACAAAGTGCAAACAACAAGCTTACAAGCTAATACACATTCTTTCTTCTTCTTCCATACGAGTGCAGAACCACTTAAGTATTATCGTTAAAAGGATGAGCATCCTATTTACAGGTTCCAGATAAAAACACTTAAAAACATCGTCTGTACTCAGTATGAGGAAGAGCTAGACATCAGCTGAGTCTTAAAGCCGTCCAGGTCCGGACAGTTGGGACAATAAAAGAGGCTATAGTTTTATCCCAATCTTCTTGAAACTTGGTCAGATACATACTATGGTTGAAATCTTCAAGAGGTGATCAAAGATAGTGGGTGGGGTTCATCAGTGCTGTTGCCATGGCAACCATGCACAATATCTATCTTCTTCTCCTGAACCACTAGTCCAATTTTGATTTGGTTTTCACCAAAATGTTTTTAAAATGACAGACATTAAAAGTTAAAAGAATTATGATCTGGCAAAAAACATGGCCGCCAGAGTGTGATCATTTTTTCTGTATAAAGAAATATGGAATTTGAAGTTAAGAACCTTATAGAAATTGTATTTATGGCTATGTCTTCATGAAATTTTGTCACAGTCATGTCCTTGATGAAATTTAGGTCATTCATGAATATAATTCTGATTGGGTCATCAAGTAGGTCAGAATGTCAAATCACAGAACAAGCTTTTAGATAATACATGAATATACGTCATCACTAGTCATTATTTGAATGAGGTCTGTAGGTCAGAATGACAAACTTGATCATTTCAAACAGCTTTTGTGGACACCTATATGTACAGTCCTTATCATATTCTAATGTCTCTGGTGAACGCCATAGGGCCACAGTTGGCCCTTGTTTAATGTTGAAACATTTTGCCACCTCTCTTTCATCTGGTGGCAAACTGGATATTCCTGGTGGCCACTTGCAACTGCTTATTTCGAATCCTGGATTGACACCTAGCTCTTTACTCCATAGACACATTTTTGTATCATTTATTTCTTCACTCAAAGAACCTTTTAAATATACATCATAAAAAATATTTCCTATATTCTTGCTCGTGTAAGCATTATGTTGGCTGAAAGTAAGTCAGATGCTCCAAAAGGAGCATAATGCTTTTCTTTCAGCCTCTTTAGATAGTTTGCTTGAAATATCATCTATAGGTCCTCTATTAAGATTGTTCAAATTATACCCCTGAGTCCTGGGTACTGAATCAAGCTATGGAGGAAAGAATTAAGGATATTATATGAAACATTTTAAAATGTAAAATTGGCATTTCAGCCTATTTCTGTGTGTTGAGTGCCGGTGAAAGAGTTGAAGGAAGGAAGGGGGAGACGTCTGCTTTCATCGAAAATAAAACTAGTTCTAGTTCAATATTATTTTACTTTCTCAATTTACTAATTTCACAGGATGAAGAAGAAAGGCAGGGTTCGCACAGGCTTGAAAAGTACTTGAAAATGAAGGGCTGTCTTGAAAAGTCCTTGAAAATGGTTCAAGTACTTAAAAAAGTACTTGAAAATCGTTTGGAGTCCTTGAAAAGTACTTGATTTTCAACATATTCGGTCTGATGAAATAAAAAAACCTCAAAACCCTTGAATTTATATTTAAATTTAAAGTTCCGAGAGATTCAATTGTAGTTTGCCGATACGCTCGTTTTTTCTCTCTCTCAGTACGAAGTTACGGTAGGGGGACGAATGGATACTTGGGGTGAATCTGTCGTCTGGTTCCAGGCGAGATTGTCTCCCTTTTTGAAACAAACATGTGACGCTTTCAAAATGTAGTGAAACGAACTAAATTGATACTTTTACGACGCTTTCACGTTTGTGAAACCATCATTAAAAATGGGAAAATGTGTATTTAACCGCGAATGGATAAAGAAATATCAGTGGGTTGAGGAAACCGCCGATAAATCGAAAGCACGTTGTCGGTATTGTAACAAGGATGTTGACATCGCGCGCATGGGAGAAAGTGCCTTGAGATCACATGCCAAGGGAGAAACGCATAAGAAAAGGTGTGTTTCTCCTTCTGTTACGTCAATTTGCTCATTTATGTCTAAAACCGAACCTAAAACTGATGTAAAAGCTGAGACGTCTGCCGGTATACCAAACATGACAATTCCCCCACCCACTCAATTCCCTACTGGTAAAGCAACTGCTACATTGTCGCACTACGTTTCTAAAAACGACGTTCTGAAAGCAGAAATCTTATGGACATTGCAACAGATGTGGAAATTGTCATTTTAAGGTACGTATATATAAAGTGAATAGTCCTGGAAAATAGTGTGGACTGTCCTTAAAAAGTCCTTGAATGTTTGGTAATCTTGCCTGTATGAACCCTGAAAGGGAAGTAATGGTCCGGGATGTTCCGACCAAGATCCGGAACATCTTCATACAAGATCCCAGTATGGAAAAAGTGAAGGTTGCTCTCTGGCGAAACACCTGTCCTGAGCTAAGGACTGGGAACCATGTGAAGGTGTCTGATGTCATCGTGAACATGTACAAAAATGAAACAACACTTAACACCACTTTCACCAGCCTAGTCACTGTGAGTACAAGTTATCTACTCATACCCATTCATTCTTTGAAGAATACCTTGAATCTACGTTGATTGCTTCAGTTTATTTTGCAAACTTTTACTACTCAATCTGTCCATGGCTGATAATGTAAAAGTTTAACCTCAAAACAACTAAGGTCATATTCAGAATCAGATACATTGGTTTATCTCCAATTGGTGTCCAAATTGTCCGAAAGATAAATGCAGTTCTGCTGAAGCTAGTGTATTGAAATTTCATATTTGGAAAGAACTTGATGAGAGGAAGTGCTATTTGCTAGGACCACTGTAGCATCAGTATTATTGGAGTTACTCCCCTTTATCATATTGTCTTGTCCAGAAAATATTACCAGTTCTGCTTAGACTAGTGAAATGAAATTGCATATATATGCCATAAAATTGATTATGGGAAGGGCTGTGCACAAGGGCCATAACTCTGGGAACAATATTTTTGGAGTTATTATCCTTTTTCTGGGATGTCATGTACTTTATATTGCTGAATTTTGATTGGCTCCTAGCTTAAGGAAATAATATGAACCATTAAAAAATATTAAAATTGGCATTCCAAGCCATTTCACAGTGCGTGAGTGTGTGTTGGGTAGTGGTGCAAGTGGCAATGATGAGGGGGAGACATCTGTTTTCGGCGAAAAAACCCTTCTAGTTATGGAATAAAATGTTCATATAAATTTTTATCAACTGTCAGTTTCTTGACATTTCTAACAAATTAATCAAATTACATAATCAATGCATGTTACATGTATGATTAGTGAATTAAAATGGGGAAGATACTGAAGAGACAGTTTGATCATTGTTATGAAAATATACCTTTATTATACCCTTGCTTTGCGTCTTTAAAGAGTGTGTATGAATCCGCCCCTACATTTGTGGGTTTGTATGTGCATGCATACATACACTTCCCAGATGGATTCCCTGCTTCAAAGTCCTCAATCTTATCCAATTTTCATGAAACTTCACACACATGCTCTCCAACGACACTTCTTCAATAAGTTTGCATTTTGACCCTCTTGCTTTGTTAAATAGGTCACCTTTACTATTAATAAAACTTGACTGTTTCTATAACTGTCACCCGTCTACCTTGTTCATTCTTGATTTTGGCTATATTTCTAGCGTTTTCATCCTATAGATTCAACCATTCTCCAATCTTCTTTTCTTATAAATTTTCCATGAAACTTCACATGCATTATCACAAAATCCACTTCTTAGGTGAGTTCACTACATGTTTACCCTCTTTTGTCAAAATCTTGGTCATTGCAACTATAAATAAAACTTCATTGGATCTAGTAGTCTTTGACTGTCTTTACTGTGGGTAGATTACTGTGAGGATATTCTTGCTGTCTGTGATGTCTTGTTTTAACATTTGTAATAACACTTTCTTTTTCTATTTTTTAAAGAAAATGGAGCAACCTACCACAAGCATACTTGTGAAAGTTATAGGCGCTTGTGTGGAGGACGACAAAACCGAGCTTCTCTTGTCTGATGACACAGTAAAGGTAGTAAACTCAGAAATGTTGAGTGATGCACTCCCAGAAGGATCTGCTGCTGAAAGTTTTTTCATGGAAAGGGGAGAAACTCAGGTTGTCATGAGAGTTAAAGGGACTGATGTGTGCTCATTGCAGCTAAAGACTACTTTGGATGTGGAATCCTAAATTTCCCTGTCTGGATAAAACTGCCTCAAATTGATATTTCTGGGTTCCATTTTTGTTTTCTACAGATTTTATTTTTTGATCCAATTTCCATAAAACTTCACACACAATATCACTGTTACTATTAAAACCTGACTGAATCTAGTGATTAGAGACTTAATGAAACACGGAGAGGGTATTTTTGTAGTCTGCCATACCAAGTTCTTACTAGTTCTTACATTTTTATGTGGACTTCAAACTCATTCTTTACAAGGTTTTGTCTAAGACACATAATCCAACATGTTTCTCTATAGCCATCTTCCAAAACCTGTATTGTGGCTACTTATAGAATTGTAACCGAACCATAATTCTATGAGTAATCACAACATAGGATTTGGTGGAAGGATTTAGGTTTTGCTCTGGAGCTCTGCTTTAAACACCAACACATTTTCTTTCCTAATGTAATGAATATTCTAACGCAATCTACCAATTTGCAGCAATCTTATTGGCTAACCTGACTAAATTTGCGGCATATAAAATGTTTTATATGTCGCAAATTTAACCAATAAAAAACAAGCTATTAGGATACCTAAGATTCAAGAGTTAAACTCAGCTATCATTTTGAATTATTATCAGAAGTTCAGTAACAGTCCACTTTCACGTAAAATGAAGACTTCATTTCACATTTAGTTTGTATTTATGAAAAGAATGATCAATATTTTGATCAATTAACGTTGATGACGTCATATCGAAATGACGTCAGATGAGCCTTTTCGCGACAAAGCGTCAGTTTTCAATGACATTAAGTTTTACAGTAGAAGTCACTTCTTCGGAGTTAGGGTATATTTCTGCAATATTGATTGCGTTAGAATAGGTTTAATCCTTCTGTTATTTTAAATTTGCGACGGTATACGAGGTTTTTAACAGTCTTAAATAGATTTTAACGACTCCCCCTTCGGCGGCGACATTAAAACAATTTGGGACCGTTAAAAACCTCATACCATCGCAAATTTCAAATTCCAGTACAATTAACCCTATAATAACTTGCCACAGTAGTAAAAATATTGTTTTATACCTGTTTACTCTTTCCTCCACAGCCTGATATCAGTTTTGAAGACATGTAGTTGTATAAAGCAGACTGAATGTTCAGCCTGCTTAAGCGACCATCTATCTTGAAATTGGAAATATTTCTTGTAGTTAATATTTTTGTGAAGGAATAAATTGCAATCGTTAAATATTCATCTATGGAGTATAGGGTGAATAATGATTGTTATGAAGGTTTTATACTGCCATGTGCTGAAGAATTTTATTACTGCCGGCACGATTTTGTGTTTGTCATTTCAGAATACTTGATTGTGTCTTAAAAGCATGCTATTTTGATGTTCAAAAAATCCTTGTGAGTATTTCTGCATTTGTTCTGCTAGGCTATTAAAGATGTCCGTCTTTGCTTTTGTCATGATTTGACTGACAGATTGTTGCAATTAAGTTTAAGGACACATTTACAACCCAACCCCCACCATCTCCTACCTATGTTCATTTACGCAACATGCAACAAGTTAACCATGCCTTGCGGCACATTTTGCTTTACTTTCAGCCTGCTTTAAGCAACCACCTGTTATGAAATAGAAGACATTTCTTTATGGTTTATGTTCATAACTATAAATTTATTTCTCTTCCATGGAGAAATGAATTAAATTCACAAGTGGCTGTTTGTTATTATAAGGGAAAGGGTTTAGCAGAGCTCCTAACTATCCTCCATTTACCACAATTGAATACAGGTTATAAAATAGTTCCATTTTCATGCCCTTTTGTACTGGATGCAAGAATTTGACCCAAAACATTGAAAGGTAGTATTGTGTGTTTTCAAACAGTTCAATAGATTTTTTACAGAATCTTACATGTTACATATCTAGTCTCTTTTGAAATTATCCATAGGTGAAAGTTTTTAGTATTGATACTGATCTTAGTAAGATTTTTCGGCATCTTTTTTTTACACTCTGATGTTCTTATAGAAATAAATGTCTTTCATTGGTTTCAGTTATTTTAAATTTGGAAACTTTCACCCATGGGTATTTATATGTGTTGTTAACTGCTATATATATTTTTTAAATGTTAATATAAAAGTTATTTTTACTTTATTGTTATACTTGTTTGCTATTGAAATTGGTGTACACTGCTCTGTTGCATGTAAGAAGACTAGGCACATATTTCGGTCGTCCTTCTGCATAAAGTTAGTACTAGTTGGACAGCATAACATTTTCTCCACTTTACACAGATATGCTTATGTGCTGCCACAAGGTGGAGCCAATGTGTTATGTTATTCTCAAGTTAAAAGAACTCATTTAACTCTGATACTTCTAATAGACAGTCTCAGTTTAGAATCAAGTCTAGTCAGTTTCTTATTATTAAGTGATGATTTCAACAATAAATTAACAAAATGACAAACCGTGAAGACCCAGACCAGAGAGCTAGAGGAGCAGGAGCCCTCTGAACTGGGTCTGCACTGTTTGCATATTGAATGAGTGTACACGACGGGTAAAAATACTCCACTGATAGTCTTCAGAATACGTTATAAGTGCTGGGATGGGGTGTATGGAGTTGCAAAACCGTGCATACCCAGACCAGAGGGCTCCTGGAGGAGTAGGAGCCCTCTGATCTGGGTCTGCACTGTTTATTGAATGAGTGTAAATGACAGGTAAAAATACTCCACTGATAGTCTTCAGAATTAGTTATAAGTGCTGGGATTGGGTATGGAGTTGCAAAACCGTGCAGACCCAGACCAGAGGGCTCCTGGAGGAGTAGGAGCCCTATGATCTGGGTCTACACTGTTTGCATATTGAATGAGTGTAAACGACAGGTAAAAATACTCCACTAATAGTCTTCAGAATAAGTGCTGGGATGGGGTGTATGAAGTTGGAAAATAGCAATCACTAACATAATATTATGAAGACTATTTTAGCTGTTGTCAACTATTCACTGAAAAAAACCCATATTGTTAAAGTTTATATTTAAAAAAGATAGTATTCATGAATGTTTGTCATTCACTTTTTATTTCCTTGTTTATAACCTTTGCATGGATTGTTGACAACAACTTAAATAGTCTTCATATGTTATGTTAGGATTTCATTCATTGTTAACACATTCTACCCTAGTAACTAGCTTTACTTGGCATTAACTAATAGTGTACCTGTGATAAGTACACCTGTCCTATGCAAACAGTGTAAAGCCTGCCAACTGGTCATGTATTTATTATATGCCTTTATATACCACAGTAACAAATATTAGTTGTTTAAATCATTTCCTATCCAGAAATATTTGAGGCAGAACAAGAACTCTTTCATGCCCTCAGATATAACGCTGTGCTTATACATAACATCACTCTTATTGAAAACGAGGTCTAGTATTTGGCTGATCAGATGAGACTCGGAAAGCTTGATATCACATAAAGGCATATAATATATACCCTTATCATTATATATTTCTATAAGAAGTGCTTATGTAGTTTGTTAGATTTAAAAGGGGTGGTATGCAAAGATGGCAAGATTCTAAAACCGAATTTCACTTTTTTCAACCTTGTTGCATCGGATATTTTATGCCTTAGTCTGAAAAAAGTGAAAGTGGTAGGTTTTGAATGTGTCATTCTTGATTTAAACCATTGATAAGTCAATAACACATTTGAAATATATCTATTGCCTTTCTCAGTTTATTTTTGTGAGTTTTCTAACATGTTTTCTCTTGTTTGTACAGTTTCACCCTTGTTGCTCATGCTCAGTCTTTCACCCTTGTTGCTCATGCTCAGTCTTTCTCAGTTTTGTTTTTTCTTTGTGTGTGAAATCCAAATTCCTCCTCATCTTTGTTAGATTCAAAGAGGTGGTATGCAATGATGGCAATATTCAAATCCGAATTTCTTCATTTTCAACCTTGTTGCACTGGATATTTTATGCCCCTGTCTGAAAGTGGTAGGTTTTGAATATGTCATTCTTGATTTAAACCATTGAGAAGTCAATAACACATTTGATATATGTCTATTGCCTTTCTCAGTTTTAGTTTTGTCACTTTTATAACATGTTTACTCTTGTTTGTACAGTTTCACCCTTGTTGCTCATGCTCAGTCTTTCTCAGTATTGTTTTCTGTTTTTGTATAAAATCCAAATTACACCTCATCTTATGAACGTGTCTGCTGTGCACAACTTCACAACAGCAGGTGTTAAGTGCTTGTGTGGCGGCCGTAAAACGTCGCCGCGTACTTCATTCTCAGTGTTGTTATACCTTCTGATCCTTCGAGATCATGAATTTCAGTACTTCTTGTTCTGAAAATTGAATACCGCTTAAGCCGGTGCTAGGGGGCGTGAGCAGTGTTGCACTTTCAATTACTGTTCATGAACACTCAATAAAACCGAGTCTGCAATTTTCTCTTTTTGTGTTGCAATTTTTGCTCTCGGGGATCACCCCCTTTCAGAATTTCACCTTTGTTACCCAGTCACATTTTACCTTTTACTCATTCAATAAAATATGTCAATCTGTTGATTTATGGAAAGTCCATGGTTCTACCAAATTGCTAAATCGTACTTAACACAGTATCTAAGTGCATCTTTTGTCTTGTACTTGAATTTGCTTGATGTCCAAAATCATCTACATACTGTTACTATCAATATTATATAGTGACAAATCTAAAGTTGATTTTCCTGCTAGGTATTTCTTTACTCAACATGATTTAGATTTTGGTAAGACATGTCTATAGCTTGATTGACAAATAAATAGTATTTAATTGAGTAGCTCAATTACATACATTTTCTTTTTTTTGTGTTTTCGTCTTGCTCGATCATACTAATGAAAGTGCCTTAATATCATTTATTATGTTTTGTGATGCTGTGATAATATTTATATTGTGCCTTTCTTTCACCGGATATAATGACAGTTGTCACTAGTTGATAACTGTTTCAAAAATTTACCATTACCTTGTAAGGTCATTTCTTAAAGCGGGCTTGCTATGTTGCTAAATGAGTAAATCCTTAACCCAATAACCTGTTTCTAGTTATGAAGACAGGTGTCCACTTTCAGCAGATTGAAAGTTCAGTAGAATGCGCCTTAAGGTGCTTTCTGCTTTATTTTCAGCCTACTTTAAGCTATCAACTGCTAGGATATAGAATATATTTCTTATGGTATATGATCATGACTGTGAACCATTGAACTATGGAGGAAAATTTAATGTTCTTATATAAGAGAAAGACATCCCTTCAGTCTTCATGAACTACCAGCTATAGAATATAGTAAATATCTCTTATTGTGCCTATTCATTTATGTATGTCATGGAACTTTTCTCTTCAGTACAGGAGATAAAAAGATGACATATCTATTGGTTTAGGCAAATTTCCGTTTGTTCTACTGTCTCTATCACAAACACAAACTTACATTGATAATTAATCATTTCGTGTTCAAGGCAGGTGGCATAAAATCAAATTGAGATCAAAACAGATAGCTCCTTCAGTAGCTTTCTGTCTTGCTTTCCTATTGTTATATGCTGTCTCCTGTCTTACAATCAATTAGCCTTTATTATGTGATAGTCGGAAGGTTTTACTGAACAAACATGGACCGACCTGTAATATGCAGCTTTGTGCCAGTATTGTCTATTAAATGCAATTTCTTTTATTTTTCCCTAATGTTGATATTGAAACTGTTGCTCTGTAGTGTAAATATTATGTGCCTTTCAGGATGTTATTCCAATAAAAGCAACACATCTGAGAAAGAAATTTAGGAACACGTGTTTCTGAAGTTTGCAGATTCACTAATTGTTACTTTCCTTCTTGATTCTCTTGCTTTCATTTGAATGCATTTACTTTCTTTTACCATTTTCCACAAAGTTTACCTATGTACATGATACGCTTTATACAAATACAAGTAAAAAGGTCCAAGACTGTAGTGCAGAATCCTTCGTTTTTTAGGCTTCAATTGTCCCCAAAAGCTCTAGCTCTCCCTCTTGGACCTCTTTTTATTTCGTAGCTTTCGATTTAACTGTTACTTTCTTCAAATGATGCCATTCAAAATAAATAAACAAATCTTTATTTTGCTATCATGTTATCTTTTGTACCTACACTAGTCAGCTTTAAGATCCCCAGGCCTTCAGCGCTTTGATTCTTCTTCTGGACGCTTCTCGATGCTATTTAGGGAGACCGATATTTAGAGACTGTGATGTCACGGGAAAGTTTTGCAAAGTATCACGTGATCTCGGACTGTGTTTTCAAATATGGCTGATCGATAAACCAGGTAAAAAGAATTGTTTAAATTTTAATTACCGTTTCACTCTGCTTTTAATTATTTCACTTGGACTGTGTATTCTTAAATTTAATTTGAATACTGTTGCACAGTAGAACTGAAATCGCGCATAATTCGACAAAAGGTACGACTTTTTTTGTTTCGGACACCAGATGGGTACACACTACACAGTAATGCTTAATGTTACTCAGTCGATATGTTTCAAGTCCACAAGGCAAATGTTGAAATAATGACTTTTAACAAGCTAAGATAAGAATAGTATGCATATAAATAGATTACAGATAAATAATAATATAAGATTAAGAATAAATACTTAATTTATTTTTTATACTTTTAACCCTTTCCCTCATATATAAACGTGTTTCCTCGCATGTGCAAACAGAGTAGACCCAGATCAGCCAGCTCCTAGAAGCCGTCTGATCAGGGTCTGCTTTGATTGCTTATGGTGTAATATAGATCTGATTCTAAAGCTTCTGCCTGAGCTTAAATTCCATGTGTTCAGATGCCATTATGAAGAATTAATATTCATGATGTCATTATTTCTTACATGAATATATACAACAGGGAAAGGATTAAAACTGGGTCTACATCAGACTGTACAAAAGCTTCATCAGAATTAAAAATAATTACACGTTTTTCTTTTTTGTGTCACCTGCCGAGAGGCGGTGTGTCACTTAGGGATCAGTTTTCCGTCGCCTGTCTGTCTGTACGTCCGTCTGTCTGTCTGTCCGTAACACTTTCTTTTTTGGCTGTCATTTCTAAACTAATTATAGAGCTTTCAAATTTCACACATGGAACAGGCATGATAAGAGGAAGTGTCATGCCCAAGGGTCACAACTCTAGCATTTTTGAGTTATTCCCCTTTTTCATATTAACAATAAGTTTTTGTGTCAGCTGCAAGCAGGTGACACATGTGTTCCTCCGAACACTCTTGTTTTGTGTGTGCAAAATATGCAACAGTGTTGTGTCTCTGTCAAATAATATGAAATTGCAGATGTCTGTAAAACATATTGTAGTTGTCTATTTTATACACATGTAATTGCAGTAATGCATCAACAAACCTAAACTATGTAATTTGGTGACAAAACAATGCAGATATGGTGCACTCAGAGGGTTGTTACTGTAGACATAGTGTGCAGTCAGCACATAATAACTGCCTTTTCATCAATAAGTTTTTATACGCCCGTTTGAAAAAACGGGACGTATTATGGAATAGCGCTGTCTGGTTATCTGTCCGTCTGTAACATCTCTAACTCAAGTTCCGCTTGGTGGATCCTTCTCAAATTTTAACACAATGTTTATCTAGACATTCTACAGTTGCCTGCCAAGTCCCGGTTTGTTTATCCAAGGTCAAGGTCACACAATTGGACTTAGAATTTTCGTTTAGCGAAAAATTTAACCGGTCTGTCTGTCTGTAACATCTCTAACTCAAGTTCCGCTTGGTGGATCCTTCCCAAATTTGATCATAATGTTTATCTAGACATGCTACAGTAGCCTGCCAAGTCTCGGCTCGTTTATCTAAGGTCAAGGTCGCTTAATTGGACTTAGAATTTGCGTTTAGCATTTGCGTTAAGCAAAAATGTTAACCTCAATTTATGTGGAACAAGTCCACTTATCTACATAACACTTTGAGATAAAGCTTTGAAACTTGGAACACTTGTTCACCGTCACAACCTTCACCTGTAGGCAAGAGTAAATAACTCTGTCAAGCATTTTGACTGAATTATGCCCCTTTTTAACTTAGAATTTTTGGTTAAGGCTTTGTTAAAGTCCATTTATTTACATAACACTTTGAGATAAAGCTTTGAAACTTGGAACACTTGTTCACCGTCACAACCTTCTCCTGTAGGCAAGAGTAAATAACTCTGTCAAGCATTTTGACTGAATTATGCCCCTTTTTAACTTAGAATTTTTGGTTAAGGCTTTGTTAAAGTCCATTTATTTACATAACCCTTTGAGATAAAGGTTTTAAACTTGGAACACTTGTTCACCGTCACAACCTTCACCTGTAGGCAAGAGAAAATAACTCTGTCAAGCATTTTGACCGAATTATACCCCTTTTTAACTTAGAAATTTTTGTTACGGTTTTGGTTAAAGTCCACTTATTTACATAACCCTTTGAGATAAAGCTTTTAAACTTGGAGTACTTGTTCACCATCATAAGCTGCACCTGTAGGCAAGAGTACATAACTCTGTCTAACATTTTGACATGATTATGACGCTTTTTAGCTTGGAAATTTTGGTTAAGGTTTTGGTTAAAGTCCACTTATTAACATAACCCTTTCAGATAAAACTTTTAAACTTGAAATATTTGTTCACCATCAGAAGCTTCATCTGTAGGCAAGAGTAAATACAATGCAACTCTGTCAAGCATTTAGACACAAAATTATGGCACTTTTCAATTTAGAATTTTTGGTTAAGGTTTATTGTTAAAGTATGCCTATTTACAACCTTGAAACTTGGTCACAAAATTGGGCTTAGAATTTCAGTTCAGCAAATACGTTAACCCCAGTTAATGTTGAACAAGACCCCGACGGGCGTATATTGTGTCCACTGGCACTCTTGTTAAGCAATATGTACTGGTATTTGAAAAGGCAACTGAGACGAATGTTCAAAGAATGATAAAAAAATCATTTCATACAGTTACTTTTCAATCAACAGTTTTGATCCAAATATCTTTTTTGGTTACTTTATGCTGTATCTGTATCCAAACTGTTGTCCTGGAAAGTTTGCCAATAGTGTTAATCCTGTCCTTCCTATAAGTGTTTTTTCACACATTTGCCAACAGAGTAGACCAGTCAGATATGGCTCCTATATGAGTCATCTGGTCATGGTCTGCTGTTTGCTTATGAAATTATAATAGATTTGACTATAGTTTCTACCAATACCCGAAAAACTAATTTGCATATGCCATTATAAAATATCAGCTAATAACTATTTATGATATCATTAGTTTTACATGGATATTGAACAGAGGAAGGATTAAATAGTCAGTAGCTGATTTTAGGGACATAATCACTGCATGTCCTTTTCTATTTCAGCAAATGGATAGACTTTGCCTTGACCCAGAACTTTCGGCATTGGTCCAGGCATATCACAGACATGCATGGGAGCAGAATACTATAACAGAGCCATGAGGCATTCCGGCTATGCAATGTGGGAGCAGACAACAGGGAATAATTTCAAGCTACTGTGTATAGAGGATAAGGGACACCTTTCTGGACAGCATTGACCAGTATACAGGATGTGTCCCCAACATATACATTTATCATTCTTTTGCTAATTGACTCGAACATAAATATGTAACATCATGGATTCCGAAAAAAGACATTGAATGTCCCAGACTCTCATCTCAATCAAAACTGTGTGTCACTTATATGGAAAAGAAATTACAATATACATCATGGATAATGTTAACTTTAGCCATTTACTGGATATACAAAACAGTATATGCCTTTTACAGTATTCATATAAAAATTAATGACATCATGAATATTTTCAATCATGTAATTAGATCTATATCATGTCGATAGCAAACAGAACAGATCATGATCAGTCAGACTTCTTCTATAGGAGCCATCTGATCTCGGTCAACTCCATTTGCATAATGTGTGAAAATGCATTGATATGAGGGAAAGGGGTAAACAGGGTAGACTCAGATCAGACAGTTCCTGTAGAAGCTTTTTGTTCAGGGTCTTTTTTATTTGCTTATGGAATAATATATTGCCAATTCCTTCTTATAAACACATTTTCACTCACTTACAGAGTAGACCTAGATCAGATGGATCCTTAAGGAACCATCTGGTCTGAGTCTGCTCTGTTTGCTAATGGAATTTAATAGATCCGTTTCTTTAGTTTCTATGCTAAAATGACAGCATGAATATTTATTAACACACATTTAACCATGTAAACCTTTCAAGGGAATCGTTTGCTTTGACAAAAACTGTAGAACCAGATGTATATCATGTCAAAAGCAAACAGAGCAGACCCTGATCAGACGTCTCCTATAGGAACCGTCTGATCTGGGTCTAATGCATGCAAAAGACGTTTATATGAGGGAAAGGGTTAAATAGAGTAGACCCAGATCATACAGTTCCTGTAGACACTTTCTGGTCAGGACCTATATTATTTGCTTATGGAATAAGCTTTAATTCATTCTGTAGTATCTGCCAAAAATGTTCCTGTGCTCACAGACCATCATATAAATAAATCCTTTATTCTATAAAGAAGCCTGTCTACGCCTTTGTAGACTGAGATCAGATGGCTCCTGTAGCAGCCATTTGATCAGGGTATGCTCTGCTTGCATATGAAATAACAAAAGTTTAAATCTACTGTTTCTACCAAGGCCAAAATTCATGTGTACATATTATGCCAACGTAAAAATCTGTTATTCATGGTGCCGCTACTTTTTAAATGATTATTCATGCAGTGAAGGTTTTATCAAATTGGTATTCATAATGTCATAAATCAATATTCATGAATCAACACATTTTCTCATAGGGACAACTTTTGACACATTTTCAACTAAGTAGAATCCGTCTGCTCAGGGTTTGCTGTTACTATTCCATGTTAACCCATTCCCTCAGAGGCTATTTTTGAACCCAACCTGTTGGATACCATAAATCTACTGACAAGGAGCAAGAACAATTTTAGAATTGTGTATTTTTAAACCATTGTGATAAATAGAGCAAATGCATTAAGAGGTGGCACATATACTGCGTATGGGTAAACTTTAGTCCTGGAATATAAATACAGTAAAATTTCTTTAACTAATATTCATGTGGAAATGGTTCGTGTTTCCATACATGTAGTATACTGAATAACACACGCGTCAACAGGAACTTAGCCTTTCTGAATGTGTCTGCCATGTACTCTTTCAGCACTATGTACCTGTTTTTATGTACTCATTACTTTTTCAAACAGTGTAAACCCAGATCAGAAGGCTCCTATAGGAACCCTCTAATCAGAGTCTGCACTGTTTACTAATTTAAAACAGTATCTGTAAAATACCACAAATTCCATGTACAGTTGTACACTGGTTCATGTTTTGGTGACAAAACAGACCTACAAGACAACATAAAAACCCACAATAGCTACTTAGAGTTGAAAGGGTCAAAACGCAAATAGTGCTGGTCACTATACACACGTTCAAGTGCTGCTAAGGGCTTTATGCATGAATACTTTTATCATGGTGTTTCCCAATTCATTGCTGAACCTTTCCAATCAATGTTTTACACAAAATGCAACTGTCTTGTTATTTTATTCCTCTACTCAGAGTTCAGGATAAGCATGCCTTACCAAGTTATTCTTCAAATAACTCAATAACTTATTCAACAATCTCTATGGTGTAACCAAATGAACAAACATTTATATACACATTATCGCATCGTAACGAATTTGGTGCAAAACTATTGTTATACATGTATCTTCACTTTAGTGGCGAAGTTATAGCACTTTTGCACCAAACCCTCAACAAAAATACTCGGAAAGAAAACAGCATTTTGTAACACCAATACATAACCGTTGTCGTGTATATAGAATTAGATGTAGAACCCACGATCGTAGTTTTATCATGTAATCCTTTTCAGTAGTGTTTTAGTATTTCCAACCATTTCTGTCATTCCTGTACTTAACAAACAGGAAATCAAGATACGCTGGTTCCCGTGTTACTTCTGCTAATGTAATATTGATACAGGCAAGCGAGGCACCAGCTTCATGTTGACCTTTGACTTTTGTCCATAGAAAAACGTGGTTCCCACACAAAGGCTTCGAGAGCTCCTCTCAAATTAAGCATTCAATTCCATCCTGCACACAGTGTAAGTAAATATCATGTTGTCAAAACATTTATACTGATTTACTCTTATGGCATGAGAGGTTGACACCTTGTAATTACCAGAAATAGGCTGCAATTAATGTCAGTAGTGTGGCGTGTTGTTGCGCGCCATTTCCTTTCGTACTTGAAACATTCGCTCTTGAATTAAAGTCAATTGATGAGCGTATTAATCGCTTAAGTTAAAACGTTTTGTTAAAGATATCTCTTCATAAATAAAGATACTAGGTCTGTCTGTCAGAGATTTGTTCTAGATTTGATATTTTACCATGTTTGATATGTAAATGTACATTGCTTATTTGCTACATTGAAATGAGATAAAACAAGTGTATTTTTGATAGTTTGACGCTCGACTGTACCTAGTTAATAGAAAGTTTAAATGTCTGGTACAGTGTAGACCCTATATAGATTTATTACAGAGAACTATGTTAATTTTAGGCAAGATTTCTTAGAGTGCTTACATTGTCTCATTTCAGTCTTTTACCATCATGATCATCGATCATCAAACAACAGGAATAAAAGCTCTACAAATATTCGTCTTGTTTGGGTTATACTGAATGTCAAATCTAAGGGCACAACAGTAAAAGAACTGTAGGAATGGTATGAAATGTACTTAAGAAACACTCGTAAACTTACACCAAAAGCCATGGATCAACACGAAATAAGAATAAATGAGTTTGAATTAAAATTAGGACAACAGTGTGCAAAATTACAAGATCTACAAAACACAGACATAAGCTACAAAGATTTAAGAGCCATCACATCACTGAAAAAAGACATTCAAAACCAAATTGAACAATATGACTATTTTTTTAATAAATACATAGACTATCTCAGAAGAACAGCCACTACAGGTTGCCAACAAAGAATTCAAGTATTGACATTTGATGATAAGGAAATGAAAAAGTCTATAAATGAGACAATACACACCATTGATAGCAAAATCGTGGAAATCAGTGAAATGATGTAAACTTCGTCAAGAGGGTCTAGAGTGTCACGAGCTTCAAGAAATTCCAAAGCATCAGCATATAAAGGACAACTCCTAGTTCACTATGCGGAGGAAAAAGCAGAGTTAGAAAGAGAAAGGGCTAATTTAGAGCACAAGCAAACTATAGAAAGAGCGGAACAAGAAAGAGAAAGAGTCAAATTGCAGACTCAGCTGCAACTTGTGGCCGCAAGAGAAAAAGCAGCACTGCTTTCCATAGGGGCAGCAGAGGAACAAGACAACGACCAATACCTTGGTGATTTTGATCCTGCACCTGCAAATGTGAAAGTAGAAGACTTTCTACAGGAAACTTACCCTACAACAGTTACAACTGCTCCAAAAGAAGAATTGAACATTCATGCTCCAGTTTTTCAGCAAAAAACCGATTTCATGGACTTTTCAAAATTTCTATTGAAAAAAGATCTAATAATTTCACGCCTGGTTAACTTCAACGATCAACCAGAAGTTTTCATCGCCTGGAAAGGTACATTCAGAAGGGTGATGAATGACTTGTCTGCAACAGCAGACGAGGAGTTTGACATGCTTGTGAAGTACCTTGGGCCTGATTCAAAGAAACAAGCAATGTCTTTGAGATCGGTTTATGTATCAAACCCAGTTATGGGTCTCACAAAATTATGGAAGCGCCTAGACGACCAATATGGATCTCCTGAATTGGTGAAAGGGGCAATTCTAAAGAAACTTAACGCGCTGAACAAACTAACAGCAAAAGATCCAAAACGACTCTACGAGCTACTTGACATACTTCTAGAAATACAAGCACTAAAGGAAGACCCCAGCTATAGCTGCCAGCTATCTTACTTTGACTCTTCAGAGGGTATCCTACCCATAATGCACAAACTCCCATACGGGCTACAGGAGAAATGGGTGTCTCGTGCCTCAAACTTCAAGAGAAATAACAATGAACGTTTCCCTCCCTTTTCGGTGTTCGTCAGCTACATCAACGAAATAGCTAAAATTAAGAATGATCCAGGCTTGGCCTGTTTCACAAGTGAACGGACTGTGACTAGCAGAGCATCACCTGCTGCAGTAAGCGTAAAGAAAACAGAGGTAGAGAAAGCTTTGAATTCCAGTCGTCGCTTCAGGTGCCCAATCCACCAGGCAGATCACTCTCTTGTGGATTGTCGTGCCTTTCAAGCGAAATCAATATTTGATAGAAAACAGATTGTAAAAGAAAATCGAATTTGCTTCAGGTGTTTGTGCTCCGTTACTCACAGATCCGCAGATTGTACCGTTGACGTTAAATGCGCTGATTGCGGTAGTCAGAAGCATTTAACCATAATGCATGAAAATAGGAAAAAAGAGAACTCGGGTTCAGGTGCATATCCTCATGGCGGGGAGAGGGGTACAGATGTCAAAAAGTTTAATACTCCAGAATCTGTTAAGACCAAATGCACACAGGTTTGTGGGAGTAAAGATTCAGGTGGTAAATCTTGTGCAAAGGTTGTCTTGGTAGATGTGTACAATAAATCTTACCCCTGTCATCGCCTGAGGTTATACGCCATAGTAGATGAGCAAAGTAATAGATCGCTGGCTAGCCCAGCCTTGTTTGAAAAGTTGGGAGTAAGTGGGGAGCAAATAGATTACGAACTGAATTCCTGTTCAGGAACATCAAATGTAAAAGGTCGAAAGGTGTCTGACTGCATTATAGAAGCAGTAGATGGGTCTTCCAAATACATGTTACCTACTTTGTTAGAGTGTAGTCAGATACCAAATGTCAGAGATGAAATCCCGACCTCTCATATTGCAAAGCAATTCTCACACTTGCAAGGAATCGTCTCAAAGATTCCACCTTTGGACGAGGATGCTGAAATTCTGCTCCTTATAGGTCGGGATCTCATTGCTGCACATCACGTTCATGAGCAGATCACGGGTCCTAAGAATGAGCCTTTTGCACAGAGACTCGGCTTAGGATGGGTGATTGTTGGTCAAGTTTGCCTCGGTCAAATTCACCAAGATAAGGTGAACGTCAAGAAAACGTACTTGTTGCCAAATGGTCGGGAATCCCTGTTCCCTCCATGCAGCAATAACATCAAAGTAAAAGAGAGGGTGCCGTCATTAGCAGATGATGTTTTTGTTAAGACAAAGGGAAATAATGATGTGTGTATGTCTGTAGAAGATAGAGAGTTTGTAGACATTATGAGACGAGAGATGGTTAAGGACCCATGTGGAAACTGGGTTGCCCCACTTCCCTTTGCCCGAGATAGACCCTCACTGCCCAACAACAGGGCCCTTGCTCTCAAGAGAGCACTCATGCTTCACTCTTCTCTTAAGAAAAATCCAAGAAAACTTGGTCACTTTGTAACTTTCATGGATGCTATCATAAGCAAAGGCCATGCAGAACTTGCCCCTTCTGTAGAAGAGAACAAAGAATGTTGGTACCTACCCCTGTTCGGTGTTTATCACCCCAAGAAACCTGATCAGATTAGGGGAGTCTTTGACGCTTCGGCAAAGTTTGAAAACTTGTCCCTCAATGATGTTCTCCTTCAAGGTCCTGATCTGATCAACAGCCTTCTCGGCATCCTGTTAAGGTTCCGTAAAGACAAGGTAGCCATCTGTGGAGATATCCAACAGATGTTCTATAGCTTTCTCGTGAGGGAGGAAGATAGAGACTTCCTGAGGTTCTTTTGGTTCAAAGAGAACGATCCAAATAAAGAAATAGTAGAATACCGCATGAGGGTACATGTGTTTGGGAACAAACCTTCTCCTTCTGTTGCTAATTTTGGCTTACAGAAAACAGCCGACATTAGCGAGACGGAGTTTGGTACAGATGTTCAAGAATTCATTTCCAAGAACTTCTACGTTGACGATGGTCTGGTTTCATTACCGTCTGTAGATCAAACAGTAGACCTAATGAAACGCACTCAAACAGCTCTTCTCCAAAATGGGAATCTGCGCCTACACAAAATTGCCTCAAATGAAGAAACTGTCCCCCAACCGTTTCCTCAAGAAGATCTTGCTAAAGATCTCTCATGTCTAGATCTTTCGAGCGATGACTTGCCAACTCAGAGAAGCTTAGGTCTTCTTTGGGATCTCAAGTCAGACTGCTTCACTTTCTCTGTCCCTGATGTAGGGAAGCCTTTCACTAGACGGGGTGTTCTTTCTGTAGTTAACAGTTTGTATGACCCCTTGGGCTTTGTCGCTCCAGTCACGATAGTGGGAAAACTGCTGCTCAAGTCAATGATGACAGAAAATTGTGGTTGGGATGAACCTTTGCCTGATGAGTACTTCCAAAAATGGCTTGACTGGACAGAATCTCTGCGGTCCCTGAAAGAGGTCTCCATACCTCGCAGCTACTTTGACCATTCTTTGAGCCAGTCTTCAAACAATACTTTGTTTCTGTTTTCAGATGCTTCAGAAAAAGCAATTGCTTCAGTCGCTTACTTGTTGAGTGACACGGTCGAGAGTAAGCAGACACAACTAGGCTTTGTTATGGGAAAAACAAAAGTCGCTACCTCAAAAGGTCACACAATTCCTAGACTTGAGCTATGTGCCGCAGTTCTCTCTATCGAGCTCGCGGAACAAGTGCTTAATCAACTCCAAATCCCTATCGATGAAGTGAAATACTTCACCGACAGCAAAGTTGTCCTCGGATACATCTCCAATAGGAAAAGAAGGTTTTATACCTATGTTGCTAATAGGGTTGAAAGGATTCTCAGTTCCTCTAAATCCTCCCAGTGGGCTTACATTGATACAAGTCACAATCCAGCAGATGTTGGCACCAGAGGCGTCTCCCCAAGCCAAATGTCTGACTGTACGTGGTTAACAGGTCCCCCTAAAAAGTTTATTACAGGTACAGCTCAACCCGTTGAGCATTTCAATCTCCAGAACCCTGATGAAGATAAAGAAGTACGTCCAGATGTCACATGTATGAGCACAAAGGTGGCAGAAGAAAACCCTGGTCTAGATCCTAAACGTTTTGAAAGGTTTTCTTCTCTCCGAAAACTGACGAAAGCGCTGAGCAATTTGCAGCACATCTGCAAATCGTTCAATAACTCCTGCCAGTGTCAAGGTTGGCACATCTGTACTGAGGCCACTTCAACAGAGTGTTGAAAGGGCCCAAAACTTGATATTTCAGGTTTCCCAAAAAGAATCGTATTCCAAGGAGGTACAATGTCTGAAAGAGGGCGCACCCATCCCCACCAGTAGTCCTCTTTTGTCCCTCAATCCTTTCCTAGATGAAAAGGGTGTTCTGAGAGTGGGCGGAAGACTCCGTCACTCAAAGTTGTCCACCCCAGAAGTAAATCCAATCATTGTTCAGGGCAAGAGTCATCTAGCCTTGCTTTTGATTCGTCACTTTCATGAAAAGGCTATGCACCAAGGAAGACACTTCACAGAAGGCGCTGTTAGACAAGGTGGATTTTGGATTGTAGGTGGGAAGAGAAGGGTCTCTTCTTATATTTTCAGCTGTGTACAGTGTCGCAAACTCCGAGCGAGACGTCAGACCCAGATTATGGCAGACTTGCCAGCAGATCGTCTTACGCCAGCGCCACCGTTCACGTATGTTGGGGTCGATGTATTTGGTCCCTGGTCCATAATCACTAGAAAAACTCGTGGTGGTCAGGCTTGCAGCAAGCGATGGGCTGTCCTGTTCACCTGCCTCACAATAAGGGCTATTCATGTGGAACTGGTGGAAGAGATGTCGTCGTCGGCATTCATAAATGCATTGAGGCGCTTCATTTCTGTTCGTGGTAATGTTTCACAATTCAGATCTGATAGGGGCACAAATTTTGTGGGCGCCACATCAGATTTAGGTATCAATGCTGTCAACATTGAAGATGGCCTTGTCAGGGATCTTCTTGATGAAAAAGGTGTAACTTGGGTTTTCAACCCTCCACATGCCTCTCACATGGGAGGTGTCTGGGAACGTATGATTGGAATAGTTAGAAGAGCTTTAGATTCCATACTTACAGGTCCTAAGCTTCAAAACCTCACTCATGATGTACTTGCCACTTTGATGGCCGAAGTATGTGCCATTGTAAATGCAAGACCGCTCGTCCCTGTGTCCCAGGATGCAGAAGCTCCAGAAATTTAGAGTCCATCCATGCTCTTGACTCAAAAATGGTCCACCCCCACCTCTCTCAATGAGAACTTATCCATAAAGGACATATACACATCTGAGTGGAGAAGGATCCAGTTACTAGCAGACCAATTCTGGACCAGATGGAAGTCAGAGTTTCTTACCACTCTCCAAAGTAGGCAAAAGTGGTCCACTCCTAAACCTGATCTCAAGATTGGAGATGTCGTTCTTCTCAAAGATGCATCTGTCACTAGAAACCAATGGCCATTGGCTCTGGTTGTTGATGTATTCCCAAGCAATGATAGCAAAGTCAGAACTGTTAAAGTGAGGTCAGTGAGTGGTGAAAGCGTAAGCGTGCTCGTTCACCCTGTGACAGAGCTTGTACTTCTCATTAGCGATTAATGAAATTGTAGACCTTTGCTTAGAGGTAACTCAAGGTTACGTAGTCCATTTGTTATAGGATATTGTCATTAATCTTTTGTGAGTAATTTGATATACATGTAGGAAACATTACTTTCATATTGTCAATGAAAGGCAGCTTAGCATAAAAAGGTGTATATACTTAAAAGTTCTAGTCAAATTTTCTAGTCATGTTTTAAGTTCTAGTCAAACTTTCTAGTCATGTTTTAGTCATGTTTTATATGTTCCATTTATGTTTCAACTCTTGTCATTTGATATACATGTATGTGTAACCTCTGGCAGACAAATTGCATTAAACTTTAATAGAAGTATTAAGAATTAAGAGACGCGCTCAAAGTAAAACATTTGTATATCTCGATGTTAAGTGGACATTCATTTAGTTTCTGATTTTGAGAAATTGAAATTGATAAATTATACAACCACAGAAGTTTCTAAATCCTTTCAAAGGATTTTTGAAATTCTACAAATTTTTGATTTTTTATCGTGTTTATAATAGCGATGTCACAAATCTTTGACATCGGACGGGGAGTGTCGTGTATATAGAATTAGATGTAGAACCCACGATCATAGTTTTATCATGTAATCCTTTTCAGTAGTGTTTTAGTATTTCCAACCATTTCTGTCATTCCTGTACTTAACAAACAGGAAATCAAGATACGCTGGTTCCCGTGTTACTTCTGCTAATGTAATATTGATACAGGCAAGCGAGGCACCAGCTTCATGTTGACCTTTGACTTTTGTCCATAGAAAAACGTGGTTCCCACACAAAGGCTTCGAGAGCTCCTCTCAAATTAAGCATTCAATTCCATCCTGCACACAGTGTAAGTAAATATCATGTTGTCAAAACATTTATACTGATTTACTCTTATGGCATGAGAGGTTGACACCTTGTAATTACCAGAAATAGGCTGCAATTAATGTCAGTAGTGTGGCGTGTTGTTGCGCGCCATTTCCTTTCGTACTTGAAACATTCGCTCTTGAATTAAAGTCAATTGATGAGCGTATTAATCGCTTAAGTTAAAACGTTTTGTTAAAGATATCTCTTCATAAATAAAGATACTAGGTCTGTCTGTCAGAGATTTGTTCTAGATTTGATATTTTACCATGTTTGATATGTAAATGTACATTGCTTATTTGCTACATTGAAATGAGATAAAACAAGTGTATTTTTGATAGTTTGACGCTCGACTGTACCTAGTTAATAGAAAGTTTAAATGTCTGGTACAGTGTAGACCCTATATAGATTTATTACAGAGAACTATGTTAATTTTAGGCAAGATTTCTTAGAGTGCTTACATTGTCTCATTTCAGTCTTTTACCATCATGATCATCGATCATCAAACAACAGGAATAAAAGCTCTACAAATATTCGTCTTGTTTGGGTTATACTGAATGTCAAATCTAAGGGCACAACAACCGTCTTTGCTAAAAGTCCCTTGCTAGCAGCACCTTCAGTGCTTTGATTTGTTATAAGGCCATTCTTCTTAGGGTATAAGCGATTTTAGACATAAGAGTGGCCAATTATTTTGTATTATCATCACAAGACAAACTGAAAGGCGAACAGTATTTTCTACAGGGTCATCTGATCTAGGTCTGCTCTGTTTGCAAATGCGTAAAGGGTTAAGCTATTAATACCTGCATTAAGTATCAACTGACTTTTAGGCAAAGAATTATGCTTTGGTGGTCGATTTAAACACGCTGTAATTTACAGTACATGGAAATTCATTGATCAAGTGTCATGTACTGTAATTAGTGGTCTGTAACCTATGAACCGGTGCTTATATAAATTGTTCTATAGACGTGATGTCTCGTGTTGATTGAACCTCCATTGCGGTCCTAAATCTCCATACATAGCAAATTGGCGACGAGAAAAACGGCATCAATCGATGAATTCCACATCGATGATTAACAGGGAGCCCCAAACTCGATGAATTTCAATGTCGGTTTGTCCTAATTGTCCGAAATTGTCGACGCGCATTCGTCCCTCACATAGTCGTCCCAGAATATGGCATTCGCAATCGGGAAGATAGATGTATTTGACGATTCGGAATCGTGGACTTGCTATAAAGAGAGACTCGATCAATACTTTTTAGCGAATGATGTGGCTAATGACAAGAAAGTCCCTGCCCTCTTGGCCTTGATAGGTGCGAAAACGTATCAAATCCTCAGAGATCTAGCAGTACCAGACCTACCCAAGGACAAGACGTTTGATCAGTTGTGTACTTTGTTGTCTGAACACTTCAGTCCCAAACCCTTGGTTATTGCAGAACGTTTTAGGTTTTACAAGAGAGATCAGAAGGCAGATGAGTCTGTGAAAGAGTTCAATGTTAGTTTGAGAAAGTTGGCAGAACACTAGTTTTGGAGCGAATTTGAATGATTCCTTCAGAGGCAGATTTGTATGTGGTTTGAAAAATGAAACAATTCAGAGAAAACTGTTGACAGAGATCTTACGTATGACAATGCAGTTAAGATTGCTCAAGCTATGGAGAGAGCTAACAAGGATGTACAGGAGCTCCATGGCAAATCAGAAGGGGTGCATAAACTCAATAAATCACACAGAAAACACACAAAAAGTGTAGACAAATCCGAAAGTCAGAAAACTCAATCTAGTAGTAAAAAACATTCTCAGTCACAAAGTCATCACAAAGCATGTAAACATTGCAATAGGAAAGATCATTCATCATTCACCTGCCACACGTGCAAAAAGAGAGGGTATATTGTTCCAGCGTGCCCAGCAAAACAGCAGAAATGTTTTCAAATTGATGAAACAAGCAGTGAAGAAGACTGTCTTTATAGCCTCGAGAGTAAGCAAGTTGAGTGTAAGAAAACAGACACTGTAAAAACCAGGACTGACAGTACAATCTGGGTTACACCAAGGGTAAATGGAAAACCATTAAAGATGGAGTTAGACACCGGATCAGGTGTATCGGTCATATCCAAAACTGATTTTGGTAGACTTTATCAGCACAAAAGACTACTACCAACTAACCTAACACTAAAAACTTATAGTGGTGAATTCGTCCGGCTGGTATGATGAAGTGTAAAGTAGAACATTTGGGCCAAACCAAAGTGTTTGACTTGTATGTGGTAGATGGTGGAAACCGACCGTTGTTGGGCAGAGAGTGGCTGTTAGATTTACAGCTCAACTGGTCAGAAATTAAAGCACTCCAGGCGAAACAAGCAGAAACCAAGGTTCAAGAGTTGAAATCAAAGTTCAAGTCTGTGTTCAGTAAAGATTTGGGAACTGTTAAGGGAGTACAAGCCCACTTAAAACTCAAAGAAGGAGCACAACCAAAGTTTTGCAAAGTTGGAACTGTTCCATATGCAATGAAACCGAAGATTGAGTAAGAAATCGAAAAACTAGTTGCAGATGGTGTCCTGGAAAAAGTGTCACACAGCGACTGGGGAACACCAATTGTACCAGTACAGAAAGCAAAGAACAATGACATTAGAATATGCGGTGACTTCAAAGTAACTGTGAATCCAGTGTTGGAAATTGACCAGTATCCGCTTCCGAGAATTGAAGAGATTTTCGCGTCCCTAGGCAAAGGAAAGAAATTTTCAAAAATTGACTTGAAAAACGCCTACCTACAAATTGAGGTTGATGACGAAAGCAAAGAATTGTTAACGATCACTACCCACAAAGGCCTGTTTAGGTACAACAGACTAGTATTCGGAACGGCGTAAGCGCCGGCAATATTCCAGAGAACAATCGAACAGATAATGTGCGGCCTACCAGGTGTTAACATCATACTTGACGATATGATTATCACAGGCGACACAGACGAAATTCACTTGAAGAACTTAGAAAAGGTGCTTCAACGCCTGGAGCAGTACAATTTGAGAGTTAACCCTGACAAATGTGAATTTTTCAAGGACAAGCTTGAATTCTGTGGTCATGAGGTAGATGAAAACGGCCTTAACAAGACAGAAGAGAAAATTAGACCCGTTGCCGAGGCACCAGAAATCACAAATGTTTCTCAGCTGAGATCATTCTTGGGACTAGTTCAGTACTACGGACGATTTCTGAAAAATTTGTCCGAGGTATTGTACCCACTTCACCAGATTTTGAAGAAAGATGCAAAATGGAACTGGACTCCGGAGTGCGAAAGTGCAGTAGAGACAGTGAGAAAGATTATCACGTCTGATTTGGTGTTGATAAACTATGACCCCTCATTGCCATTGATATTAGCGTGTGATGCAAGTTCTTTCTGGCCAGGTGCAGTTCTTAGTCACAAGCTGCCTAATGGCTCTGAGAGACCCATTGCCTACGCGTCAAGAAGTTTGAATGCTGCAGAGAAGAACTACAGCCAGATAGACAAGGAGGCTACAGCGCTTGTATGGGGCGTGAAGAAATTCAACACGTACCTGTATGGAAACAAGTTTACGCTAATCACCGATCACAAGCCTCTATTGTCCATACTGAATCCTAAAAAAGGACTAAGCTCTACCACAGGTGCTAGACTTCAGAGATATTCGTTGTTTCTCGCGGGATACGTATACGAGATACAGTACAAGAACACTAAGGCTCACGGAAACTGTGACAGTCTTTCTAGGTTACCGTTGAATGAAACAGAAGTGATGCACCTAGATGCGACTGAAGAGTACCTGAATTCAATCATTGACAATTTGCCGGTTACTTGTAAGCAGATAGCTAGTGCGACAAGAAATGACCCAATACTTTCTAAAGTGTATGAAGTGGTAGCAACCGGCTGGAAAGACATTGACACTTCGAGTGTGGAACTGAAACCGTACTTGAATAGACACCGCGATTTGTCTCTACATCAAGGATGTTTGATGTGGGGCTCGAGAGTAGTTGTGCCGGAAATGCTGCAGAAGCAAGTACTCGACAAGCTACATGACGGTCACATCGGCATTGTGAAAATGAAGTCTTTGGCGAGGAGTTACGTCTGGTGGCCAAAATTAGACTCAGATCTGGAGGGTTTAACAAAGAGATGTTCCGGATGTATGGCCAATAAAACGAGTCCACCAGAAGCCCCAATACATCCATGGAATTTCCAAGAAAACCATGGAGTAGAGTGCATGTCGACTTCGCGGGTCCTTTCCAGGGATACATGTACTTAGTCATGGTCGACGCATACTCAAAATGGCCAATTGTAAAGGTGATGAAGAAAACTACAGCGTCGCACACCATCGAGGTAATTAGAGCCGTATTCGCAGATTGTGGCGTGTGCGATGAACTAGTGAGCGATAACGGGCCGCAATTTGTGAGTGAAGAATTCAAACATTTCCTGAAAATGAATGGAGTGAAACATATTCGCAGCGCCCCATATCACCCACGAACCAATGGATTGGCTGAAAAGTTTGTTCAGTCACTGAAGCAAGCATTGAAAGCAGCCAAAGGTGATTCCGGAACGGTTCAAACCAAAGTGTCCAAGTTCTTGCTGCAATACCGAAATGCAGAACACGCTACGACCAAGGAATCGCCAGCGAACCTGTTCCTTGGACGTTGCCTGACTACACGTCTTGACTAAGTGCGTCCATCTCTCAAGAAGCGTGTTGAGGGAGAACAATCAAAGATGGTACGTGCAACACGCGATCGTCAGTTTGAAATCGGCGAAACTGTAGCGGTGCGAGATTATCGAGACAGACGCGACAAGTGGTCATCAGGTGTTGTTCACGCAAAACGGGCCCCGTGTCATATCAGGTTCAGATCGCACCTGGTGTGATGTGGCGCAGACATACAGACCAGATTCGTGCTTCATCGGACAATGTTCCAGATCCACGTCCGGTTAGCCCGGATCTCAACAGCTCTACACCGGTGACCGATTCGCTGGAACGCAGGAGTCGAGAAACTGTCATCGGTTCCGATCAGCAGACTACACGTCCTCAGCCAGAACCAGAGACAGCTGCAGCGCTACCATCTCCAGAAAGCCCTCCTGACATTTCGACAAGTCGTCGATACCCAGAGAGAATTCGGAAGAAACCGATTAAATTAGATCTGTGAAATGACCACTTGTGTGTGTAAGGGCATAATAATCCCTTGGTGGTCATGCAAACTTGTCATTGTTAAATCATAATTATGAACGTTGCCAACATGATTCTTTTTGTTGTGAATTATTTTGTAGTTTCACTTGGAGATAATGCAATCAGGTATTTGTTCCAGATACATTGAATGCTATCTACAAGAGAAGTTTAATCACATGATTGGTCAGTTCATAATTGTGGTTATAAACTGTGTATTTTGTAAACTGGTTTATTTGATATCATGTGTTCTATTGGTTTTAAAAATTTAGGAACCGGTCAGACATTGAGCTTACATGATAACAGTAATTGGTATGAGACTGTTTAACAAGTGAATAGTACCCTCTGATGAAAAGTGAAGACGACATTATTTTCAACAAGAACATTCCATACGTATATCATGAAAAACTGAACACTTTAAGTTTATTTTCCAAAGAATTTGTAATTCTAACTTTGATAAACATTGTAGACTTAACTTTCTGTCATATTATCAAAGGTTTTTCTTAAGGGGGGAGGTATGTGTCATGTACTGTAATTAGTGGTCTGTAACCTATGAACCGGTGCTTATATAAATTGTTCTATAGACGTGAAGTCTCGTGTTGATTGAACCTCCATTGCGGTCCTAAATCTCCATACATAGCATCAAGATCTGCTCGTAGACTGTTAGATCTACAATGTTTTTTGTACTAATTACTCCTCTAGTTTTTTCTTAAATACTTACATTTCTGCGTTACATCCAGATCCAAGCAGGTTATATGAAACAATCACGTTGTTAACGCGGGAAAAAGTATATCACGTGGCACACTTTGACCGATGATCTATATGTCAAATATAAGAATATTTTGCTTACATGTAAATACGAAGAAGAATAAACAGAATAGAACAAATGTTTTATTAAAGGTCTAACCTCCTTTCAACAATTGATGTACTGGAATTGGCACAATTGTAAGTAATCAAAATAAAGTTACATGCAAATTAGGCTAATAAATAGCGTGTCACAGGAAAAGACCAAACTTTTATGCTATAGGTTCTTTTTCTTACAATTTTATTCGTGGAGTAAAGGAGTTCACACATTTCGTAATAAAAAGTATATCTGAATCTGAATCTGACATAGAAGCATGAAACACGTTTTTGCCACAGTGCGATATAATCGGCAAAGTTTCTTAAATTCTCAAAGTTAGAAAAGTTGAGCTAATTTTAATAAAATTATTAGATTATTATTGGACGAAACTCCCCAGATCAGTAGGACGAAATGTCCCAGTCCAAAATTGGTACGAATCGTCCCGGACGCAACTGGTTTTGGAGCGAAACGTTCCGGAACCCTCTATGTCTACACCGACATTTTATTAAAATCCCTTTATCGGGTAATATATTTATTTTAGCGCTTATCTTTTTGTACGTGTTATTTATGAATTTCGCAATTTTTTTGACACACATTATGATACTGTCTTTGTCAAAGGTATTATAACGATTCATTTCAAAGGTATTTAACCTCTCTTTACTGCAATGTAATGCATGCCGGATTGTCGACCCCTATACAGTTGGTCCGATCCTGGTCGACTCGGTACCTAGACGATTCGGTACCATATAAAATTTTACACTGGTCGATTTGGAGCCACCTTTAAAATATTTCTGTATCTGTATCTATACGTCTTTTATACGACGGGTATTATTTATTTATTATCCATATCTTTCTTAATTAGTAGTAGAAGTAAAACTAGTAAAAGTAGTTGTATTTTGCACGTTTAAATAAAGACGAAGTTCACTCGAAGTCGACTTTGATTCCACCGCCTAGGTTAGTTAATTGAGTAAATTGGTGTGTTGAACGGTTTATGGTGAATTCGCCTAATGACCAACTCGCCTACAATTAAGATATATAGTAACCCGAATGGTGAATTCGCCTAGAAAGCAATTATATAGTGATTGTATTTCGCACCTATTGTAAGGTATCGATAACATAACAAAACGTGTTTTCAGGTTGTGTTGACCAAGATTGAACTTTGAGTGTAGCCCCTGATCATCATTTATATAAATTATATGCATTTGAAAGCACACAATGGAAATGTTTGAGGAGGGGTGTTAATAGTTGTTTATTTTGTGCAAATGTTTAAATGATTTATCATTTGGAATGAAATAATGAACAATTTGGTTTATTCAGATGATCTATGTACTATCTATACAATGTTTGATAATAGTTATGCTTGTAGCAATAATCAAAAGTTGAGCCCTTTCAGGCTTTGGTGTTGATGCAAACTGGCATCATATGGTGAACACTGGTCAGTGCAATCAGTATAAACCCCACCCCTTTCAACCAGGTTGTCAAAAATGCGTGTAGTGATTAGGGGCTACACTGATATTTCGGTTTAATTAGAAAAAAGTCTGGATAAGAAAACAAGGCAAGTTGTTCTTGTTACAAACAGCTTTATTTCTTGGTTATTTACTGGTGGTTTACGGACATTTGCCCCCACATTTGGGCATGGGCGGAAATTGCCCCCCCCTGGGGTTTTAGCTGTGGCGGACATATGCTCCCCTGTTTGACTTGGGCGGACATTTGCCCCCCAAGCGGTTTAGCTTGGGCGGACATTTGCCCCCCTGTTAATTTTCTCGAGGACAGACCTTTGGTCATTTTTTGCATCATCAGCATCCCCAAAACATTTTACAGGAAGTTGGGCATTTAAAACAACAGTGTATATCTAAAAATTACCTTCAAATAGCAACTAATCATGCGTGGGGTTTCCCAAGCTTTTACATACGAGTTTAAAGGTCAAGTACAAAGGTCAGATGATTTTTTTTTTTTTTTTGCTCATTGTAGTATCCATACTTTTTTATTCCTAAATCGCTGATTTTTCGTGCCATATCGCACATAGAAAATGCCATATATTGGCATATACACGTTAAAGTTTCTATCACGGTGCTTAAGGGTACACCGGTTTCTTCCCTTGAATGTGACGTCATTCCTGTACAATATCGCGACAATTGCAGACGATCAGTGTTCGCGTATTTTCCAAGAATATTGTTTCAGTAGATATCTTGAGAGTTTATAAGTTTAGCGGAAGAGAATGATTGTGCTGCGTATGGTTGTTCATCAAGATCGGGAAGGGACAAAGTTAGTTTCCAGCAGTTTCCCCGTGATTTGGACTGATCACATGAAGAGAGGACAATTTGGAAGCAGAAACAAGCCGTATGTTGTGACAGGAAATTTTACATTGTGTTCACTGCACTTTACACAGGATCATGCACTTTACACAGGATCAGTTCGAGAAGAAAAACCCTGAGTTCGCCAAGAGCATTGGATATACGCATAAGATCTACACAAACTTAAAATCCGACGCAGTGCCGTCAATCTTTCCGATCGGAGATGGACGCAGTACGTCACATCCATTACGCCAGTCTGCCGAAAATATGTGTGAAGAAGTTGAAACAGAAAATTGTAGTAAGTGTTTATTAGTTATTAAAATAAAATAGATTTGTATGTCAATATTAATAGAAAGGAGCGTTCCACCTGCCTTACTCATTCACCTCTGACATTTCAAATGGAAAATATCAATATCCAATTAAGTTTAGTCCATTTTGACTATTGGGGGGGGGGGGGTTACAATATTATAAAAATGGCAAACAGTGTAGACCCTAATCAGAGGGCTCCTCTGGGTCTACACTTAGTTCACATCTGTGTTCACATCATTCATTCTAAATGGTGATATCGTACTACTTTCGGTTTAACGCTGCACCTGTCACAAAATTTGCATGCTGTCTTGCGGGTCATTAATGAGACTAGGTTTACACTGTTTGCATAGGACAAGTGTACTCTCTATAGGTAAACTACTTCGAAATAACGAGTATACTCATCGCTAGGGTTGGATGTGTTAATTAAAATTTGATGTAATTTAGTGGCTGTTATATAGAGAGGTTTTCCTGTAGTGTACTATAAAAGTCAGTGTTGATTCTGTACTAGAGCCAAACTGTTTGCCTTTCTAATAAATCGCGAGTATACTCTTTGCAGAGTGAGGCGATCATTAAAATGATGAAATGTCATGTATTCATGTGTCATGATGTGTTTTTCTATTTATTAATTTATTAAGAGTTTATCAAATCAAACAGTGTGTGCCCTGACAGATGCAGTGTTCCTCGAAGGTCGACCATTGTCATTTCTGATGTTTACAAAAAACAAATGTCATTGTGTTTAATTTTTCTGTGTTTATATTGAAATCAGGGGTGAGAATTTTCCGCGGATCTGCGGATTTCGTTTCACTCAGGGCCGTTTTTGAGATCGATGTAAATCCGATGAGAAATTTGGAGGGGGGGGGGGTGCGATTAATTCAGGAAATTATTATTTGCCGATATATTCTTTCACTATTCCAAGTAAATCTGCGTTAACAATGTTTATATCACGTTAACAGCGAACTTTCGGTTCAGCTAATCGAATATCGATACTCTTGTTCTACAGCCAATCAAAACGCTCGTATTATGCAGTGTTCGTTCAACATTTCCAAGATGGCGTCCGTGATATGAAATTCTGTATCTGTACTGTAAATTAATCTGAATTTAAGACAAAATGATTAAGTGTAGGCAGAGATTACGATAACCGTGTGGAAAACAAGTTCTACCCAAGATGACTTGAGAAAGAAATTACGTTGACATTTGGTAAGGAAACAAGAAAAGTGATAATTGGCGACGATTTCGTGAAACAAAGTAAACCTTCTCGGACGAGGAGACCTTGTGCAATACTGTAAACTTTGTTCCAAACAAATGAGTTACGGAAAATGCGACTGCGTAGCATTCAAGAACCATCTGAAACAAACATTGAACTTTGTGCAAATTTCAGTGACTTTAACACTTACTTTATAAGGTTATGGACCCAGACCAGGCATTTAATATTGATAATTTATTATTAATAAGAGAACAGACCAAAATATTTTTAACTGGTGCCAATATATTCATGAACAAATTCTGAGCAGTATAAAAGCTGTATTACATAAGTATTTTTGCTGAAATTTGAAAGTCAAAATTTAATTGCAGAAGTAAGAACAAATGTAATTTAATTCGAAACTGTGATGTAGATAACCAGTAAACCCCAATTTCCTGGTTGAGCGCATTTCCTGTAAGCCCCATTGCAGCAGGTGTTCAATAAACAAGACCTTACTAATTAAATTTGGAGGTCAGGACACAAAAACAAAACAGCAGGGTGTCAACTACTGTGAGATTAGTGGTATCTTATCTATGACAGTGCTGGACTATTATACAAACAATAGTGTACAGTATAGGGTACTGTAATGTCCGTCCCCTGCCTTGTAATGTCCGTCCCCCATTATAAAATATTGTATTACTTTTTGATTAAATGATTTATTTTTAAATTAAGACTTTTTAACATTAAACTAGTTGTCTGAAAAGTGGTTACTATTCATAACCATGTATTTATTTGAGGTTTAGGGTAAAGCTGATTTTTTTTAATATTTCACAAGGCAATATTTTAAAAGCATGCAAAATTGAAATAAAACAACACTTTTCTATATGCATACTATATATTTTACAATCAGTAAGACTTATTTATACCAAAACTGTTTTCAAACTTAGCTATATTATGTATCTAACATGACCTGAATAAGTCTTTTATTGGAGCATAATGAGAGGGGGATGAACATTACATATAACTTTTATACTTTGCTGAAAAAACATCATTTAACCATTCGCTTGCTATTCACGTCAATATACCTACCTGTAAATAGTGAAGACCCAGATGAGACAGCTCCTACTTTGCTGAAAAAACATCATTGAACCCTTCGCTTGCTATTCACGTCAATATACCTACCTGTAAATAGTGAAGACCCAGATGAGACAGCTCCTGCAGGAGCCGTCTCATCAGGGTCTGCACTATTTACAAGTTTATTGCACAACCAGTGCACTCCACAGAAGTGATTCATCTTTATATTTCTTCGCTTTAAAATTTGACAATTTTGCAGACAACACTTTCAAAGCAGATGATGTTAAGCAGGAAAAGGATTAAAGCACTGGCAGTATTCAACAGATAGAGCCATAACTAATACAGTCTTTCAAAATTAGTAGTATGTTTTCAAAGACAACTAATATGTATCAATGACCAGTTTCTGTGACAAAATATAGGAAACATTCCCTATATCCTAACATTGCTGCATAAAGCAGACTGGAAGTAAAGAGGCATTACTTTCAGTCTGTTTTAGTAACCACTGAGGAGAAAATAACAGAATGACTACTCTACACTTTAGGCAAGACTACAGTATTTAAAGGTAGAACGGAACCTTCTGATGGGAAGGCATTCCTTATTGCTTTGACTGCACATGACGGAATAACTCTTCTGTTGTTTTTCCCCAGTAATCCATATACCCATCGAGTGAATCGTCTGTAGGCAATATATCTGTAAACTCTGAAATACACACACAGCCAGACACACACCCACACACATATACACATTATAGAATGGGGGAGGGGGTAACAGTTGTTCTGCCTCAAGTTTTAAATAACAAACAATATTCCTTCTGTTTTGTAACATGTTTCAGCCTATCAGTTAATCACTTATGTTTTCCAGCACTGTTTCATGAAGTTTCTTGTCTAAAAGGGTATAGTGTTGGGATCTTTGCCTATGTTTAGCTTTAGCTGCTTGTTTTTTGCGGTCGTTCTTGATCTTGGTCATTAGGTATCCAAGAAAGTCGTCCTTGGTGCCAAATGTCTGCTCAATCTTAAAATTTAAGAAGGCTTTCTGAAGTGGATTAAGCATTTCTTTGTTTTCCAATTTAGATGGGCATGCCTTGAAAAAGGGTTTTGGCTTTTCCCTATCCCCTTCAGGTAAGAACTCCAGCTTGTCAATAATCCTGGTAAAAAGAGTACTTTGTCATTAATTTGGAAATGTTTACAATAGTATTTTTTTCTTTCATTAACAAGCCTAATATTCTGAAAGTGGGATATCCTTATAAAGTTTAGAGTTTGGCTAAGATTTTCGACCAATCATCAAGGTCGGATATTTAAAAATTATGCTATTTTAATTGTTAAGAGTTCCAGATTTGGGAAAGACTTGCAGAGACTAGTATTTAAAAGGCGAGGAGTTTGTATAATGAAAATGACTTTCAATAACTGAAGATGGAGTCTCATTCTTAAACATTTATCTTCAAAATAGATTTACACGAACTATTAATACAAAGATGACCCTGTCAAGGTGGGGCTCATATACACCCTTAGCAAGACAGACGGACAGAACAAACACACACACAGCCAGACACACACATATACACATTATAGAATGGGGGAGGGGGTAACAGTTGTTCTGCCTCAAGTTTTAAATAACAAACAATATTCCTTCTGTTTTGTAACATGTTTCAGCCTATCAGTGAATCACTTATGTTTTCCAGCACTGTTTCATGAAGTTTCTTGTCTAAAAGGGTATAGTGTTGGGATCTTTGCCTATGTTTAGCTTTAGCTGCTTGTTTTTTGCGGTCGTTCTTGATCTTGGTCATTAGGTATCCAAGAAAGTCGTCCTTGGTGCCAAATGTCTGCTCAATCTTAAAATTTAAGAAGGCTTTCTGAAGTGGATTAAGCATTTCTTTGTTTTCCAATTTAGATGGGCATGCCTTGAAAAAGGGTTTTGGCTTTTCCCTATCCCCTTCAGGTAAGAACTCCAGCTTGTCAATAATCCTGGTAAAAAGAGTACTTTGTCATTAATTTGGAAATGTTTACAATAGTATTTTTTTCTTTCATTAACAAGCCTAATATTCTGAAAGTGGGATATCCTTATAAAGTTTAGAGTTTGGCTAAGATTTTCGACCAATCATCAAGGTCGGATATTTAAAAATTATGCTATTTTAATTGTTAAGAGTTCCAGATTTGGGAAAGACTTGCAGAGACTAGTATTTAAAAGGCGAGGAGTTTGTATAATGAAAATGACTTTCAATAACTGAAGATGGAGTCTCATTCTTAAACATTTATCTTCAAAATAGATTTACACGAAACATCGTACTCAAAGCTATTGAATTCAAAATCATAATGACTTACTGTTTCACTGAACAACAACAAAATGAAAGGGAGGAAACACGGCCTATATTTGAAAGTCATACTACGAGTGTTTGTTCGGGCTTTCAAATATGGCAGTGTGACGTAATAATAGGGCGTGCCAAACTCTAATACCCCCATTCCACTGGGCGGCGATTCCACTGCGCTCTTGGCGATTCTCCAAATTCTTCCAAATCGCCGTCATGTGCCTAATTTTTGGACTTTGGCGTTTCCAGTACGCTTCAATAACGATCTCGCTGCGCTGTTTACGACACTGTCGCGATGTTACGGCTCTTGAGGTCTCTCCAAAACGCTTCTACTACACCATTCATTCATTCATTCATTCTACTACGCCACAGGATTTCAGGCTACGCTTACTACGCTGCTGTTACGACCTTGCTTCGACATAGGTGCAGGAGCTGCGCTTTTGGAACGTTTCTATATATAATGGGTGAATAAACTGATTTTGAAGCAGTTTACCATCATCATTCGAAGAAACGATCAAATTATTTTGAAGACCCAGATCAAGAAAAACACGGTGTTGGGCCTGATCTATGTATTCTTTTTGCTAAATCTTCCTATGGGCAGACTCAAGCATTAACCTTTTCCCTGTTCAATATCCATGTAAGAAATAATGATCTTATGAATATTTATTAGATGCATTTTTACAAATTTAACCTTTTTAAGAAATAACTGTAGAATCATATCTATATCATGTTATAAGCAAACGGAGAATACCCTGATCAGACGGCTCCAACAGGAGCTGTCTGATCTGGGTCTACTCTGCAAATGTGTGAAAAGGCATTTGTATGCGGACAAATATCTCTGCGCTTTTGTTGCGACTGCGATCGCTACGTTACTCACGCTGCGGCTACGATACTGCTGCGTTCATGAATTTCTTACTACGCTTTTGCGGCGATTCGAGTCCACGGGGATGCCACTACGATTGTTTTGAGCAAGGTCAAAACAATCGCTGTGAAGTGGCAATCAAGAAGCTTCTGTTACGCTTCTACTACGATCAGGGCCTTCTACTGCGCTGTTGCCGCTCCTGCTACGATTCGCAGCGTTTTTACCAAAATTGTTTTTACCAAAATTTTGAAGCGTAGGGGAATCGCCGCTCAGTGGAATGGGGGTTAAGTTAGCATTTAGTAAGAGAGAATTTAACTATTAAGAAGCCGCCACTCGCTACGCTGGTTCTTGCTTCTTAATCGTTGATTTCTCTCTTAATAAACACTAACTATTACAAAGTAGCAATGCGATATGATAACATTGCAAACTGTTTCATTGAGTCTGTTCATGAAAATTAATTAATAGTGCAACATCTCTCTTGTCCCCTAGCGCCTTCTTAAGCAGTAATAAATATTCAAAACTATTTACCCGAAACCTAGTGCTCAAGAAGGACCAGAAAATATAACAAAACTGAGAATGAAGTACTGTGTGACTTTTTACGACAGCCACACAAAAACTTAACACAATCTGTTGTGAAGTACATATATTCCGATAGTGGGAGATACTTTCTAAAGCAAAAGTAGCAAATTGCAGATTGTTTTATTGAGTCTATGAGTAGTAATTAAAAGTTCAACGCTACTCATCAAGTATATTATAGTAAGTCTAAATTTATGACAATATTAACACCCCAAAGAATCTTCAAACTTACCAAATTAATGTCTTGGCGCCTTTGGTATATTGAAAGGTAGTTAAATATATAGTAAATTCTGACACATTACGATAGCATCATGAATTTGCGATCGTCTTATGTTAGAGCTTAATACAACTAAGTCTTACAATATTTTATGAAACTGTGCCCAGACAACTAATATATTTTATTATGGCCCTGATATTGTTTCACTATAATAAACTAGGCATCAAATAATGTGATTATTATTTGACGATTACATTATATCGATGTCTTGAAGCAGGAAATTACTAATACCAAGTCATACATTTCAGTTACGACTGACGAAAAGACCATCATTTCAGACCATGTCAAAAAGTGTGAACAATTTGGAACCGATATTAAAATTACACAACATAAACTTCCTACTATGTATTGGTTACCAAAACTACATAAAAAACCATATAAAGCGCGTTTCATTGCAAATTCTAGTTCATGTACAACTACTAAATTGTCTATACTTTTGACTTCTTGCTTAACGAAGGTAAAGGAACATTTAAAATTTTACTGTGATAAGACTTATGAAAATTCTGGAATAAATCTCTTCTGGTCTATTAAGAACTCTTCAGAAGTCTTAAACAAACTTAAGAACAAAAGGTATCTTGCATCCACTGTAAGCACGTACGATTTTTCTACTCTGTACACAACTCTTCCTCATGTTTTAATTAAGGATAAGCTTACTAACTTGATCCAGAAAGTATTTGCCCGAGAAAAAACATCATTCTTGGCATGTAATGCTGAAAAAGCTTTCTTTACTGACGAGCAAATGAAGTATTACACCAATTGGACTTGCTCAGAAGTTTGCGAAGCACTAACCTTTCTTTTGGACAACATATTTGTACGTTATGGGAATGCTATATACCGTCAGGTAATTGGTATTCCCATGGGTACGAATTGTGCACCACTTGTCGCAGATTTGTTTTTGTACTGCTATGAGAGAGATTTCATGTTGAGTTTTACGGTCCATCGATATGACCATCAGTGTCGATGGGCCGTAAAACACCATTCATTCATTCATTCATTCATTCATGTTGAGTTTGAATCCTCAATCACAAGAAGATGTTATAAAAGCCTTCAATGATACTTGTCGATATTTGGATGATATTTTTAACTTAGATAACCCTTTCTTTAATGCTCTGATTCCTACAATTTATCCTAAAGAACTCAAATTGAATAAAGCTAACCCGTCCGACAATTATGCAGCGTTTCTTGACCTAGACCTTAAAATTAATAATGGAATGATTTCTTCTAAAATATATGACAAAAGAGATGATTTTGATTTTAATATTGTAAATTTTCCTCATCTTGACGGGGATGTTCCCCGTGCTCCATCTTACGGGGTTTATATATCTCAACTTATTCGTTTTGCTAGAGCTTGTTCATCTATTGACGATTTTAACAGTCGAAATCTCATTTTAACTGAAAAACTGCTTAAACAAGGATATAGATACCATAAACTAAGAAAAACTTTCTCTAAATTTTACTATCGAAATCTCTCGCTTATTGGCAAGTACAAATGTAATCTCAAGGTACTTTTGCGACACGGTATTTCACATCCTGAATTTTATGGTGATGTGATTTACAAACTTCGTAGAATTATTGGACATACCCATTTTCTCACTTTGTTCATCAAATATATAAAACAATTCATTAAAAAGGGATATGATCCTGTATTATTACAACATACTGCATGTTTGGTTGTGAACCCTTTTACAGTTGGCAATCACGCTGGCCTCTTTGCATGTACGCCGACAAGAAAGGTTTAGTACTCTATGAAGGCGACCTCTTAAATCCAGAAATGGAAGGAGAACGTCGGATATCTGTACTATTTCATTTTTGTCGTACCCTTTATTACTTTTCTACAGTTACTCTGTTTGCAGCTCAATCATTGAGTACACTAGCGATAGGTGGATACAGTATGTTCAATTAAATGTGTTTTTGTTATACATGCACTTTACCACTGTATTTGCTGTCGCGGTTGTTGTAGATTAGTCGGAGAGGGGATACGTTTATTTACACTGTTTGTCTTTTAGGATGGGGATGGAATAAGGGTGAGGTTGGGCGCCCATAAACCGGTTTAAACCCCCGGTGACTTTTGTCACTGACCGTTCCAAGGCGGTACTTCCATCTTCCTCCTATTGAATGTTTGTTTTGTCTTTGTGCGTCTCTTGTTGTTTTTTCTACCCATGTACATTTGCTGTTTCCTTGTGTTGCTGTTCGGGCGAGTGTTTGTTCTGTATGTGGTATTTCCTGCATGACTCATTTTTGTACTTTCCTTTATACCTCATATTAAATATTTAAAGGCTAAATGCCAGAAAACACTGAAATTGCTTTGCGTTCTTGCACATACCGAATGGGGTGCAGATCGCAATGTAATGCTCAAATTGTACAGAAGTTTAGTGAGGTCCAAACTGGATTATGGATGTGTTGTATATGGCTCTGCAAGGAAATCATACTTGCAGATGCTTGATCCAATTCATCACCAAGGTTTACATTTAGCATTGGGTGCCTTTAGGACATCCCCTGCTAAAAGTTTATACGTTGAGGCGAATGAGCCATCACTTTACTCTCGTCGTGAAAATCTATCCATGCAGTATACCTCTAAATTAGCTTCAAACCCATCAAATCCCGCTCATAAAAATGTTTTAGACCTAAATATCAACGTTTATTTGAATCTAAGGAAAAGGTAATTCCATCTTTCGGAATATGTATGAAAAACCCAACTCACTCGCTCACTATGAAAAACTGTTTTCAAAATAGTGATATAGATTTGTCTTTAGTTGAAAAGACTAAAGTTGAATCTATACCACCTTGGACTATTAAACCACCAAAAGTTATTTTTGAACTAACCATGTCTAATTGATTGTATTGCTGGAAAATCATATAGTAAACATATAATCTTTTCGGATTCTCTTTCTGTTTTACAATCTCTTGAGTAAATTTTATTCAAAAAATGTTCTTTTTAAAAAACTTGTTTTAAAATACCATGAAATGTCTAATTCAAGAGATGTAATAATTTGTTGGATACCTAGTCATTGTGGAATGCAGGGCAACGAGAGGGCGGACATTGCAGCGAAGTCTGCCCTTGAATCGCCTGAATCTGATATGAGAATACCGTATTCGGATTTCAAACCACAAATTACTAGACATATTCTAAATAAATGGCAGGAGTCTTGGAATGAGGAAATTCATAAAAACCTCCATGCTGTTAAAATGTTCATGCTTGCCAATTCAGCGTGATGAGGTCGTATTGGCCAGAATAAGAATTGGACATTCTTTTTTTTTAACTCATTCATTTTTACTGAAAGGTAAAGTTCAACCTGAATGTTTATTTTGTTTTGAGCCTTATACAATTCAGCACATTCTCATTGAATGTCCTGATTTAACTTAATCAGAAATAGTTTCTTTCAAGCAGATTCCCTGAGGGAACTGTTTGAGCTGGTAGAAATACCAAAAATATTTGATTTTTTAAAAGCCATTAAGATATATTCTAAAATTTAAAAGGTATATTTTTAGAATGTCGATTATGTTTTGTCCTTATTTTGTTTACAATCCTGTTGATCGGGACCGACATTTACATAATCTAGTGAGATTGTCTCTATTTGATTTCATCTTATAGTTTTATTTACATTATTTGTTCGGCTCTATATGTCATCATCATCATCAGTGTCGATGGGCTGTAAATGAATGAATGAATGAAACACCATTCATTCACTATAATAATTATGTCTCCCCCCCCCCCCATATTTATATGGGGGAGACATTGTTTTCGTGAGAGTTGTCTGTCTGTCCGTCTGTCCATCACACTTTTTGTCCGGACGATAACTTCACTATGCCTGATGCCAGTTGATTCAAACTTCATATATGGAAAGAGCATAATGAGAGGTAGTGTCATGCACAAGGTCCATAACTCTGGCTTCACTGATACAAAAAAAATCACACTTTTTAGTCAGGACGATAACTCCTATATGGCTCATGCCATTGGATTGAAACTTCATATATGGAAAGATCATGACGAGAGGAAGTGTCATGCACAAGATCCATAACTCTGGCTTCACTAATATTGGAGTTATTACCCTTTGTAAAAAATATCACAATTTTTTGTCCGGACAATAACTTCAATATGCCCGATGCCATTTGACTGAAACGTCATATATGGAAAGAGCATAATAAGAGGAAGTGTCATGCAGAAAGTACATAGCTCTGGCTTCACTTATATAGAAGTTATTGCCCTTTTCAATCCTGTTGATCGGGTCTGACATTTACATAATCTAGTAGTGAGATTGTCTCTATTTGATTTCATCATATAGATTTATTTCCATTATTTATTCGGCTCTATATGACCATCAGCGTCGATGGGCCGTAAAACACCATTCATTCATTCATATATGGAAATATCATAAAGAGAGGAAGTGTCATGCACAATGTACATAACTCTGGCTTCTCTGATATTGGAGTTATTGCCCTTTGTAAAAAAATCACATTTTTTTGTCCGGATGATTACTCCTATGTGACACATGCCATTGGAGTGAAACTTCATACATGGAACGATCATGATAAAGATCCTTAACTCGAGCTTCAATAAATTTAGAGTTATTGCCCCTTGTACATTTGTTTTAATTCTTTCTTGTCCGGACGATAACTCCTACATGGCTCTTGCCATCGTATTGAAACTTCATACATGGAAAGAGCATGATGAGAGAAAGTGTCATGAACAAGGGCCATAATTCTTGCTTCAATACTTAATGCATTTTTTGGCCGATCAATATCTCCTGTTCGACTGATGCTATTGGAATGACATTTTATTTTTGGAAAGAGCATGATGAAAGTAAGTGTCATGCACAAGGGCCATAAATCTGGTATCAGTATTTTTATGCCCCCAAAGGCGGGCATATAGTAATCGCATTGTCCGTCCTTCCGTCTGTCCGTCCGTCCGTCTGTCCGTCCTTCCGTCTGTCCTTCCGTCCCAAATTCGTGTCCGGTCTGTAACTTCTTCATCTATAAATGGATTTCAATATAACTTGGCACAAATGTTCACCAGACAGAGACGATGTGTCGCGTTCAACTCCCCGGTCCATGGGTCAAAGGTCAAGGTCACAGGGTACAATTACTTTGTCACAAATTTCGTGTCCGGTCTGTAACTTCTTCATCTATCGATGGATTTCAATATAACTTGCCACAAATGTTCACCACACAAAGACGATGTGTCGCGTTCAACTCCCAGGTCCATGGGTCAAAGGTCAAGGTCACAGGGTACAATTACTTTGTCACAAATTTCGTGTCCGGTCTGCAACTTCTTCATCTATTAATGGATTTCAATATAACTTGGCACAAATGTTCACCACACAAAGACGATGTGTCGCGTTCAACTCCCAGGTCCATGGGTCAAAGGTCAAGGTCACAGGGTACAATTACTTTGTCACAAATTTCGTGTCCGGTCTGTAACTTCTTCATCTATCAATGGATTTCAATATAACTTGCCACAAATGTTCACCAGACAGAGACAATGTGTCGCGTTCAACTCCCTGGTCCATGGGTCCAAGGTCACAAGGTACAATTACTTTGTCACAAATTCCGTGTCCGGTCTGTAACTTCTTCATTTATCGATGGATTTCAATATAACTTGCCACAAATGTTCTCCACACAAAGACGATGTGTCGCGTTCAACTCCCAGGTCCATGGGTCAAAGGTCAAGGTCACAGGGTACAATTACTTTGTCACAAATTTCGTGTCCGGTCTGTAACTTCTTCATCTATCAATGGATTTAAATGTAACTTGGCACAAATGTTCACCACACAAAGACGATGTGTCGCGTTCAACTCCCAGGTCCATGGGTCAAAGGTCAAGGTCACAGGGTACAATTACTTATCACAAATTTCGTGTCCGGTCTGTAACTTCATCTATCAATGGATTTCAATATAACTTGCCACAAATGTTCACCAGACAGAGACGATGTGTCGCATTGAACTCCCTGGTCCATGGGTCAAAGGTCAAGGTCACAGGGTACAATTACTTTGTCACAAATTTCGTGTCCGGTCTGTAACTTCATCTATCAATGGATTTCAATATAACTTGCCACAAATGTTCACCACACAAAGACGATGTGTCGCGTTCAGCTCCCTGGTCCATATGTCAAAGGTCAAGGTCACAGAGTACAATTTTTGGGGGCATTTGTCACGTGACTGTGACATCTCTTGTTGGAGTTATTAGCTGTTATCATTTTCTTCTTGAAAAATGTAGTGTTGAAAGCGCATAATGAGGGGAAGTATCATTCATCAAGACCATAACATTTTTAGTGATTTCCCTTTACATATTGTTTTTATTAGAGGGGAGACATCCGTTTTTGTGACAAAAAACTCTAGTTGGTCAATGCATAACTGAGAGCAGTAACAAATATTGATACTTACTGTGATTTTGACTCTGGTTTTTTTCCTTCATTCATTTTTGGACTTGGATCATATGCATCTGGTTGAGAGGGAACAGTTGGCTGTGTCGTTACCGTTGGTTCGTTTTGTACCGTGTGCTGCACGACGGTCCCAGGTGTACTGAAGGGTCAACGTTTGCCATGTATGAGTTAGATTCCAATACATTTGGAGTAACCCGTGCTGGATTTAAAGTGTCCATTGCTGCTTGAAAACAATATCTGATTTTATTGTCAGATTCCACTGGCCTTGTTTTAAGGGACTGTGTAAGGGACTACTTCATCTTTTTCATTCATTTTCTGTTAAATAATCTGAATCTCCTGGTCCTTTTCGACCATTTTCTGGTTCAAACTTAGCAATTCAGTCTGATGACATCTGACAGTTTCCTGTAAACCCCTTACAACATTTTTCAGACTTAACTGTTCGTTCTTGAACTTTATCAGCTGGTTTTCAACAAACTCCTCTGTCTTTGACCACCTTGTCAACATACTCCGTTGGCTCATATTCACTCATAGTTTGCCTGAAAACAAGTTATTGATATCTCATTATATTTTAAATGCACATGCTTGCAATATCTACAGCAACATGGATTGAACAGACTTTATTATATCAACAAGAAGATTTTAGTAAAAAGTACGCCACATTAGAAACTATGAGAATTAATTCCTTATATTTCTTTAAACATTTAATCTCCTTTTGACATCCTCGACCTTTGACAAGAATTACAAATTTTGTATGCATACCCAATACCATTCTCATAAATGCTGCAAAAATATTAAGTCAAGATAAATGTTTTGATCTTAATTTATGTTTTAACATGTGACCTTTACTTATTGCCTGGCAGGCGTAAAATGTGCGTAATCATGAGAAGTACTAGGTATAGACAAATGGTATGTATGAAGTCCATTAGTCCTAACAAAATTTTAACATATTGCATTTTTAACTCTGTGACATTGGCCTTTAAACATACATGTTTGAAAATGTGCATACAGTAGAACCCCTCTATTGCGACCACTTAAAAATACAAGAGGGCCAAAATGGCCCTGGTATCGCTCACCAGACAATGAGATAATTTTCGAAGAGGAATCTGGAGCTAATGAATTTAGTAATTAACCCTTTAGTCAATTAATACGCCTTTGCAAAAAAAGAAGACCCAGTTAATGCAGCTCCTATAGAAGCCGATTGATAGGGGGTCTGCTCTGCTTGCTTATGGTATTAATATAGGTATGGTTGTACAATTTCCACCATGGCAAACAGTTCTTGCATCCCTGTGCTATTATAACAATTAATCTAATTAATATCCATCATGACATACTTTCTAATACATCTTATCTAATACATCAGCTTTCGTTGTCTTTTCACTTCGCCTTCCGTTATTTCTATAGCACTTCAGGGGTTCGCTTTTCCATTTGTCTAAGTTTGTCCTCTGCTTCTTTGAATTTCTCTTGCGTTTCACTCAGTTGGTTAGCCATACTATAATAACCCGTCTCTGCCTTTTGTTCTAGTCTCGCCTTGTATTCCTGATATAATTGTTTCGCTTTTGAAAGAGACTGGTCTTTATTCTAAAATATAAATCTGTTTAAGCAGTTCAAGTATTTTATTTCTGTATTCCTTTCTACATTTTCATCTTCGTATATTTTAATGATTTACATACTCGTTGATCTATATTTTTTATTGATTTTCATCGTTTCATCATAATTTTCGTCATTGGCGCTATATGACCTACTTAGTGTCGCGGTGCCGTAAAACCCAACTCACTCACACTCAAAATCGAAAAAAATAAATTTAGGTATGTAATTGTCCTTACATTCTTTCGCCCTCAAATAACACAAGTGATCATCCATGACATATTTTACGCAGGTTTTACAGAAATATTCTCCGCACTGGTGTTCCTCTTTCATCATATAGTTTTATTTACATTATTTATTCGGCTCTATATGACCATCAGTGTCGATGGGCCGTAAAACACCATTCATTCATTCATTCTCCAGTCGAGGAGTGTGTTCCTCGCTGGAAACTCAAGAAAGCAAATTGGGATAAGTTTGAAATATTGTGTAGGGAAAAGATTAGATCAGATGTATTTGAAAGTATTGATGACCCCATTGAAACATTTACATCCATTTTATATTCAGTGGCAGAAGAATGCATTCCAAAGTCCTCGTCAAACCCAAAGAAACCTCCTAAACCGTGGTATGATGATGAATGTAAGGAGGCTATTAGAAAGCGTAAAGCAGCTCTTAGAAAATTTAAATTCAGTCCTACTCAGGAAAATTTAAATCATTTTAAGAGTATTTAGGGCTAAAGCTCGTCGTACTATCAAGACTGTTAAATCGCAGTCTTGGAAGAAATATGTTTCCAAATTAAATTGTCGTTCATCAGTAAAGAAGGTATGGGATATGGTGCGTAAAATAAGTGGTAAAGGTAAATCCTCTTTTGGACATTTAAATGCAGATGATAAAAAATTAACAGATGTAAAAGATATAGCCAATTCCTTAGCTGATGCTTTTGCTAAAAACTCTTCATCAGCTAAGTCCACTCCTGAATTTAGACATATAAAAAAGAGTAAGGAAAAGGAAAAACTTAATTTTACGTCAAACTACAATTTACCTTTTACTGAGAGAGAATTGTTCGATTCTCTTAATAAATCGCACGATACAGCTGTTGGACCTGATGACATTCATTATCAATTCCTTAAGCACTTGCCTTCAAATTGTATACATGTTCTTTTAAATATTTTTAACCATATATGGTCAAGTGGTAAATTGCCCAAGTTTTGGAAACAGGCAACAGTTATTCCTGTTCCAAAACCAGGGAAAGATAACACAGATCCAAATAATTATCGTCCTATAGCCTTGACGAGCTGCGTATGTAAAACATTAGAGCGCATGATTAACGCAAGACTTGTTTGGTATCTTGAATCCAACAACCTCATTTAGTTAGGTTGGAAACATTTATGAACGAGGCTACTGAAAACGGCTTTAGATTTTCAAGTCTAAAACAAATTGTGTAAATTTCTGTCAACTGAGAAAATTCCACAATGATCCTGAGTTGCACTTGAATGGTGATCCCATTCCTGTTGTAGACCAGGCGAAATTTCTCGGTGTCATCTTCCCCCCTGCTGGCGGGGGTTAGAATTCGCCAGCTGCATCTCCTGCAGAGGGGTAAGATCCCCCCGAATAGGAGCAACCTGTTTGCCGTGGGTTGCGACTCGAATCGTCCAGGTGATGGGATCCTGGTAGTTGAGCAAAAGAGCGTCTCTGAGCGTATGACCTCTGATGCAACACACTGCTTTGGCCCTTAACCTTGGCGCAGACGAGCGGTCAGGCCTGGCCTAGTCTGATCAATCGGCTTACCATGTCTTGCCCAATCATACTTCATATCTTGAGAGTTCGTCATTTCTCTATTAAATGACTTATTTTCTCCATTTTAATACATTTCATTAGTTTTGCTAATATTAACTATATGCTGAAGTGTCTTTGAAGGCGGTGGTTTAGGGCTAATCAGGTAGATTTTGTGTATGGTTGACCAGCGATTCCTGCGTCGATTAACCTATTGGCCAGGTGTTCTATTTAGCGGTAGCGCATTGGAGGTACGGCGTTGGCTTGACTTTGCTATTTATCTGAGTATATCACCCATGTAACCCCGGTGTCTTTCGCTGGAGATATCCCGAAGGCATCCCCTTGTTGGGCTCCGAGGTGGGTGGGGAGCATGGGTGATGAACTATAATTAAGCGCTATGGCAACCCCCGCCAAAAAACGCTCAAATTCTAATACCAATACTTTCAAAAGATCACGGAAGGACTCTGAGTCATCAGAGTCTGACCGTGAAAATACTAATCAAGCTCAAACGATCAATTATTGGCCAAGATTCTTGGTAATTTGTCCAGTAAATGATGAACAATCTTTAGCAAAGTTGTCTCCCTTCGCTGTTGCGAAAGCACTGCAGGGACTGGCAGGTGAGCCAAAAGATATAAAAGTTTTACGGTCAGGAAAGATTCTGGTGGAATGTGCAAAGAAGCAACAATCTGACAACTTACTTCAAAGTAAAACGTTTGCTGGTATTTCGATACAAGTGTCTCCTCATCAGTCCTTGAATTTCTGCAAAGGAGTTGTGCGAAGCCGTGATCTTCAGCACACCAATGAGGAAGAAATGCTAGCAGAACTTAACAATCAGAATGTTACGGAAGTTAAACGTATCAAGTTTGTTAGAGACGGTAGAGAAATAGTGACCAATACTTTCATTCTGAAGTTTAACGTCCCGTTCGTTCCACCAAGAATCAAATGTGGCTACTTAAGCCTCGACGTTGACCCTTTCATTCCAAATCCTCTTCGGTGTTTTAACTGTCAGAGGTTTGGACATCATAAGGACAAATGTACCAAGAAGTCAATATGTGCCCGTTGTGGTCAGGAAGATCATGATTCCTCGACCTGTGAAAACCCTGTGCAGTGTTTTAACTGCAAAGGGGATCACTTTGTTTACTCGAAAGAGTGTGCAAAGTGGAAGCAGGAAAAGGAAATCCAGAGAATTCGTGTTCTACAGAATGTGTCATTTCCTGAAGCCCGTAAAATTGTGGAAGCTTCAAAACCTTCCACAGTTGCGGGCTCATCTTATGCAGATAAGGTGAAGGAAATACATGTAAAATTCAAACTAGAAACGCTGAAACTCAGACAATTATCACCTGGCCACACGGTGCGCCAAATTACAAAAGCATTTCTGACTCTGTCGTCTCTGGCAAGTCTGACATGGCATGTCAGGCGACTCAGAGATCACCTCAAAGTCAGAAGAGCTCAAACTCCACCCAGAGTCAGAAAAACTCTAAAAAACATAATGGTAGTGATACTTTACCAAATGGTAAAGGTAACTCTGTGAAGCTGCACAACACGTATAGCAGCTTGGATGAGGAAGAAGTGATGGATGTACATACATCCATTGTCCCTTCTTCCAAATCCCCCAAAAAGAAAAAGGACAAGAAGCTTGTTCCTGTTACGCCTCCAACCTAACTAAATATATTTTCATTAATCAATAATGAAAAATTGCGTAATACAATGGAATTGTAGAGGACTTAAGGCAAATTATAATGACATTCTTCTGTTGCTGAATAAATATGACCCGGCCATAATGTGTCTTCAAGAAACATTCTTGAAGGACACTGATCAAGTCAACTTTAGAAATTATTCTATTTATAATCATATTTTTAACGATGGTGAAAGAGCTGCTGGCGGCTCATCAATTATTGTGAACAACTCTGTTGTTCATAGTCTTTTACCTATTAAAACTAATTTACAAGTTGTTACTGTCAGTGTCATCCTTCATAAGGTCATTACATTTTGTTCTATTTATATTCCGCCAAGGACAACAGTTGACAAGAAAGAACTTGACTCCCTTGTTGAACAATTGCCTGCCCCATATATATTGTTAGGGGATTTTAATAGCCATAATCCTCTATGGGGATCTACAAATACTAATGCTTTAGGTAAAATTGTTGAGGATTTTGTTGGTGAGCACGATTTGTGCATCTCCAACAATAAGTCCCCAACCTATCTTCACCCGGCATCAGGAACTTTTACTTGCATTGATCTTTCTATTTGTTACCCAACCATTTACTTAGATTATGATTGGAAAGTTGGTGACGACCTATGTGGAAGTGACCACTTTCCAATATTTCTAAACCATATTGCTTCTCCAGTCGAGGAATGTGTTCCTCGCTGGAAACTCAAGAAAGCAAATTGGGAAAGTTTGAAATATTGTGTAGGGAAAAGATTAGATCAGATGTATTTGAAAATAGTGATGACCCCATTGAAACATTTACATCCATTTTATATTCAGTGGCAGAAGAATGCATTCCAAAGTCCTCATCAAACCCAAAGAAACCTCCTAAACCGTGGTATGATGATGAATGTAAGGAGGCTATTAGAAAGCGTAAAGCAGCTCTTAGAAAATTTAAAGTCAGTCCTACTCAGGAAAATTTAAATCATTTTAGAGTATTTAGGGCTAAAGCTCGTCGTACTATCAAGACTGTAAAATCACAGTCTTGGAAGAAATATGTTTCTAAATTAAATTGTCGTTCATCAGTAAAGAAGGTATGGGATATGGTGCGTAAAATAAGTGGTAAAGGTAAATCCTCTTTTGGACATTTAAATACAGATGTAAAAGATATAGCCAATTCCTTAGCTGATGCTTTTGCTAAAAACTCTTCATCAGCTAAGTCCACTCCTGAATTTAGACATATAAAAAAGACTAAACAAAAGGAAAAACTTGATTTTACTTCTCACAACACTGAAAGCTACAATTTACCTTTTACTGAGAGAGAACTTTTTGATGCTCTTAATAAATCGCACGATACAGCTGTTGGACCTGATGACATTCATTATCAATTTCTGAAGCACTTGCCTTCAAATTGTATAAATGTTCTTTTAGATATGTTTAATCATATATGGTCAAGTGGTAAATTGCCCAGGTTTTGGAAACAGGCAACAGTTATTCCTGTTCCAAAGCCAGGGAAAGATAACATGGATCCAAATAATTATCGTCCCATAGCCTTGACGAGCTGCGTATGTAAAACTTTAGAGCGCATGATTAACCCAAGACTTGTTTGGTATCTTGAGTCCAACAACCTCATTACGGAGTATCAAAGTGGATTCAGGAGCCAAAGAAGTACAAGTGATCATTTAGTTAGGTTGGAAACATTTATTCGTGAAGCTTTCATCAAGAAGGAGCACTTAGTTGCTGTCTTCTTTGATCTTGAGAAAGCTTACGATACAACATGGAAGTATGGCATAATGAAAGACCTCCATGAATCAGGACTTAAAGGTCGACTTCCAGTTTTTATTGAAAACGTTTTAAATGATAGGGAATTTCAAGTCCGCGTTGGAACTACTCTTTCTGAAATGCAAAAACAGGAAATGGGTGTTCCACAAGGAAGTATTTTGTCAGTTACTCTATTTAATGTTAAAATTAATAATATTGTTCAATCTATTACTAATGACACGGATTGTTCATTGTATGTTGATGACTTTTTAATTTGTTGCCGTTCTAAACACATGCGTACTGTTGAACGTCAACTTCAACAGTCCATTGATAAAGCTCAAAAATGGGCTACTGAAAACGGTTTTAAATTTTCCAAGTCTAAAACAAATTGTGTACATTTCTGTCAACTGAGAAAATTTCACAATGACCCGGAGTTGCACTTGAATGGTGATCCCATTCCTGTTGTTGACCAGGCAAAATTTCTCGGTGTCATTTTTGACAAAAAACTTTCCTTTATACCTCTTTCCTTTATACCGTAAAACACCATTCATTCATTCATTCATTCCTCGTATTAAATATTTAAAGGCTAAATACCAGAAAACTTTAAAATTGCTTCGCGTTCTTGCACATACTGAATGGGGTGCAGATCGCAATGTAATGCTCAAATTGTATAGAAGTTTAGTGAGGTCCAAACTGGATTATGGTAGTGTTGTATATGGCTCTGCAAGGAAATCATACTTGCAGATGCTTGATCCAATTCATCACCAAGGTTTACGTTTAGCATTGGGTGCCTTTAGGACATCCCCTGCTAAAAGTTTATATGTTGAGGCGAATGAGCCATCACTTTACTCTCGTCGTGAAAAACTATCCATGCAGTATACCTCTAAATTAGCTTCAAACCCATCAAATCCCGCTCATAAAAATGTTTTTAGACCTAAATATCAACGTTTATTTGAATCTAAGGAAAAGGTAATTCCACCTTTCGGAATACGTATGAAAAACAGTTTTCAAAATAGTGATATAGATGTGTCTTTAGTTGAAAAGACTAAAGTTGAATCTATACCGCCTTGGACTATTAAACCACCAAAAGTTATCTTTGAACTAACACGGCATAAAAAGTCTGAAACAAGCTCGCTTGAATTCAGTTCTTTTTTAAATGAAATAATTTCAAGATTTGAAGATTATGAACAAGTTTATACTGATGGTTCAAAAGATGATGATAGAGTCGCAGCTGCATTTGTGGCTGATGACACAGAGACAAAATTTCGGCTTCCTGATAATGCCTCCATTTTTTCAGCAGAGATCAAAGCTATTGATTTAGCTCTTGATTATATTGCTGGAAAATCATATAGTAAACATATAATCTTTTCGGATTCTCTTTCTGTTTTACAATCTCTGAGTAAATGTTCTACAAAAAATGTTCTTATTAAAAAACTTGTTTTAAAATACCATGAAATGTCTAATTCAAAAGATGTAATATTTTGTTGGATACCTAGTCATTGTGGAATACAGGGCAACGAGAGGGCGGACCTTGCAGCGAAGTCTGCCCTTGAATCGCCTGAATCTGATATGAGAATACCGTATTCGGATTTCAAACCACAAATTACCAGACATATTCTATATAAATGGCAGGAGTCTTGGAATGAGGAAATTCATAACAAGCTCCATGCTGTTAAACCTATTTTAGGTGAACATTTTTGTTCATGCTTGCCAATTCGGCGTGATGAGGTCGTATTGGCCAGAATAAGAATTGGACATTCTTTTTTAACTCATTCATTTTTACTGAAAGGTGAAGTTCAACCTGAATGTTTATTTTGTTTTGAGCCTTATACAATTCAGCACATTCTCATTGAATGTCCTGATTTAATTTTAATCAGAGATAGGTTCTTTCAAGCAGATTCCCTGAGGGAACTGTTTGAGCTGGTAGAAATACCCAAAATATTTGATTTTTTAAAAGCCATTAATATATATTCTAAAATTTAAAAGGTATATTTTTAGAATGTCGATTATGTTTTGTTCTTATTTTATTTACAATCCTGTTGATCGGGACTGACATTTACATAATCTAGTGAGATTGTCTTTATTTGATTTCATCATATAGTTTTATTTACATTATTTATTCGGCTCTATATGACCATCAGTGTCGATGGGCCGTAAAACACCATTCATTCATTCATTCATTCGGTGTCATCTTTGACAAAAAACTTTCCTTTATACCTCATATTAAATATTTAAAGGTTAAATGCCAGAAAACACTGAAATTGCTTCGCGTTCTTGCACATACCGAATGGGGTGCAGATTGCAATGTAATGCTCAAATTGTATAGAAGTTTAGTGAGGTCCAAACTGGATTATAGTAGTGTTGTATATGGCTCTGCAAGGAAATCATACTTGCAGATGCTTGATCCAATTCATCACCAAGGTTTACGTTTAGCATGGGGTGCCTTTAGAACATCCCCTACTAAAAGTTTATATGTTGAGGCGAATGAGCCATCACTTTACTCTCGTCGTGAAAAACTATCCATGCAGTATACCTCTAAATTAGCTTCAAACCCATCAAATCCCGCTCATAAAAATGTTTTTAAACCTAAATATTAACGTTTATTTGAATCTAAGGAAAAGGTAATTCCATCTTTCGGAATACGTATGAAAAACTGTTTTCAAAATAGCGATATAGATTTGTCTTTAGTTGAAAAGACTAAAGTTGAATCTATACCACCTTGGACTATTAAACCACCAAAAGTTATTTTTGAACTAACACGGCATAAAAAGTCTGAAACAAGCTCGCTTGAATTCAGTTCTTTTTTAAATGAAATAATTTCAAGATTTGAAGATTATGAACAAGTTTATACTGATGGTTCAAAAGATGATGAGAGAGTCGCAGCTGCCTTTGTGGCTGATGACACAGAGACAAAGTTTCGGCTTCCCGATAATGCCTCCATTTTTTCAGCAGAGATCAAAGCTATTGATTTAGCTCTTGATTATATTGCTGGAAAATCATATAGTAAACATATAATCTTTTCGGATTCTCTTTCTGTTTTACAATCTCTGAGTAAATGTTCTACAAAAAATGTTCTTATTAAAAAACTTGTTTTAAAATACCATGAAATGTCTAATTCAAAAGATGTAATATTTTGTTGGATACCTAGTCATTGTGGAATAAAGGACAACGAGAGGGCGGACCTTGCAGCGAAGTCTGCGATTGAATCGCCTGAATCTGATATGAGATTACCGTATTCGGATTTCAAACCACAAATTACTAGACATATTCTATATAAATGGCAGGAGTCTTGGAATGATGAAATTCATAACAAGCTCCATGCTGTTAAACCTATTTTAGGTGAACATCTTTGTTCATGCTTACCAATTCGGCGTGATGAGGTCGTATTGGCCAGAATAAGAATTGGACATTCTTTTTTAACTCATTCATTTTTACTGAAAGGTGAAGTTCAACCTGAATGTTTATTTTGTTTTGAGCCTTATACAATTCAGCACATTCTCATTGAATGTCCTGATTTAATTTTAATCAGAGATAGGTTCTTTCAAGCAGATTCCCTGAGGGAACTGTTTGAGCTGGTAGAAATACCCAAAATATTTGATTTCTTAAAAGCCATTAATATATATTCTAAAATTTAAAAGGTATATTTTTAGAATGTCGATTATGTTTTGTCCTTATTTTATTTACAATCCTGTTGATCGGGACTGACATTTACATAATCTAGTGAGATTTTCAGATTATATTTATTTGTTTTCATCATAGAGTTTTATTTACATTATTTATTCGGCTCTATATGACCATCAGTGTCGATGGGCCGTAAAACACCATTCATTCATTCATTCATTCCATTTTTTCAGCAGAGATCAAAGCTATTGCCTTAGCTCTTGATTATATTGCTGGAAAATCATATAGAAAACATAATCTTTTCGGATTCTCTTTCTGTTTTACAATCTCTGAGTAAATGTTCTTCAAAAAATGTTCTTATTAAAAAACTTGTTTTAAAATACCATGAAATGTCTAATTCAAAAGATGTAATATTTTGTTGGATACCTAATCATTGTGGAATACAGGGCAACGAGAGGGCGGACCTTGCAGCGAAGTCTGCCCTTGAATCGCCTGAATCTGATATGAGAACACCGTATTCGGATTTCAAACCACACATTACTAGACATATTCTATATAAATGGCAGGAGTCTTGGAATGAGGAAATTCATAACAAGCTCCATGCTGTTAAAACCTATTTTAGGTGAACATTTTTGTTCATGCTTGCCAATTCGGCGTGATGAGGTATTGGCCAGAATAAGAATTGGACATTCTTTTTTAACTCATTCATTTTTACTGAAAGGTGAGGTTCAACCTGAATGTTTATTTTGTTTTGAGCCTTATACAATTCAGCACATTCTCATTGAATGTCCTGATTTAATCTTAATCAGAGATAGGTTCTTTCAAGCAGATTCCCTGAGGGAACTGTTTGAGCTGGTAGAAATTCCAAAAATATTTGATTTTTTAAAAGCCATTAATATATATTCTAAAATTTAAAAGGTATATTTTTAGAATGTCGATTATGTTTTGTCCTTATTTTGTTTACAATCCTGTTGATCGGGACTGACATTTACATAATCTAGTGAGATTGTCTTTATTTGATTTCATAATATAGTTTTATTTACATTATTTATTCGGCTCTATATGACCATCAGTGTCGATGGGCCGTAAACACCATTCATTCTACATCGCTGAGACTCGCAGCTCGGTCCATAGGTATACCTGCCAGTTGACTTAGGGTCGCTGCCAGCTGTCCCTGTTGTTTAAGACTTTTGTTGATAAGGTCCTTGTAGTAGGTCAAATGTACTTTTCGGTGTTCCAGGACAAGCTGAAGATTACTTTTCCCTTGTCTGTTCTTTGACACTTGACTCCATTCTTCCTGTGTACATCTATGTAACTTTGCCCAACTCACGCAAATCGCTCTAGCCATACATAGGTTGTCGTCATTGTGTATGGTGACTATGGATTTTTTCAAGTCTAATGAAAAAAAAAATCCAAGTCATTCAAGTCTAATGAATTCTTAGGTCCACTAATCCGTGTAATGCGTCGTCGAGGTCCGCCACTGCCTTTAGGTAGGTCGATGGTGCCAATAGTAATACTGAAACTCTCGTTAATGGAGAGCTCTTGGTTACTATTAAGCACCTTCTCAAGGGTTTCCATGACTATATTTGCATCCAATGTGTCCCAGGCCTGTAGAGGAACGACAATTGGGTCATGTAATCCTTCGTGATGAATCACGACACGACCCAAATCGTTTCCTTCTAAATCGCCCCGGGCCTGGTTCATCACATCCTGAAACATATCGTGGAGACCTTCCGGGTTCCCTTACATCTCTAAGTTGCTGACCGTGGTACCCTTTGTCCACTTTCACTTGATAAGTTCGGTCTACGGCGGCATTTTTCGCATAGGTCCTCTCCGACTTTTTCTCATTGTATAAGTCAGTGAATGTGAGCGTCCAGGTTGGGGTTCACTGGAGGTGCCCGGCTGAGACTCATCCCCCCCCACCTATTTGTTGTACCTGAGGATACCATTCTCCGTCATTTTCACACGCCAGTGTCAGGGCATCCATTTCCTCATCAAACAGAAGCGCTTTAACAGCCCCTTCAATCTCTTCTTGTTGCCTGACATAGTTCAGGGCCAACTCCATATTGACTTCGTACTGCTCAGTCTCTACTGTTCCTCCCAGGTTTTCTAATAAAATATTAGGGTTCTGCAGAACGTATCCTTTCCTGAAGCCCGTAAAATTGTGGAAGCTTCAAAACCTTCCACTGTTGCGGGCCCATCTTATGCAGATAAGGTGAAGGAAAATCAGATTAAGACTAAGAACGCTGAAACTCAAACAGTAATCACCTGGCCACACGGTGCGCCAAACTACAAAAAGATTTCCGACTCTGTCGTCTCTGGCAAGTCTGACATGGCATGTCAGGCGACCCAGGAGTCGCCTCAGAGTCAGGAAAACTCAAATTCTAAAAGTAAATCTAGTAGTAATGATCCTTTACCAACTGGTAAAGGAAATTCTGTAAAGCTGCACAATACTTATAGCAGCTTGGATGAGGAAGAAGTGATGGATGTACATACATCCATTGTCCCTTCTTCCAAATCTCCCAAAAAGAAAAAGGACAAGAAGCTTGTTCCTATTACGCCTCCATCCTAACTAAATGTGTTTTCATTAATCAGTAATGAAAAATTGCGTAATACAATGGAATTGTAGAGGACTTAAGGCAACTTATAATGAGATTCTTCTGTTGCTGAATAAATATGACCCGGCCATAATGTGTCTTCAAGAAACATTCTTGAAGGACACTGATCAAGTCAACTTTAGAAATTATTCTATTTATAATCATATTTTTAACGATGGTGAAAGAGCTGCTGGCGGCTCATCAATTATTGTGAACAACTCTGTTGTTCATAATCTTTTACCTATTAAAACTAATTTACAAGTTGTTACTGTCAGTGTCACCCTTCATAAGGTCATTACATTTTGTTCTATTTATATTCCGCCAAGGACAACAGTTGACAAGAAAGAACTTGACTCCCTTGTTGAACAATTGCCTGCCCCATTTATATTGTTAGGGGATTTTAATAGCCATAATCCTCTATGGGGATCTACAAATACTAATGCTTTAGGTAAAATTGTTGAGGATTTTGTTGGTGAGCACGATTTGTGCATCTCCAACAATAAGTCCCCAACCTATCTTCACCCGGCATCAGGAACTTTTACTTGCATTGATCTTTCTATTTGTTACCCAACCATTTACTTGGATTATGATTGGAAAGTTGGTGACGACCTATGTGGAAGTGACCACTTTCCAATATTTCTAAACCATATTGCTTCTCCAGTCGAGGAATGTGTTCCTCGCTGGAAACTCAAGAAAGCAAATTGGGAAAAGTTTGAAATATTGTGTAGGGAAAAGATTATATCAGATGTATTTGAAAATAGTGATGACCCCATTGAAACATTTACATCCATTTTATATTCAGTGGCAGAAGAATGCATTCCAAAGTCCTCATCAAACCCAAAGAAACCTCCTAAACCGTGGTATGATGATGAATGTAAGGAGGCTATTAGAAAGCGTAAAGCAGCTCTTAGAAAATTTAAAGTCAGTCCTACTCAGGATAATTTAAATCATTTTAAAGTATTTAGGGCTAAAGCTCGTCGTACTATCAAGACTGTAAAATCACAGTCTTGGAAGAAATATGTTTCTAAATTAAATTGTCGTTCATCAGTAAAGAAGGTATGGGATATGGTGCGTAAAATAAGTGGTAAAGGTAAATCCTCTTTTGGACATTTAAATGCAGATGATAAAAAAATAACAGATGTAAAAGATATAGCCAATTCCTTAGCTGATGCTTTTGCTAAAAACTCTTCATCAGCTAAGTCCACTCCTGAATTTAGACATATAAAAAAGACTAAAGAAAAGGAAAAACTTAATTTTACTTCTCACAACACTGAAAGCTACAATTTACCTTTTACTGAGAGAGAACTGTTTGATGCTCTTAATAAATCGCACGATACAGCTGTTGGACCTGATGACATTCATTATCAATTTCTGAAGCACTTGCCTTCAAATTGTATAAATGTTCTTTTAGATATGTTTAATCATATATGGTCAAGTGGTAAATTGCCCAAGTTTTGGAAACAGGCAACAGTTATTCCTGTTCCAAAACCAGGGAAAGATAACACGGATCCAAATAATTATCGTCCCATAGCCTTGACGAGCTGCGTATGTAAAACTTTAGAGCGCATGATTAACGCAAGACTTGTTTGGTATCTTGAGTCCAACAACCTCATTACGGAGTATCAAAGTGGATTCAGGAGCCAAAGAAGTACAAGTGATCATTTAGTTAGGTTGGAAACATTTATTCGTGAAGCTTTCATCAAGAAGGAGCACTTAGTTGCTGTCTTCTTTGATCTTGAGAAAGCTTACGATACAACTTGGAAGTATGGCATAATGAAAGACCTCCATGAATCAGGACTTAAAGGTCGACTTCCAGTTTTTATTGAAAACTTTTTAAATGATAGGGAATTTCAAGTCCGCGTTGGAACTACTCTTTCTGAAATGCAAAAACAGGAAATGGGTGTTCCACAAGGAAGTATTTTGTCAGTTACTCTATTTAATGTTAAAATTAATAATATTGTTCAATCTATTACTAATGACACGGATTGTTCATTGTATGTTGATGACTTTTTAATTTGTTACCGTTCTAAACACATGCGTACTGTTGAACGTCAATTTCAACAGTCCATTGATAAAGCTCAAAGATGGGCTACTGAAAACGGTTTCAAATTTTCCAAGTCAAAAACAAATTGTGTACATTTCTGTCAACTGAGAAAATTTCACAATGACCCGGAGTTGCACTTGAATGGTGATCCCATTCCTGTTGTAGACCAGGCAAAATTTCTCGGTGTCATTTTTGACAAAAAACTTTCCTTTATACCTCATATTAAATATTTAAAGGCTAAATGCCAGAAAACTTTAAAATTGCTTCGCGTTCTTGCACATACCGAATGGGGTGCAGATCGCAATGTAATGCTCAAATTGTATAGAAGTTTAGTGAGGTCCAAACTGGATTATGGTAGTGTTGTATATGGCTCTGCAAGGAAATCATACTTGCAGATGCTTGATCCAATTCATCACCAAGGTTTACGTTTAGCATTGGGTGCCTTTAGGACATCCCCTGCTAAAAGTTTATATGTTGAGGCGAATGAGCCATCACTTTACTCTCGTCGTGAAAAACTATCCATGCAGTATACCTCTAAATTAGCTTCAAACCCATCAAATCCCGCTCATAAAAATGTTTTTAGACCTAAATATCAACGTTTATTTGAATCTAAGGAAAAGGTAATTCCACCTTTCGGAATACGTATGAAAAACAGTTTTCAAAATAGTGATATAGATTTGTCTTTAGTTGAAAAGACTAAAGTTGAATCTATACCGCCTTGGACTATTAAACCACCAAAAGTTATCTTTGAACTAACACGGCATAAAAAGTCTGAAACAAGCTCGCTTGAATTCAGTTCATTTTTAAATGAAATAATTTCAAGATTTGAAGATTATGAACAAGTTTATACTGATGGTTCAAAAGATGATGAGAGAGTCGCAGCTGCATTTGTGGCTGATGACACAGAGACAAAATTTCGGCTTCCTGATAATGCCTCCATTTTTTCAGCAGAGATCAAAGCTATTGATTTAGCTCTTGATTATATTGCTGGAAAATCATATAGTAAACATATAATCTTTTCGGATTCTCTTTCTGTTTTACAATCTCTGAGTAAATGTTCTACAAAAAATGTTCTTATTAAAAAACTTGTTTTAAAATACCATGGAATGTCTACATGTAATTCAAAAAATGTAATATTTTGTTGGATACCTAGTCATTGTGGAATACAGGGCAACGAGAGGGCGGACCTTGCAGCGAAGTCTGCGCTTGAATCGCCTGAATCTGATATGAGATTACCGTATTCGGACTTCAAACCACAAATTACTAGACATATTCTATATAAATGGCAGGAGTCTTGGAATGAGGAAATTCATAACAAGCTCCATGCTGTTAAACCTATTTTAGGTGAACATTTTTGTTCATGCTTGCCAATTCGGCGTGATGAGGTCGTATTTGCCAGAATAAGAATTGGACATTCTTTTTTAACTCATTCATTTTTACTGAAAGGTGAAGTTCAACCTGAATGTTTATTTTGTTTTGAACCTTATACAATTCAGCACATTCTCATTGAATGTCCTGATTTAATCTTAATCAGAGATAGGTTCTTTCAAGCAGATTCCTTGAGGGAACTGTTTGAGCTGGTAGAAATACCAAAAATATTTGATTTTTTAAAAGCCATTAATATATATTCTAAAATTTAAAAGGTATATTTTTAGAATGTCGATTATGTTTGTCCTTATTTTATTTACAATCCTGTTGATCGGGACTGACATTTACATAATCTAGTGAGATTGTCTTTATTTGATTTCATCATATAGTTTTATTTACATTATTTATTCGGCTCTATATGACCATCAGTGTCGATGGGCCGTAAAACACCATTCATTCATTCATTCATTCTAATAAAATATCCATCTGCTCGTTTACAAAGTCGGTGTCATACTCTTGAGTTCCTCAATTGAAAAAGTCTAAACCGTACAATAGGAGAGTCTTGAATGTCCCAGGTAACAGCAAACTCCATCAAAGCCTCAGGCTCTGTAAAAGCTTCTACCATCATCTCGAGTGTGTGTTCCATGATGTTTATTTTTTTCAAAGTCTGAAGTTAGAATGAAGAAGAGTGGCTGTGCGTCTTCTTATATACCTGCCGGGCAGTCATGGTGCATATACTTACGACATCACGTCATCGTTCAGTGATCTGGTTGGTCAAAATTATTGGTTTCTGATTGGTTGAAGAATAGTCTCTGATTGATCAAAATAATTATCATCACTGTCACCGCCATGGATGACAGCTCTGAACTCTCAATACACATACATATGACATCTGATTAATAGGTCTCGACAAACATACATGCGTCCCTGTCCTCCCAATACACGAAATGCACTCAAACCTTTAACCCGTACTCTCAACCTTTTACACGCTAACTTACATTCAAGTTTCTCTCATACCCTTATCCTGCTATCACCCTCTAACACACCCTTGCATTACAGAAAGGATAATCAATCCAAAAAAAATAATTAAAAAAAAAGATATATACCTCACATAATGTAACAGAGAAATACTAATAAGTCTAGCTGAAATAAAAATGCAGTAGATATGTGTTACGGCATATTACTACATTAAAACTAAGTCGATAGCCTGAAAAAAATTTGAAATGTAGTAGATATGGGTTACAGCATACTACCACAAAAACAACAACAACATATCACCAAATTAACGAATCATGATTATACTAATCAACAATAGCAATATAAAATAATAGAAGTAAGGAAAGTAAAAACATATATATAGAATATATAAAAAATATAGGTATATAGATCTGCACCGCTGCAAGGCCATTCTTCGCTAGTTTCAGGAATCCGTTAGTGATATTTATATCCGGTGATTAGTAAAATTTGAGTCTAATAAAAGTTCTAATTATTTAGTAGAATATAATCTGTAGCGGTGCTGCGCGAAAGGTAAAAGGTATACCCTGATCAAATGAAATAACTGCAGGTTGGAAAGTCAGCCACTGAATACGCGTATTAATTTATAAATAGATCACTCACTGGAATACAATTCATAAATAGATCACTCACTGGAATACATTTGATAAACTTTTAACACATTTGATTATTAGAAGATAGATTAACACCGAATCACGAGTTGATTTTGCAGATAAATTTAACACTGAATAAAATTAGTAGTTGCTTCCGATGGTTATCCTGATCGTCGATAAAATTAGTAGTATACAAAAAGAGTCCGTTTCGTATGATTAGTTGTGGAGATTCCAAGATAAAGTCAAAATAGAATGTAGATGATGACGGTAGGTATTGTCCGAAAGGGTAATTGATGTACGGTTCCAGTTCGTAAGGGGGTGAAAATCCGACGGCCTCCTACGTCTATATTAAGTATTGGAGGCCAGTCTTCGCTGAGTACCGGCGTTCGTTCCAATGACAGAATAAAACGCTCCGTCGGTATTCCTTGCTGTCGGTAGGAAGATCGACCACCAAGGGCTGGTCCTTTTGATATCGACTGAGGATATCGTCTCCATTATTTATATGTAAGTGTTCAATCGTATCCTCTCTTTCGATGAGGGCATTGTAGACGTCGTCCGCAAAATCCGCCACGCGGGATGCCTCTTCCTCATCCGGGTACAACTCATAATCGCCAAAGGAGTTGGCAACCCCAGAAAAATGTTTATCAAACAGAGTGTCGTAAGAACTGACACATCCTGTAAATATTGTTGAGTAGCCATTTCTTTGATTAGTAGATTCAAGAAGAACTTGTACAGAATAACAAGGTATTGATGATGTTGTAACAAGTGGGAAAGAATTTAAGTCGACCCTTGCTTTTTATAACGGTTACGTTTGGCCAGGTTACGTCATTTCTTTGGATATCAATTATCTTCATTCATCAGTTGTCGATGGCAGGTCGGTGGTTTTGATCCCATGCACTGCTTTGCAGCGCATGAGATTAGCCGAAATCATCTTCCTGATGTCATCCCTCATCATCATGTCATCTCATCATTCATCGGCGCTATATGACCTATTCTGTGTCGCAGTGCCGTAAAACCCAACTCACTCACTCACTCGATGGCAGGTCCTGACGTGGTAAGGTTGGATAAATAATTTTGCACGTCTAGCGAGATTGTCTTTATTTGATTTCATCATATAGTTTTATTTACATTATTTATTCGGCTCTATATGACCATCAGTGTCGATGGGCCGTAAAACACCATTCATTCATTCATTCATTCTCTCATACCCTTATCCTGCGAACACCCTCTAACACACCCTTGCATTACAAATAGACCATTGTTAGATCTTCCTGTCCAATATCAATAGAACGCTAGACTGTATGGGGACTTTAAAGGGATTAGCCCCGAGGTTTGAAAAGACCATTGTTAGACTTTCCGGTCCTATATCAATAGATCCCCAGACTGTATGGAGACTTTAAGGGGATTAGCCCCGAGGTTTGAAAAGACCATTGTTAGACTTGCCGGTCCTCTATCAATAGATCCCCAGACTGTATGGAGACTTTAAGGGGATTAGTCCCGAGGTTTGTAAAGACCATTGTTAGGCTTGGCTGATGCAATGATGGTGAAATACTGTAGCTAAAAAATAACTGATATTTTAAAAATAGATACACATACAGTGCCCTCTACCCACGCATGCGCTTGAAGGAAAACAACATTGGTCATGAGTTTTACCAGATCAAAGTGTACACGCCAGCTCTGTATACCGTGTAGCTCCAGATCTTTCACAATTTAAATCTCATGTGACGTCATACATACCTTTACATTCATTCATTCATTCATACATGACCGACTGCTATCCGCGTATGTGACAAACTACAATCTCCTTATATGCAAATGAACTCCTCTGGTGTTACTATATATAGAAACAAAATGGCCGCGATTACGCAAGATTACGTCATCTTTGTTTACAACCAAACCGGCCCCTATACTACTCATGGTGTTGAATCATATACCTCATTTGTATAATCATATACCTCATACATACCTTTACAAACAGCATACAGATTACTATGTTAACACATGTAGTTGGTTTTTGATAAAGTAGTCTACATACTTCACACATTGCCTTTATCCCGCATTAAGCAGGTATGGTGATGAATCATAAACCTCATTCGTATAATCATATACATCATAAATACCTTTGCAAACAGTATACAGTAAAAACGTCTCTATTACGACCAGTAAATTGTGTCAATTAGTTGGTATTCAGGACAGGTGGCCGTTTAGAGCAGGATGAAAGTAAAAAGAACGCTCCTCCTTTCACCTAGCTTTAAGCGGTTACCTACTATGAATATCAACTTATTGATGCAGTTTAGTGGTCGTTATAGAGAGGTTTTACTGTAGATTTATATTGGATAACCCCTCTAGGGTTTGTAGGGCTTTACATTAAGTAAGAGAAAAGATACAAGATTTAAGATATAAACATTTATTTAAAGGGGATGTCCCTACATTTGACGCGTTTCATAAACACTTAAAATGTACAAAACTCGTTTGTTTATATGCTGAATAGTAGTATATCGCAAAAGCCCCATCCAATTACCGTTTATAATGACAAAACATCCATGTGTCTGATATCGCTGATCCCGGTTTTACTCCCCGATGTTTCAGTTTTATTCGGGTTGGGTTTTAGTTTCGTAACTGTTCGCCGTATTCGCGATTCTCCAACCACTTCCGAGAAAGCTATTACGTGAACAATGGAGGGATCGGGTGATCATCGGCAAAACGCGGAAGAATTTAACGGAAAAGGACGATAATATTGTGTAGAACAAAAATTATCAGTGTTGATGAAATCGGTTTATTTGTATCACAGGGGCATTTTTCGATATAAGTTCAAATTGGGAACCTTCATAATAATGATAGAGCATAACAAATACCAAGTTTTATAATATTATTGAAAATATGCGATCATTGTAGGGACTTCCTCTTTAAAGTGGATGTATACAACATAACACTCACTGATTGCTGTGTACTATTTCTTAAATACTATCAAACCAGTGCATAACACTTTATGTTGTTTAAATAACACATTGAAAGTTCTTGAAACTACATTTATACTCCGTTTTCAACACAGTGAAAATTCTCTAAATCATATCAGATGCTAACCTAAAGCACGTTGAACAAAATCTGTCTTCAACACTGAAAACAAGCTATAATGGAAAGGGTTGTGTAAACCATATATGTGAGAAGAGATACATGTATAATTGTTTGTTGATTATAGTACATTGTTTTTAAGACACATTATAGACATTGTATAATTGTTTGTTGATTATATAGTACATTGTTTTTAAGACACATTATAGACATTGTTTGTTGATTTGAATGGTAATCTAGTCAAATATATCAAAACCTAGTCAAATCCAGTACAGATCTGTGAAAGCTTTAGAACAAAATGTCATGATAGACTATTCAGATCTTAACTCTTGCATCAGATACAAACTGTATAGACTATTCAGATCTACACTCTTACATCAGATCCATACTGGTATATTGTAAACTCTGCATGCTATTAACCCTTCTCTTTATGAATTTTAAAACACATTTCTCCTTCTTTACCCATACCCTGTTGTATAATTACATATATCATCACTGTGTACAAGTATTTCGCTGTACAAGCACTGCTTCGGAGTGCACTGGTTGCACAATCAACTTGTAAATAGTGCAGACCCTGATGAGACAGCTCCTGCAGGAGCTGTCTCATCTGGGTCTTCACTATTTACAGGTAGGTATATTGACGCGAATAGCAAGCGAAGGGTTAATAATAACATCTTACTCCACATGTTAAGCACGATAAGGTTTCAATCAAATTTAACTAATAAATGATGCATTCCAATATATATGATTTCATCATATAGATTTATTTACCTTATTTATTCGGCTCTATATGACCATCAGTGTCGATGGGCCGTAAAACACCATTCATTCATTCATTCATTCATTCCAATATTATCAATACATTCCCACATTAATTATTTAACTCTTTACATGTTGGATGAATGTGGTCTCATTAGAGTCTAAACTGTTTGCCATTCTGATGGTATTTTGAAGAGTTAAGGTGCTGTTATAGAGCTGATTGCAATGAGAAGCAGCAAGTCACTGATTTATTGTGTCAACACATCATATTCAAGAAGGATAACTCTGCTAAGAATAAAGCATACAATAGCTAGTATTGCATAAGTTACTCTCCTTTGTTAATTTCTTTGTACAGTGTAAAGAGTAAACAGTCATTCCAAATAAGGCTCACCATGTGATTTGTCATTAAAACTGATATTGACTTATTTGAGAGTTTTAGACACTATTTACTGTAGATGGTATTTCTTAATTCATCACATAAAACACTCCATGCTTTACAGCAACTTAAAATAATCTCACAATTTTGTTGCTCTAGTTAGTGATGAATGGTACCACTTTTTCAATATTCCAGGTTGCATAAGTTTCTATACACTGTCTGAATGATTAAGCATGATAAGGTCTTGAGCATTTATGTGGTTGAAATATGTAGACAGAGGTTTGACTGTAAATGGAGCAGCATGGGGTTGGCTGTAAACAGAGTAGATCTCATTGTTATCATATCCCACTGAAAAGAAATGGAAATTTCAACAATCAATATAATTATTTTGATGTACCATTTTAGTTTGTATTGTGATTTATATTTGCCAACATTTTCAATATGTGTAGTTATATATAGCATACTATTAGGAGCTTGGTGTAAAACTAATGTAGATTAGATTTATCAAAATTCAGTAATTTTGGAAAATTGCTTTCTATTTTTCTTTAAAACAGATTCTTCTAGTTCTTTTCAAATGAAGATAAACTGCTACCATTTAGGTTTGATTCTAAACGGTTTCCAAAAGATACTCATTGATAGAATATGATATCATTAGTTTTTAACTAAGCCTATGAAGTATAGTCTAGTTTGGATATGATATAACCCATTACCTCATAAAGATGCATTTTATGTCTTTAGTTGTTTCCTTCATTGTCTTTGTTTCTTTCATTGATGGGCCGTAAAACACCATTCATTCATTCATTCATTCATTGAAGAAAGACCCCGTTTTAAATCTTAATAATATTCAAATCCCTGTGGTTGATCAAGCCAAATTTTTAGGACTTATATTTGACAAAAAGTTATCATTTATACCTCATATTAAGCATTTGAAAACAAAATGTCTTAAATCTCTTAATCTTCTTCGAGTTTTAGCTCACACTGACTGGGGAGCTGATCGGAAAGTGCTGCTGCGCCTTTACCGATCATTAATTCGTTCTAAACTGGATTATGGAAGCATTGTATATGGATCAGCTAGAAAGTCTTACCTGAAGATTCTTGACACCATTCACCATCAAGGACTTCGACTTTCCCTTGGTGCTTTTAAAACTTCACCAATCGAAAGTCTTTTAGTAGAAGCAAATGAACCATCTTTATACATTCGAAGAGAGCAATTAGCTCTTAATTATGTCACTAAAGTGAAGGCAAATCCTACCAATCCTGCTAATGAAATAATTTTTGAACCCAAATATGAAATGCTTTATGAAAGGAAACCTAATGCTATTAAGCCTATCGGTCTCCGTCTTAGATCGGCAATTGACGAGGCAGGTCTGAGAATGGATTCTGTTAGGCAACATAAAGTTTCAAACATTGCGCCATGGACTATCAAACAACCTAATGTTTTCTTACATCTGGCTTCAAAAAAAAAGTCTTCTACAAATGCACTAGAATTTCAATCCGAATTTGAAGAACTTAAATCACAGTATCCTGACCATATTCCCATATACACTGATGGTTCTAAAGATGAAAATAAAGTCGGTTGTGCATCTGTCAGTAAATTTCATACCTCTAAAGTAAGACTACCCGACAAATCTTCCATATTTACAGCTGAAGTCCAAGCAATTGACCTTGCCCTTCGATTCATATCGATGCACAATATGAACAAATACATAATTTTTTCAGACTCACTCTCTGTTCTTCAAGCGTTGAACAACAGAAATATGAAAAACCCATTAGTTCAGCAAATTCTTCTTAAACACCATAAATTATCTCTGTCGAACAATATTGTTTTCTGTTGGCTACCTAGTCATGTTGGAATTCGGGGAAATGAAGAGGCAGATAAAACGGCCAAGTCATCCCTGAATCTGAATGAGGCAGTTTTCAAAATACCATATACTGATTTTAAACCATTGATTAAACAGCATACATGTTCCAAATGGCAGGTTTCTTGGGACAGCAATGTTAACAATAAACTTCATGCCATCAAACCAACCATTGGTGATTCTCTTTTAAATTATAGAGCTGTACGAAGAGATGAGGTGGTCCTAGCTCGCTGTCGCATCGGACACTCTCATATTACTCATTCCTATTTATTAAAGCGCGAAATTCCACCAGAATGTGTCTTCTGTCAAGAGCCATACACAGTAAAACATTTTTTGATTGAATGTATTGACCTTTCTATAATAAGACATAAATACTTTTCTGTTGATTCTATGCAACAGTTATTTAATACAGTTCCGTACGAGAATATAATTTCGTTTTTGAAAGAGACTGGTCTTTATTCTAAAATATAAATCTGTTTAACCAGTTCTATTATTATAATTATTTTATTTCTGTATTCCTTTCTACATTTTCATCTTCGTATATTTTAATGATTTACATACTCGTTGATCGAGATTTTTTATTGATTTTCATCGTTTCATCATAATTTTCGTCATTGGCGCTATATGACCTACTTAGTGTCGCGGTGCCGTAAAACCCAACTCACTCACTTGAAGAAAGTGGTACTACTTTATATACTACTTTTTATATGAACATGTATTATAAAAATGTGGTCTATATTCTAGCAGATGAAAAGTTAAACAAAATGTCTAATGTGCTTTACTTTTAACATGTAACTGGAAACAGACTATGATGTAATGGGTTAAGAACTTGAAATCTTTTTATGATTAAATAGATAATTTACTTAGTGTGTATTTGACAAAGTATTCATAAGATTAGAATGATAAATATTTTTCTATGTGTTTTAATTACAAATAAAAAACATTAATCATGCATTTTATACTTGTACTTTTCAAGAACTAAGAGGAAGGACCACCTGTTTGCCGTGGGTGGCGTCCCGTAAGCAGGGAAGGGGGATCCTGGTGGCTGAGTGGTTCTGGAAACATGTGATAAGTTTCTGGACTGCTATACTCCACTTTGGCCTCTAACTCGGTGTCCCCCAAAAACACCATTCATTCATTCATTCATTCTAACTCGGTGTCCCCCCTGCTGATGCAACACACTGCTTTGGCCCTTAACTTGGGTGCAGACGAGCGGTCAGGTCTGGCCCGGCCTGATCAATCGGCTTCCATGTCTTGCCCAAAGATACTTTATACCTTAGAATTCGTCATTTTTCTATTATATGACTTTTCTCTTTTAATACGCTTCATTAGTTTAGCTAATATTAACTTTGTTCTGAAGTGTCTTTGAAGGCGGTGGTTTAGGGCTAATCAGGTAGATTTTGTGTATGGTTGACCAGCGATTCCCGCGTCGATTAACCTATTGGCCAGAAGATGTCCTATTTAGCGGTAGTGCATTGGAGGTACGGCGTTGGCTTGACTTTGCTATTTATCTGAGTATATGATTCATGTAACCCCGGTGTCTTTCGCTGGAGATATCCCGAAGACATCCCCTTGTTGGACTCCGAGGTGGGTGGGGAGCATGGGTGATGAATTTTATTTTAGCGCTATGGCAACCCCGCCAAAAAACGCTCAAATACCCACAAACCCAACACTTTCAAAAGATCACGGAAAGACTCTGAGTCATCGGAGTCTGACCGTGAAACTACTACTTCTCAAAATCAGACGAACAATTATTGGCCAAGATTCTTGGTAATTTGTCCGACCAATGATGACCAATCTCTGGCAAAGTTGTCACCCTTTGCAGTTACGAAAGCACTGCAGGGTTTGGCAGGTGAACCAAAAGATGTCAAAGTTCTAAGATCCGGAAAATTTTTGGTGGAATGTAATAAAAAATAACAATCTGACAATCTACTTAAGAGTAAACTATTTGCTGGCATCTCTATACAGGTGTCTCCTCATCAGTCTCTGAACTTCTGCAAAGGAGTTGTGCGAGACCGTGATCTTCAGCACACAAATGAGGAAGAAATGCTAGCAGAACTTAGTAATCAGAATGTTACGGAGGTTAAACGCATTAAGTTTGTTAGAGATGGTAGAGAAATTGTAACCAATACTTTCATACTTAAGTTTAACGTCCCGATTGTTCCACCAAACATCAAATGCGGCTACTTAAGCGTCGACGTTGACCCTTTCATTCCAAATCCTCTCCGGTGTTTCAACTGCCAGAGATTTGGTCATCATAAGGACAAGTGCACCAAGAAGCCAATATGTGCCCGTTGTGGTCAGGAGGATCATGATTCTTCGACCTGTGAAAACCCTGTGCAGTGTTTTAACTGCAAAGGGGATCACTTTGTTTACTCGAAAGAGTGTGCAAAGTGGAAGCAGGAAAAGGAAATTCAGAGAATTAGGGTTCTACAGAATGTATCTTTTCCTGAAGCCCGTAAGATTGTGGAAGCTTCAAAACCTTCCACAGTTACCTGCGGTTCATCTTATGCAGATAAGGTGAAGGAAACTAAAGCTAATACTAAGAACGCTGAGACTCAGACAGTTATCACCTGGCCACACGGTGCGCCAAACTATCAAAAGATTTCTGATTCTGCTGTTCCTGGCAAGTCTGACATGGCATGTCAGGCGGACCAGGAACTACCTCGGAGTCAGGAAAACATTAAAAAGAAAGTTGTTTGTAGTGATTCTTTACCAAATGGTAAAGGCAATACCGTGAAGCTGCACAACACGTATGGCAGCTTGGATGAGGAAGAAGTGATGGATGTTCATACATCCATTGTTCCTTCTTCGAAATCCCCCAAAAAGAAAAAAGAAAAATCAAAGATTGTTCCTGTTAAACCTCCAACCTAACTAAATATATATTTTCATTAATCAATAATGAAAAATTGCGTAATACAATGGAATTGTAGAGGACTTAAGGCAAATTATAATGAAATTATTCTGTTGCTAAATAAATATGACCCGGCCATAATGTGTCTTCAAGAAACATTCTTGAAGGACACTGATCAAGTCAACTTTAGAAATTATTCTATTTATAATCATATTTTTAACGATGGTGAAAGAGCTGCTGGCGGCTCATCAATTATTGTGAACAACTCTGTTGTTCATAGTCTTTTACCTATTAAAACTAATTTACAAGTTGTTACTGTCAGTGTCACCCTTCATAAGGTCATTACATTTTGTTCTATTTATATTCCGCCAAGGACAACAGTTGACAAGAAAGAACTTGACTCCCTTGTTGAACATTTGCCTGCCCCATTTATATTGTTAGGGGATTTTAATAGCCATAATCCTCTATGGGGATCTACAAATACAAATGCTTTAGGTAAAATTGTTGAGGATTTTGTTGGTGAGCACGATTTGTGCATCTCCAACAATAAGTCCCCAACTTACCTTCACCCGGCATCAGGAACTTTTACTTGCATTGATCTTTCTATTTGTTACCCTACCATTTACTTAGATTATGATTGGAAAGTTGGTGACGACCTATGTGGAAGTGACCACTTTCCAATATTTCTAAACCATATTGCTACTCCAGTCGAGGAATGTGTTCCTCGCTGGAAACTCAAGAAAGCAAATTGGGAAAAGTTTAAAATATTGTGTAGGGAAAAGATAAGATCAGATGTATTTGAAAATAGTGATGACCCCATTGAAACATTTACATCCATTTTATATTCAGTGGCAGAAGAATGCATTCCAAAGTCCTCATCAAACCCAAAGAAACCTCCTAAACCATGGTATGATGATGAATGTAAGGAGGCTATTAGAAAGCGTAAAGCAGCTCTTAGAAAATTTAAAGTCAGCCCTACTCAGGAAAATTTAAATCATTTTAGAGTATTTAGGGCTAAAGCTCGTCGTACTATCAAGACTGTTAAATCACAGTCTTGGAAGAAATATGTTTCTAAATTAAATTGTCGTTCATCAGTAAAGAAGGTATGGGATATGGTGCGTAAAATAAGTGGTAAAGGTAAATCTTCTTTTGGACATTTAAATTCAGATGATAAAAAAATAACAGATGTAAAAGATATAGCCAATTCCTTAGCTGATGCTTTTGCTAAAAACTCTTCATCAGCTAAGTCTACTCCTGAATTTAGACATATAAAAAAGAATAAGGAAAAGGAAAAACTTAATTTTACGTCTCACAACACTGAAAGCTACAATTTACCTTTTACTGAGAGAGAATTGTTCGATTCTCTTAATAAATCGCACGATACAGCTGTTGGACCTGATGACATTCATTATCAATTTCTAAAACACTTACCCTCAATTTGTATGCATGTTCTTTTAGATATTTTTAACCATATATGGTCAAGTGGTAAATTGCCCAAGTTTTGGAAACAGGCTACAGTTATTCCTGTTCCAAAACCAGGGAAAGATAATACAGATCCAAATAATTATCGTCCTATAGCCTTGACGAGCTGCGTATGTAAAACTTTAGAGCGCATGATTAACGCAAGACTTGTTTGGTATCTTGAATCCAACAACCTCATTACGGAGTATCAAAGTGGATTCAGGAGCCAAAGAAGTACAAATGATCATTTAGTTAGGTTGGAAACATTTATTCGTGAAGCTTTCATCAAGAAGGAACACTTAGTTGCTGTCTTCTTTGATCTTGAGAAAGCTTACGATACAACTTGGAAGTATGGCATAATGAAAGACCTTCATGAATCAGGACTTAAAGGTCGACTTCCAGTTTTTATTGAAAACTTTTTAAATGATAGGGAATTTCAAGTCCGCGTTGGAACTACTCTTTCTGAAATGCAAAAACAGGAAATGGGTGTTCCACAAGGAAGTATTTTGTCAGTTACTCTATTTAATGTTAAAATTAATAATATTGTTCAATCTATTACTAATGACACGGATTGTTCATTGTATGTTGATGACTTTTTAATTTGTTACCGTTCTAAACACATGCGTACTGTTGAACGTCAACTTCAACAGTCCATTGATAAAGCTCAAAAATGGGCTACTGAAAACGGTTTTAGATTTTCAAAGTCTAAAACAAATTGTGTGCATTTCTGTCAACTGAGAAAATTCCACAATGACCCGGAGTTGCATTTGAATGGTGATCCCATTCCTGTTGCAGACCAGGCGAAATTTCTCGGTGTCATTTTTGACAAAAAACTTTCCTTTATACCTCATATTAAATATTTAAAGGCTAAATGCCAGAAAACACTGAAATTGCTTCGCGTTCTTGCACATACCGAATGGGGTGCAGATCGCAATGCAGATGCTTGATCCAATTCATCACCAAGGTTTACGTTTAGCATTGGGTGCCTTTAGGACATCCCCTGCTAAAAGTTTATATGTTGAGGCGAATGAGCCATCACTTTACTCTCGTCGTGAAAAGCTATCCATGCAGTATACCTCTAAATTAGCTTCAAACCCATCAAATCCCGCTCATAAAAATGTTTTTAGACCTAAATATCAAAGGAAAAGGTAATTCCACCTTTCGGAATACGTATGAAAAACAGTTTTCAAAATAGTGATATAGATTTGTCTTTGGTTGAAAAGACTAAAGTTGAATCTATACCACCTTGGACTATTAAACCACCAAAAGTTATCTTTGAACTAACACGGCATAAAAAGTCTGAAACAAGCTCGCTTGAATTCAGTTCTTTTTTAAATGAAATAATTTCAAGATTTGAAGATTATGAACAAGTTTATACTGATGGTTCAAAAGATGATGAGAGAGTCGCAGCTGCCTTTGTGGCTGATGACACAGAGACAAAATTTCGGCTTCCTGATAATGCCTCCATTTTTTCAGCAGAGATCAAAGCTATTGATTTAGCTCTTGATTATATTGCTGGAAAATCATATAGTAAACATATAATCTTTTCGGATTCTCTTTCTGTTTTACAATCTCTGAGTAAATGTTCTACAAAAAATGTTCTTATTAAAAAACTTGTTTTAAAATACCATGAAATGTCTTATTCAAAAGATGTAATATTTTGTTGGATACCTAGTCATTGTGGAATACAGGGTAACGAGAGGGCGGATCTTGCAGCGAAGTCTGCGCTTGAATCGCCTGAATCTGATATGAGATTACCGTATTCGGATTTCAAACCACAAATTACTAGACATATTCTATATAAATGGCAGGAGTCTTGGAATGAGGAAATTCATAACAAGCTCCATGCTGTTAAACCTATTTTAGGTGAACATCTTTGTTCATGCTTACCAATTCGGCGTGATGAGGTCGTATTGGCCAGAATAAGAATTGGACATTCTTTTTTAACTCATTCATTTTTACTGAAAGGTGAAGTTCAACCTGAATGTTTATTTTGTTTTGAGCCTTATACAATTCAGCACATTCTCATTGAATGTCCTGATTTAATCTTAATCAGAGATACGTTCTTTCAAGCAGATTCCCTGAGGGAACTGTTTGAGCTGGTAGAAATACCAAAAATATTTGGTTTTTTTAAAGCCATTAATATATATTCTAAAATTTAAAAGGTATATTTTTAGAATGTCGTTTATGTTTTGTCCTTATTTTATTTACAATCCTGTTGATCGGGACTGACATTTACATAATCTAGTGAGATTGTCTTTATTTGATTTCATCACATAGTTTTATTTACGTTATTTATTCGGCTCTATATGACCATCAGTGTCGATGGGCCGTAAAACACCATTCATTCATTCATTCTAACTCGGTGTAGTCGGGTGGTTGCATTGATCCGGTGTAATCATGACACCATGAGAACAATTGCAGAAACAATAATGTATGTGTCAACTCTGCACAAGTAGGCAACCACCATGAAGAAAATTGCAAGAATCCTACAAAATGTGCAAACTGCAATGGCCCTCATCCAGCAAAATCCAACCAATGTCCTGTTTGGAAAAAAGAAAGAAATTACACGTATCAAATTCACCAACAATATTTCATACCCAGAAGCAAGAAAACTGGTCGAAAACATCCCACAGCAAACTTATGCATCTGTTATTAAATCGAAATCAGCATCTGTTGAAATGAAAGACGCTCAAACGCAAACTGTTGATTCGTCTACCCAGACTCCCGAGTCAATTGTTATAACACCCAGTACTGGTGCATCTAATGTGCCGGTATCTGGTATACCTACTGCTAGTGGTAGTACTTCTACTACTTCGATTACTGGTAGTACTACTACTACTACTGGTTGTACTGGTAGTACGGAGACGCAGGGGAAACCCGCGTCTAAAAAGAAAACTCACAAAGGGCAGAAAGATTCTGCCTCACAGCCTGTTGGTCGGCCCGGCAAACCTGCCGGCCGCAACAAAGAGAAAGGGCCTGGGAGGGTGTCTGGTTTGGCTGACCCTAATCGGATGGACTGTGATGAAAGCAGTCAGTCTGATAGGGAAGGTCGGGCCAGATCTCGCTCCCCCATACTTCCTCCAAATACTTAGATATAATTAAATGTTATATCTTTGTGTATGTTTGAAATATGGATAGCCAAATTATTCAGTGGAACTGTCGAGGTCTTAAGGTAAATTATAATGAAATTCTTTTGCTTTTATCTTCTTATAAACCAGCAGTTCTTAGCCTTCAAGAAACATATCTTAAAACATCTGATAATATTAGCTTAAACGGTTACGCTCTTTACAATTTTATTAACAATAATTTGGGCAGAGCCTCAGGAGGATGTTCTTTGGCAATTGATAATAAATTACCTCAGCTCTGTTACTCTAAATTCAGCGCTGCAGGCAGTTGCTGTTCGTGTAACTCTTGACAAAGCTATTACTATATGTTCAATATATCTCCCCCCAAATGATGTTGTTGATATATTAGAATTGGAAAACTTAATTGGTCAGTTACCAGAACCATTTATTCTTCTAGGTGACTTAAATGGGCATAATCCTTTGTGGGGTTGTTCCGATCTCAATAACAGAGGAAAAATTATAGAAGATTTTATAACTAAAAATGATATATGCTTACACAATGATAAATCCTCCACCCTGCCATTGGACATTATTCTTCTCTTGATCTTGATCTCATTGGCCAGAATAAGAATTGGACATTCTTAACTCATTCATTTTTACTGAAAGGTGAAGTTCAACCTGAATGTTTATTTTGTTTTGAGCCTTATACAATTCAGCACATTCTCATTGAATGTCCTGATTTAATTTTAATCAGAGATAGGTTCTTTCAAGCAGATTCCCTGAGGGAACTGTTTGAGCTGGTAGAAATACCCAAAATATTTGATTTTTTAAAAGCCATTAATATATATTCTAAAATTTAAAAGGTATATTTTTAGAATGTCGATTATGTTTTGTCCTTATTTTATTTACAATCCTGTTGATCGGGACTGACATTTACATAATCTAGTGAGATTGTCTTTATTTGATTTCATCATATAGTTTTATTTACATTATTTATTCGGCTCTATATGACCATCAGTGTCGATGGGCCGTAAAACACCATTCATTCATTCATTCTTCTGCTTTAATACAAATAGCAGAAGAATGTATACCTTTCTTCTGCTTTAATACAAATAGCAGAAGAATGTATACCTAAGACCTCCACTAATTTTAAACGCGCAAGGCCATGGTTTAATGATGATTGTAAAAATGCTGTTAAAGAACGAAGGGCAGCAATTCGAAAATTAGTTTTATTTACATTATTTATTCGGCTCTATATGACCATCAGTGTCGATGGGCCGTAAAACACCATTCACTCATTCATTCATTCGAAAATTTAACGTCCGTCCCACTCGTGAAAATCTAGAGAGTGTTAAAATATTTAGAGCAAAAGCACGTCGTACAATAAGACAAACAAAAAAGAAGTCCTGGCAATCATATGTATCAAAACTTAATTCTCGTACATCAGCTAAAAAGGTTTGGGAAATGGTAAGGAAAATTAGCGGCAAAAATAAATCTTCAACAGTTTCTCATCTGAAGCAGAATAATGATACAATAACTGACAAAAAAGATATTGCTAACCAACATTTTCTAAAAATTCATCGTCATCTCACTATTCAGAAACTTTCCAATCATTTAAAAGAAAAGAAGAAAGATCGAAACTAAATTTCAAATCAAATAATTATGAAAATTATAACAAACCGTTCTCTTTATTAGAGCTCAGGGATTCTTTGAGCAAGACAACTGATACTGCTACAGGACCAGACGACATACATTATCAGCTTTTAAAACATTTACTCGATGTATCTTTGCAAGCACTTTTATCAATTTTTAACCATATCTGGGATTCTGGTGTCCTTCCACCTTCATGGAAGGAGGCCATTGTTGTCCCTGTTGCAAAGCCAGGTAAGGATGCATCTAATCCTACTAATTATCGCCCTATCGCTCTTACTAGTTGTGTCTGTAAGACACTTGAAAGATTGATTAATGCACGTCTTGTTTGGTTTCTGGAATCCAACAATCTTATATCTAACTTTCAAAGTGGTTTTAGAAATCAACGCAGTACCGTTTAGAATCATTTATTCGTGATGCTTTTATTAAATCAAAGTACTGAAAGTACTGATGGGGGGGCGTTATTCATGGGTGGGAAAGTAATGAAGTCTATAACACAAATATCAGTAGTAATGTTTTATTATTCTAACAGCTTATGTCAATAATGACAGAAGTGTTAGTGTTAAAGAAGTGTTGGTACTTTTTTAACAAGACAAACACAATACATGTATAGTAATGCATTCAAATGGTGACAACAGCAGAGTTTTATATCTGGGAAATGGTTTCATGCTTTGCAAGACAGGATTTTAGGTATACATGTAATTACCTTTTTTGATAGGCACCGAGTCACTAAATAAGTGATGAAGGTTACATAACCCTTTCCCTCATAGATGTGTTTTCCAGCAATGACAAAGATGAGACAGCTCCTGCATGCATTGTCTCATCTGGGTCTGTTCTATTTGCTTATTGAATAAGGTATATCTTTTAACTTTTGTTTCTGAAATGGTTGAACAACTCTACTGTCCATTTTATATTATAACAATTTGGTCCATGAATATTCAATAGGTATTGGAATACTAAATAAATACTGAAAAGTGAAAGGGATAATCTAGAGAAAATTATCAACATCCTCACATCATTTACATGTGTAATGGGTTCTAAAAACAAAACACCTGCTGGAGATTCATAAACTGCATTAAGTTGCATCACCAATTGGTTATTACTTATTTAATACTGTTAGTCAATAAAACATTGAAGTATGGTAACATCAACAATTGCATACAGTATTACTGTTTCATATTGAAACATGCAGAGTAATGAAAATTGCATATTATACATTAGCAATGGAATTGTAACTATTTCCAACACACTGAATAAGGCACAAAAACACCATGCAACTAAAACATTTTGTATGACACTGAATAAGGCACAAAAACACCATGCAACTAAAACATTTTGTATGACAAAGTAAAAGTAAAACTTGAAATATAATATAACATTTGAATGCTGAAGTTATCTCATACTTCATGTATACATTACAATGCCATATTTGGAAACATGAAAAGGCAACGTACATGGTAAAATGGTAACTATTTCGTAGCAATGGAATTAGTTTCTTATATACAACACATCCAGTAAGGCATTAAACTTAATATCAGCCAAGCACTGGCAGACACATGCTAGAAATCAACTGTAAATTGCTGTAAAATAGTTCCAATGTAGTGTTAGTTACAAATTTAACTCCTTACTGAATAATTTGAATGGTGGGAAGGTAAAATAATGATAATGAAGAGTATGACAAAATAGTTGTCTTGGAAGGGTTGTCACAAACCAGAGGAAACAAAATCTCCATGACTGTGTCTGATATAATTTCTAATTTCGCCGACACGTTGTGTTGCGAAATACATTTCTGCGATACTTTATGAAATTATAAAGTATATGAACTCGGGCTCTTTTTTCCAAATTCCCTTAATTTGGCCTATAATCCAATTTATCTGACAGTTCGCAATTACCTGACCTTGGATTTGTTTTATCAATTTCCCTGATACATTTCAATCCTGTTTGTTGATGCGTAAAAAATGACATGTAATCTGTTGTAAATTGCACATAGTAAAATACTGTAAGGTAAATGCTACGCAGATGAACTAATGCTATGATGAGGCGTAAACAAGTAGGCCATGATGGCCCTGTTATCACTCACCAGACTATGAGCAGAAGATTTTCTTAGTTTTCTGCCCACCTCTGGGGCGAGACCAATTTTGACCAGAGGCGCATAATTTATATATAAATTAACTGTTGTAGAAAACCTGAACATGTGCCATATAAAGCTTAGAACCTTCCAGTTTCTGAGAAGATTTTCAAAGTTTTCACTATATGTTTCTATGTACAAGGCATCCCTGTAGTCGGCCTATTTTTACCCCAGGGACATATGCCAAAGATGATAGCTGAGACAGGGTTGCCACAAACCAGGGGAAACAAAATTCCCTGACATTTCACCGACATTTCACCGACATAATTTCAAATTTCCCTGACACATTTCATCGCGAAATTTGGTCTTTCTGTCATAATTTCTGTGATACGTATGGAATTTTTAAAATACATAATATCCATTCTCATGTTTTCAAAATTCCCTGACAATTCCCTGACATTTGCCTATATTTTCAAAATTCCCTGACAGTTCTCAAAATTCCCTGACCTTGAAAAAAATTTAAATTTCCCTGACTTTTCCATGACGTGTGGCAACCCTGTGAGAACCCTGTAGATAGTGGAGAAGATATTTACAGGTTCAAAATGATGACAACTGAGGATGCATACCTACAAACATCGGGTGATCACATAAGCTCACCCTGAACACTTTGTGCTCTGGTGAGCTAAAAATATGCAACATGTATTCTGCTATGACTGGCACATATAAAAAATACTTTGAGGTAAAATGTATGCAACATTATTCCCTGAACACTATAGAAATACAAGATATAGAAATACAAAGATATTCAGTAGAACCGATGGATGCTCCCAAACTGCAGACAAATTTTAAGTATGAAAAATGACAAAGGGCAATAACTACTAAATTATGCAAAAGAGTGTGATGATTCTTGTGCACTGCACTTCTCATCAACATCAATCTACAAATGCAGTTTCATGTTGATAGTTTTTTTTTGGACAAATTTAAGTATAATAACTCCTAATTTATGCAAAAGAGAGTGATGATTCTTGTGCACTGAACTTCAGTTTTGCCCCCCGACAAAGTTCGGACAGATAGACAAAGCGGTGACTATATATATGCTCCCCCAACACCGTTGCTAGGGAGCATAAAAAGATACATGGCAAAATAAATCTGAAACTCTAAATATATTGTACGATATATTTATCGTACAATATATTTCGAGTGTTTTAGTTTTATTTTGCTGTGTATAGAATTCCAGTTAGTGTGTGTAAGCCAAAATGGACATATATAAACATGCCAACAACTGGTACTGTCAAGGAATTGCATAAAATACAATAGTAATGAAATTGGTCCCTTGTTTACAACAAAAACAAAAATTCAGTACAAAAATATAACCAAGTAAGTTGGGTCTTACACCATGACAACACTATATGATATATAAATGCAACAAAAACATAACAATAAACTATTTTGATTGACAAAGTTAAGGTAAAACTTGAAATATAATATAATATTTGAATTCTAAAGATTTATATCATACTTCATGTATACATTACAATGCCATAATCTGAAACATGTCAAGTAATGGACAATGTCAAAACTGTGCATAAATGTAATTTCAATGGAAGTGGTTCTGTCTTTACAACACACTCTGACAGTAAAAAGCACAACAAGAATGTTCGGAGGAACACATGTGTCACCTGCTCGCAGCAGATACAAAAAAACTTATTGTTAATATGAAAAAGGGTAATATGTGTGAAATTTGAATGCTCTATAATGATTAGTTTGGAAATGACAGCCAAAAAAGAAAGCGTGACGGACGGACAGACAGATGACGGAAAAGTGATCCCTAAGTGGCACACTGCCTCTTGGCAGGTGACACAAAAACTTAATACTGAGTGAATTGGATGATATGGCACCTATATGACTAAGTATATGTATGCAACAAAAACATGAAAGAACTATGTTGTATGGCAAAGTATATGTTCAATAGGTATAGCATATTGCATGTACACATGAAATTGCCATATCTGCCAACAAGTAAATATTAGCAAAATGAAAGCTCTTCAGAGTTGCCACAAACCAGAGGAAACCAAATGTGTTGACAGTTCAAATTTTTCAATAGGTTACATTGGGACTATTGGTCATAGTTTAAAAATGTAACCCTTACAACATTAGCATAAAGTGTGAACTTGCAAGAAGATATTGCATGATAAATATTGCAAAAACCCAGATCAGAGGGTTTTTCTAGAAGCCCTTTAATTCGGGTCTACAGTTTGCAAATAACAGAGTATGAAAGTTTGCCCGTGAATCTTTTTTTCACAATGATGTGATAATTTTCTGACATTTCCAGAATCTCTTTATTTTCAAATTTCCGGCACTGTTCAAAATTCTCTGACAATTCCATGAACCATGAATTTTTTTGTTTTTATTTTCATGGAATGTGGCAACACTGTCATATATACAATACACCTAGCTAGTCGCCAAAAACATGACTAGCACTGTTTTGTCTATTATGCAGGGCAAAAACAATACCCCCCCCCCCCTTTATTGGGGGGGGGATTATATATTATATATGAGATGAGTTATGTAATGGTAAACAATGATCATGAACAATAGTACAGAAACAAATCAAACCAACTCATGGAAAATGCAGTATGACATCACTGTTTGCAATTAAGAAATACCTATTTCATTAATTGCAATCAAAATACTAAGCAGATGCTGCATTTTTAACGAGTCCTTGATTTGGTTCACATTAATGACAATGATAATGATTTAAATTCAATTAGGGTTGTCACAAACTAGGGAAACCCCTTGTTGACATACTTTGAAATTTCACGGTCACATTATACTGCCACATTTGGTCAATCTTTTCTATTTATATATATTCTTGAGGAAGTAACAAATGGTCATAAATTTCAATTTTCTTCATCTAAATGCCTACATTTTCAAATTACCCCGAAAGCTCTTGAAATTCCCTGCCAAAATTTGACCTTGGAAAAACTAAGATTTTGATGACTTCTCCCCCAACTTGTTCCAACCCTACAAATAGCAGAACAAATATATTAAACAAAACAAAAAACTGTATAAAAATGTACTTTTTTAAATATTGCTTACATACAGGTTAACCCTTTCCTCCATGGGCAATCTTTAGATACAGCTTTTTTGAATAAATCTACAAAAAGGAGCATTAACTGCAGAAAAGGAAACTTTTAGAATTTTGAAACCATTGTTATCAAATGGTTTTATTATAAAAGTGACTTTTAGAAAGGCATAATTATGGAGGAAAGGGTTAAGAGGATGGCCTGTATCATCACACCACTTAGCAAACGGCGTACAGATACAGTACACAATAAATTGTTCCAATTGTTTGAAATGTCATGGAACTTGAAATTTTACAACAACTGTAAATTAAATTTAAAATCACATAAAACATATATACATGAACAATGAAAAAGTGTGACTGCCTTTCAAAAGAACATTGCAATCAGCATTGAGACAACGTAGTGATTCCTTGAAAATGCAGAATCTAATCATGTATAGTTTGCTACCTAGTAGAGTTTCTTTTGATATATCCTAAACAACTAGTCTTTGGTCCTGATCAAAAGCAACATTGTTGAAGTGGTAGTTCAATTGGCTCTACACTAGAAACATTGATAATAATTAAAAATATTGCAGAAAAACTTGAACAATGAAAAAGACCATGTATTTGTGCAACCTAAGATGAGTATTTTTCTTCAACGCTTTGGTTCCCACTTAAAGCTCTAGGCTATTTTTACACCCAACCTCTTTCAAGAAATCTATTCAAAATGAACATTTAATACCAAAAAGTAAATATTAGAATTTTGTAGTTTCCATGCCAAAGACGACTACGACCCTGAGATCACAATAGGTTAGACTTTTCCTTGAAACAGACAAGCTAAATATTAATCAAGCGTTTTTGTCAATATAAATTAACTTTATCACCGGTTTCATTGCTAAACTCAAAACCATTTCTGAAATATGACTGTAGTCTGGCAAAAAGGATGAGATATTGGAGAAAAAAGGGCAATAACTATGGTATTCCTACAGCTGGAGATAAGGGGAAGACTGATTTTGTACATGGAACAGGTGCTGCATTGTCAAAGATAGCACTAGTAGTAACTATATAATGCATGGAATTCCTGACCTTTTTCTGGCGTTTACATCAATCTGGTAAAAGGACCAATCTGATTGCAAAATATCTAACATAATTCCAAACTTTTTAAAATATCAAAACAGAGACCAAGTATGACCAATAATATGATTGACAGACAAATTCATTACAATGGGTGAAAAATCGAAAGACTGAGTGCAACAAAAATTGTTAAATTGTACATTTCAAGAAATTGCCAGAAAAAGGCCTGCAATACCAAAGCAGACAGCAAAAGATTTAATCAAAGAGTGAAAAGCAACTGCTTAAACTCTTGCATAAATGTTTCTATAAAAAGTATGTGTCCAATTGGTATGAAATTGTTACAGTAAAAATTGCCATTCAGGACAATTTCAGATTCTTCTAGGATATATTTCGATTGCCATCTCTCCTAGGATATACTCGGATCTTAATACATGTTCAGGACATTTGGCGATTCTAATTAGTACTAGTACAGATTACGATCAGTCTGTTCAAGGATAAACTGTAATTCTGACATGAAAATTTACCGTTCTACTGGAAGAATTTATTAGTTTTATTATGACTTTGATTCTACTAGGAATTTGTACAATTCTTCTATAAGAATTTATTATTAGCATTATATATATATAACACTACAAAGAAAATCTACAATTCTACTTGAAGAATATTTTTATTTTTCAGACCACAAGTCTATATTCAAAACATGACATAGTTGTAATGATTTAAAAAGAGGAACAGAGCTTTCCTACAAGAGATTGCGATTGAATCTATCCTAGGAGGATTGGCAAATGTCCTGAATCTCAATTTCTACTGTAACATATGTATGCACATTGCCTTCAAAAATTGATTTCTAGAGAGACTTTTAAAAAAGCAAAAGCCTTCATGGCTAGAAAGTACTTTGGTAAATGATAGGACTTTAACCCATTCCCTCCTTGACTAAATCTAGTCCAAACCACAATGAATAAATCTATAGAAAAGGAGCATTTTCAAGAAATAGTTTCAGATAATTTCTTAATCATTTTTATGAATAGAAATGTTTTGAATTCAAACAATTTTACAGAGGCGCAAAGGGCGTCAGTTGGAGGGAATGGATAAATAGATGAAATTTTGAAGGCAAATTGGCAATTTATGAATCAATCTCAAACTCATCACATGCTCCGCCTGGACTGAATATTTAACATCCACTGGTCCTTCTTTAATTAGTTCTTCTATTGGCACTTCATCTCTGCCAGCAGACACAAGCGCACCATAAACCAGAGAAGTGTCAATAGTAATAACTTCATCAGTGGCCATCAGGAGTTCTACATCATCCTCATTAAGGGATACACCCACCACTGACCCACTCAACCTTTCCAAGGGAGCATCACATTTCTGAAATACAATTTTAGCAAATAAATATGGATGAACTCTCAATTAATAAATTGTATACATGAGTGTTTAAAGGAACACATGTGTCACCAGCTTGCAGGTGACATAAAAACTGTAAGTTTAGAAATTATGGCCAAAAAAGGAAAGAATGATGGACAGACAGATAGACAGAAAAGTTATCCATAAGTAGGGATAGTTTTTTTATCCCAGTTACTCTATCGATAGCTATATCCAATTGACAATAGACTATTGCGATAGTTGCTCTGGCTGTCGATATCGATAGTTCTTTCATATAATTAGCAAACTCAAAGTAATAAACCAGCAATGAACGAGTCTTTATCGTAGAATTCTATTCCGAAAATGTAAACATTGTTAAAGAGTACTTTCCCCTGTAAAGGCCTATGTAATAAACTAGAGCTTGGGTAGACTCAACCCCTAGCCAGAGTGCAGGTGACGGCTGTCAATGTGGGACCACTACTTTAATATATGTTAAAGTGACGAAAAGTATACCTACTGCAGTTTTTAAGAATATCAAATTCATTACAAATCACCTAAAGATAAGTTTTCCAACGAGTATGTTACAAACTGGTTTTGTAAAATCTATAGTATCAGGCCTCTTTATGCTCATGTTTTAGTCAAACTGTTGTGTTTTCAAAAAGGTGCTGACCATTGCGGAGACTGAGATGGTTAAAAACAAAAGCCGTAAAACACATGTGGCAAAGAAAGTAATTGGAAATACTAGTACTTTGGACTTTTATTTTATTAATCTATTTCTGCCCAATTGATTTTAAATCATTTCTACAAACATTTTATTCAGTATTTACAGCAAAGTTATATCTTACACTGTGCAAATTTGCATTTAGGCAAGTTATCAAATCTTGGCAATAACTATTGCAATAGTTTCCAGCAATAGCAATAGTATTGCAATAGTACTTTTAGCAATAGCAATAGTATTGCAATAGTCAAAACTGGCCCCAATAGTCAGTCCTATCCATAAGTGACACACTTCAGGTCAAGTTATTGTATATTGCAGAGCTGCAGATAAATCTGTTCGGTATTAATACTGTACTAAATGTAATGATGCTACATAAATATAGATAGAACAATTTGACCTGGGCACAGACATACTTAATTTGCATAAATAAAAATTCATAACATTTCTATATTATCATGGGCATTGCACAAGTTTGTCCTTGTCATGTGACCTGATAAGCAACTATGCATGAACACACTCATGATTGTATGGTTTAAATTTGCACAGGTTATCGCTCTCCAGTTATTTCAGCGAGAATATTTCACTATTTACCGGCTAAGTTTTATTTATAGCGTCATCCCTCTCATTATGTATTCTGCATACAGGTAAAGGTCCAGGCCAAATTATTGGAGCTATACCAGATACTTAGCATATTCAGCAGAAAGTGATCATGTGATTGAATAACATTGCCTGTACAAGTAATTAGAGCACTGCATGCAGCTGCCAATGCTCCACCATTCCATTATACATGTAAATAAATGTGCATAATTTATTGTTTTTAATGTTTTTAAAATTTAAAAACAATTTTGAGTTCTGACAAACGTTTCTAACAATGTAGAACATTGCCTATTGTTTTCATTGGCGTTATAGAAATACAGAATTATTACTGACCTTTATTGTCGACCGACTTGTGGTCGAAAGGTGGTCGAAAGTGTCGTCTCGGACTTGTAGGTGTTGGTCACTACATCTGTGACCAACACAAAGTCCCCTGGGCGCACATCAGCATTTACAGCTTCCCGCCAAAGAGTTATTTTAGCTCTTGCGCTTTTATCTTCTATATGGATAGCCTTAATAGGGACATCTTGGCCCCTCACCGTCACGGACTGAGTGTCTCCTTCCTACAGCAAATACAAAATTATATGGTTATGTTAACAAGAATGCAGAAAAATAACCATTTCAACTAATGTCCGTATGACAGGTATACCCCTCACATACCCCTCAAAAGCAACAATTCAGAAAATTTCAAAGTGGTATAACTCTGTTGAAATATAGTCAGAGCAAATATTCTCTTTTTATGTACTTTGAGCATCAAAGTAGTTCATCTGTGAAAAGTAAATCCTCCAATTAGTGTATGAGCAGTTGGACATAAACATTTGCAGGACTAACACACAGACATGAATGTAAGGACAACAGAATGCCTTCCATAAACAATGTTGTTTCGAGATGTCCTTACGATGTTCAGTCACGATTTACCCTTTCCTTCATAAAAACATGTTTTCGCATATCTGCAAACAGTAGATCCAGATCAGACAGCTCCTATAGGAGCCCTCTGATCATCGTCTGCTCTGTATGCTACGAAATTTGATAGATCTGTTTCTAAACTTTCTGAAATTGCTATAATATTTCACCTTCCATATTTGAATATTCAGTAGGTTTTGACCTTTGGAATAAACATAGAACAGGGAAAGGGTTAAATATCATCTCAATACTATGTCTAGCAAACAAGTTGTAAATATGTCCACAGGTTGTTAAATTCAAATTATTTAGAAAATTAGCACTTAAACCTGATCAAATTAGTCTACTGATACTGTAACCCTTTCCCTGTTTAACCCTTTCCCTCATATAACCCGTTCAAACTTTTCTATTTAGAAAACTAGCACTTAAACCTTTTACAAGCTTCTTCAAACAGAGTAGACCAGGAGTAGACACAGATCAGATGGCTCCTATATGAGCCATCTGATCAGGGTCTTCTCTATTTGCTAATGGAAATTGATAGATCTGATGCTTTAGTTCCTATAATGGCCACAATGATCCATCTTTCATCAGGTCAGGGTTTGCTCTGTTTGCTGATGGAATTAGATCGTATTCCTTGGTCATATTCCTTAGTTCCTAAAATGGCTACAATATTCCCCACTCCAAATTTCATTATAACTTTTTTCTCCACGTTTATTCAGTAGGTATTGAGATTTGAAATAAATATAGAACAGGGAATGGGTTAATATTCATGCACGGAATAGTGACATCATTTTTATATTAATTCTTTCCTCCATAAAAATGCCTTTCCATGCCTCTGTAAAAGTCACCTCTTAAAACCATTGAGACAAATAGAGCATTAAAAATTTTGTTTCTACAAGAGCAAATGCTCTATTTATCAAAGATTTCAAATCTACAAAATTCTAGATTTTCCTTTTCTCTAGTAAATGGTTCTTTTCGGTAGATTCAAAAAGAGTTTGAGTCAAAAATGAAGGAAACGGTTAAAATGAAAATTTATACTGCAAATGAGCACACAATTAAGTATAGGCAGAACAAGAGGTCAGAAACATTGTGTCTTTTTCAGTGCTTGATTGATCGGTTCTCTTCAGATATACATGTACCGTTTTTTCATTATATAAATAAATGATTCAGATAAACTTTTGTAAACAAAGTTAATGTAGAAACTATAGTTTTACTGCTAATAAACAATCAGAACTGTTGTGTTATCTTAATAAACTCTTTCGGTATAATTTTGTTGTTTATGGAAATCTCAAATAAGAAAAAGCATGAATGAAGCTTGCAAAGTCCCTATGAGGACATGGCAACCCTGCTAAATGTAGGCATGTGCAAGCGATTTTTGTTTATATTGTTTGAAGAGCAGTCCAGAAGAATTCACCCACTATGATTACCAACTGACAAGTGGTATTTTACAGCTCTAATGAAATGCACATCGTCTAAAGTACAATACATACCTGTACAATTTTGCCTTGTACGGACACCTTTGTCCTTGGTGGGGATGCTAGTGCAGCTTTTATGACTATCGTCTCTGCTGATGGCGGATTTAAAACAGCATCACCCCTCCTCCTCAATGCATCTGAAACATCCACAAACTTCCCACAGAAGATTTTTGAGTTCTTGGTACAGCAGATAATCCTTACACCATCTTCCAACTTTGTTATGATGTTGATGAGGGCAAGGACATTACCCACCACCAGACGTGAGAATTTCGTTTTATCGTAGACATTGACTCTAACCAGGTCCTCTTTTTCGTCAACAAGAACTGCAGACCTCACCTGTCTGTCCTCACCCTCCATCTTGTAATGGCGTACCTCCCCCGTCGCCACCACAGTCAAAGAAAGCTTGGGCTTGTAAGGCCCAAGCACATTCTTAAATACCTGCTGTAATGTTGACATCTGAAATGAGTTGTGAAAAGAGTGCATTAGATCAGCATATGTGAAGCAGTTATAAGATTGATTTTTATGTCTTTGGTTACAGCTTTGCATAATTCTATACTTAGTGTTGGGTAACATAAATGATTTTGTTTCTTGAATCTATTATCTTAGATGTAAGTTTTAGACCCATCAACGCTCTTTGAACAAATGCTCTAACTCTTTCCCTCATATAAACGTGTTTTCACGTGTTTCCAAACAGAGTAGACCCAGATCAGACGGCTCCTATAGGAGCAGTCTGATCAGGGTCTGCTCTGTTTGCTATTGGAATTTGATAGTTCTGTTTCTTTTCTTTCTAAAACAGCTACAATGTTTCACCGTACATATTTCATTATAACAATTTTGTCCACGAGTATACAGTAGGTATCGAAATTTGGAAGAAACACAGAACAGGGAAAGGGTTAAAAGGAGAATTTACCAAAAATATCAATTTAAGGAGTTGTAGTTTAAATATGAGGGAATGGGTTAAAGTTATATTCTGACCATTTAACATAAAAACCAAACATGTTTGCAAATTGTACACATACAATAAAATAATGCTTACAGCCCATGTCCAGCAATTCATTATCAGATAAATAATAACAGCAGGTCCTGAACACTGGCTAATACATTAAAATAAATTGAAAATGATGCACAAAGAAACAGTTTACAAAAATGATATAAACATGTCTAATATTCAACCCTTGACACAATGAACATAAATGTAAGAAACAATGAATCATGAATGTTATTCCTTTTTTTTATAACATAAAAAAGGGGAGTTTTGTTCATGGCAGAATTTCATAAGCATATCCTGATCAGACAGCTCATAACAATTTATCTGAGTCTGTTTTGTTTGCGAAGACATATCTTTAAGTAAAGGTTAAGTCACAGCTTGTGAATTCAAGAAATGAAAACTAATACAAAGCTAGGTCAAGCAAAATCATTTAATAGACAATTCACTTATACCCTGAAATGGTTTTTTCACTGTTTGCAAGAAGAAAGATGATGTGTGTCTGATCAGCTATAAAAACCCCATATTGCAGAAAAGGGCAACTATTTTGGCATAAGTAGTAGCAAAAATAGACACTAGGTTATTTAATCCTTTACTCAATAAATACTTATCTCTCTGCATATGCAAACAGAGTGGACCAGATTAGATTGCTCCTATAGGACACACGTCTGATCAGGACCTGCCAATCGCCAATGTTATAAAAAAAATATGATTCAAATGTTTCTGATGTGACCAAGTAGTCATGGGTTCATGTGTCATAAAAATTAAAGGAACTTATATTCATGCCATCCTTATATCTTACAAAATATTCATGGAATAAAGAGTTAACTTGGCTGTTACTGTAGATTTTGCCCGAACCTAAAGCAATTTTACACATTGGTTTCACCGTCTAGCAACTGTTTTGAAAATGCAATAAATAATGGTTTGTGATCTGAGTAAAATGACTCTAGTGTGCCCCAGCCGTTAGATTGGAATATATATGATCCAATGCAGAGTGATAGTCAGTCGTGAAACCTGTCGCAAGGCGTTTCAAATGTAAAGATGTAAAGAAGACTCTTGCAGCACATTCCACAATCTTATTGCAGTTAAAGTCACCAACGACAATCAGCTTTTGACCAGGAGAACATTCCAGGATTTGCTTAACACGTGTTTCCAAGAATGACAGAAAGTTTGCAATGTTTGTAGAAGTGCACCTCTTCGGAGGGCAATATACAAAGCAAACAACTAAATCACCCACGTTAAGCAATGCAAACTCAATTTCTGCCACAGTAGTGAATTGTATATCTTTTACTGTAAGTGAAGTATGTACATATACTGCTATGCCATGACTGCATTCACTTTTCTTTGAGGAGTAAAAATGGAAACCCTCTATCTTATAAGAATGCGGTGTTACAAACTCATGACATCTTGTTTCTACCAGACCTAAAAGTTTGCAAGTAAGAATATTGTATTCTTCTTTAATGCTACTGATATGCTTCTGTAAAGATCTACAGTTTTGATACACAATTGTATGAACATCTTCACCAAAGTCTGTTAATGTAGGTACAGATAGCACAAGTTTCTTTTGAGTGCGTAACCTTTCCATTTCACAGAGTACATCAGTGGAAACACTTATCTTTGCATAGTTTAATTGTGATACGTATATACCAGAAAGTGAAGTCATCCTACTAAGCCCTACATAGTGTATGTGATCTATCTTCCTAGTGCCAAAATGCAGAACAGAACTTTTCATTGTAGAACCTTGTGCTTTATGTATCGTCTTTCCTGCTGACATGTATAGGGGAAATTGGCGTCTTACAATTAAGTAGGTTTTGAAGTATTGTAAAGTGAATTTTCTACAAACTTCAAATATTGGTGTCCAGTGAGGAAGAATTTCTTCATTGAACAAATGGTGGTATTTCACTCGCCGTCTATGACCAGTACAATGATCATCAAAATTAACCCAAACAATACTGCATCTGTTGCTTTGTTCAAGTCTGAAATCAAATTTCATGACAACACCAGGAGCACCATTAGTAAGTCCATCCTCAGTGTCAACATTTAGGCAGAGTTCACATGGCAAACCAAGTCCTAGTTGCACAAATGACTGTAATCCCATTGTTTTATTGTTATCATCTGGAACTTTTGAAAGAATTTTTTTCCCAAGAGCACATTCTATATCACCAGAAATTGCATCTATAGCCTTTATGTTTATTAAACTTTGTGCTGACGTACTTTCAAGCACAGAAGCATTATGGGTTCGAACATCTCGTCTTGTACAAAACAGATGTGGCAAATTCACCAGGTCTTCATTGCTGATATCTAAGTTCTCAATCTGCCTTTGTTTTAAAACTTCTAAGTCACAGTCCGTATGGATGCCCTCTCGCATTCTGTTCAATAGTTGAGCAAATGGTAAATCATCTCTCTGTCTCATGATTCTGTTTAATTCATACAAACTAAAAAGATCAACCCAAGAATTAAATGCAAGGGAACACAGCTGTGGAGTGTGATAGGTTTGTGAAAATATCCATGAATCCATCACTGGCTTCAACTGGAATAGGTCACCAACCGCAAGAACTGAAACATTCCCAAAAGGTTTTGTACACCCCTTAATTTCCTGCAAACGAAGGTTGATAAAATTAAACATGCTGCGACCAACCATTGAAATTTCATCTATAATGAGGATTTTCAAATCATGGTAAAGCGCTCTAAAATTGTCTAGTTGTTGACTGTCAAGAGGCTTGTACTTAAAGCCTTGACTTGCAGGTATTAGAAATGCTGAATGAATTGTTCTCCCGCCAATGTTATAAGCTGCCTTTCCAGTTGGTGCACACAGCAACAGTTTCTGGCTATTTGGATTTGAAGTGTACCTATGATTGAAATATTTCAAAAGTGCTTGATAAACAGCTCTGATAACAACACTTTTGCCAACACCAGCACCTCCAGATAAAAATGTGTAAAATGGAAGTGCCTCAGCCTTGACTGTATGAAGAATATGGTAAAAAAAGGACTTCTGCTCAATATTCAGATTCTGGACAAGAAGCAGATACTGATCATTGTTAATTTCTTTCTGGGGAAGTAGTTCCTCATTAACCTGTTTTCTGCCAATACCCAGATCTTGACCAAGATCATACTCTGGCTGAACTGAATCAGGATCAAAGAAACTGTTATTGACAGACAAAGGTGTATCACTTTCATCAATTAACTGCTGGTGTTGTCCTTCTGGATCAACACTATTGCTAGAATAATCACTGTCAAAACATTCAAGCATCTTCTGATAATTACCAGATTCAATTTTCTCATATACCTTTTCATTGATAGAAACTTCTCCAACTTTTTGTTCATAGCTTTCTTCATACGAGTGATTTCCAGTCATGAGGTCATTATCTTCATCACGCCAACTAGAAAATAACATCAATTTCTGTCTATAATGTTCTTCTCTGTCTTCATTCATTGATACACAGTGACTGTATATTACTTTCTGATGCAGTCTCTTACGCACACGGGTTCCACAGGGAAAGTTGACTTCTTTACTATTCTTCTCATCAGCATCATTAATTAAATCATCTGCTTCATCAAATCTGTACTCTATTTCAGGCAATTCAGCAGCATCCATTCCTGTAGAAACTATTTGTTTACTCTTTGACTTTGGACATAAATCATACCATGAGACAAAATCTGCGTAACACATTTTTTCTAAAGACTTCGGTCTCCTTTTATATCTCTTCAACACATTGTCCATTTCAACTTCTGTTGAATTCTTTGGCATCTCTTTTAGCTCCGACATCGGTTTCAAAAGAGAAGTTCTTGCATTAGATTTGTTAGTGTCAACAAATACAACATCTCTAGTACACCTTCTCAAAGGAATTTGCAAAGCTAAATATGCTGCTTCTTGAGCACCAATCTCTACACTGTTCAAAAACTGGTTGCCAATCTGACGAACTTGTTGCCTTATGTCTGTCTCTGTATTCATAGCTTCTTGACATGCTGCCTGCAGTAAGTTTGACAACCCCCTCTGTCCTTTTGAAATGTATGACACTATGTAAGACACACAAGAATATGGATCCAAAACATACTGAATATCCATGTTTGCTTGCCAACTTTGTAACAAGGTTTTGTTGTAATTATTGACTCTGCATTCAGCAACAGACCTCTTCAAATAAATTTTTGCCCTATCAAGTTTAGACCTGACAGCTAAAACATACGATTCATATGTAATGCCGACTTTGCACAGGAATTCAGTGAAAGACACATTTTCACTTTTTTGATGCACTTCTAACAAGACCTTCATGACTTTCTCGTATGTATCATCATAATTGCTACTCTTATCTTCATCAGCGTCTAAAGGATGCAATAAAACAGTATTTGGCATAGGAGGTATTGGAAAGTTGAACCGACAAGTTGCCCTGTTTTTTTCCTGCATGTTTTTGCATGTCTGTGTGTTTGATAATTGATTAGTACTGGCATGCTAACATCTTTTGCACAGGATATGTACCGGTCAACAAATGAGACTACTGATTCATCTGTAGACTGCTTGTATACTGGAGCGTTTTTAATCCATATCAACATGTGAATATGTGGTGACCCGCGTTGTTGGAATTCAACCCGATAGAAATAGTCAACCATCTCACCAATGGGGAAAATTTTACTTTTCAACACCTGTTTAATGAAAGTTTGAACTCTGTAGTCAAAATACCGAGCACATGTGACAGGGTCGGACTTAATAAGGTAACATTTGTCTTGCCAAGACAAGTTTTCAATCTCTGTATCAGTCATGTGTTTTCTGCTGACCAGTAAAGACAGTGATTTCAACAAAGGTATCCACTTAGTTTCAGCAGCAGAAAATGAGCAAAACCAGGTAGGTATTCCAAGTTGGCGTATCATGGCAAAAATATCACGTTTTGCTTGTTCCCAGTATGGCGGAGAGCTTCTCATGGTCCGCAGTACTCTGTAGCCATCATTTTGCATTGTTAAGTTTTCGATAAAACCTGGACTTGTAACTTCGCCCGCTGTGAACCGTTTTCCATTTGATTTGCATTTTCTGATGGCCAGAGAAACTTTGTCCTTGATTTGTTTAATCTGGAGCTTTTTCAATTTGAAGAACATATTTGGCACACAAAGAGCTACTCTTCTGTCAACATTACGCAGTTCCCACTTACAAATATCGCTATAATGCAAAGGAATACATCTCTCAGAATTCTCTTTTCGTTTTTGACCACAGTATATGGTTGGAAAGGAAAAAACTTCTGAATGATGGTCTTGGAATAGACCAAGAGGGATATTGTGTTCAGCAGGTGCAACAGAAAACACTTGATTAAATTCCCTGAAGTCAGCGGGATGCAATACAGTATCAAGATTTCCTGTAGGTCGTTCACTAAAGTCATCACATTCAGACCAATTTTCATCATGTTCATCTTCATTGTCAATGGTGTTACAAGTATCATTCTGTTCATCTACAACTGTCTGTTGAAGCCATGTATCATTCACAACAATGCCTTCATTCCTGAATAAGGTGCTATTAGCAACTAACCATTTAGCTGCTTCAAACACTTTATTTGGTCTAATATTTTCAAAAGCAACATGATGTTTGTATGACAATTTCCTTTTCAATTTGAGCATAATTGTTTGATTATTATCCAACATCCTAGGCAAACTCTTAATAGTGCCACTCACATCTGCAGGTACATTAACAATGTTACCCTTCAAGTTAATTTGCCCACCTCTTGGCATCTCACGAAGTTGCATAAACGGCAATCTGGGAGAAACAAGACGCTCTTCAAGATTTGTCAATTCCAATTCTGATGGAAGCTCTGGAAACTGCAGACCATTTTGCACCCAGAATTTGGGTGTACAGCCACGCTTTATAGCACTATAACAATGGCTGCATATCCATTCTGAATTGCCAACACTTGTGTAACCTGATAAAAAATCATGAACCTTAGGCAGTTTGTTACTTATCTTGCAGACTAGCTTCATATAATGTTTGAAAAATGTCTGCTGACAAGAAGAGCACACATAATCTGGTCCAACAGAAACATTTTTTCTGAATATCTCTATTATGTCTGCAGTTGTATGTGGATTATGCACAGCTTTTACAGTTTGTGATGTCTGTGGCACTGGATAGAGAGCGCCAGTATTTTGATCTAAGTCAGCAGTACTTATATCTTCAAATGCATGTGGCAGAACAGAACAAGGAGCATTTTTGACAATTACTGATATATCTTTATCATTCTGTGACAAACATGAACCATCGACAATTTGAACTTTGGTCAACTGTGCTGATGAAGAGCATTCATTTTCCAGTTTTCTCTTTGTTCCCCGATTTATATATCCAATTTTGAAACCAACCTTTTCAGAAATATGAATTACGTATGGTGCACTATATCTTTTTTTGAATTTGAATGTATGTAAATCAAACTGGGCATTTCTACTTTGCCCTGGAACCAGGCTTGAATTCAATGTCTTAATATAAAAACACAAGTCTTGAAGTGAAGTAACTTGACCTAAAACACAAGTACCCTCTGGACAACTTTCACCACGTTCATTGCGCGAATGACTATCAAATATGTAGAACTGGTCATTTTGCAAATGGATACCAACTGCAACAGATTGGAAGACTAAAATGTAATGACTCGATCCTGAATTAGAAGCCAATGAAAAGGCATTTTCCAAACTGTGATAAATATGACCATCAACTGCATCTGTTGTATAAATAAATCCAGAAAATATTTTGCTGTGCAATATATTAATGTAATCACCGTTGTAATTAAAACGAGATGGCAAACTAGCAGGATCAACAAAGTTTTCATTGTGACCCAATTCCTTCATTGCACAATATAAGTAACTCCCTGATATCATAATATCATTTAGGAATTCAGTACTGATAGATCGCAAATCCGTATGTTTACCAACTCCTAGCAAAAACATCAAACTGTTTGGTACACATTGTCTACCTCTTGCTTCATAAGGCAGATTGTTTGATCCCTGGTGAAAACTTGCCTTACATATCAAGCAATATGACCCATGTGTAGAGAGTGTGTCGGAGGGGCCACAAACCCCAGTTTCACAGTCCATTACTGAAGTGTCACCAATGCTGACAGTAGGTCCTGGGTTTGGTTCAGGGGCATATGATTCCGCCAGTAATAAGATACAAAGATAAAGTAGCACAAGCTTTTTACGGCACACTGGCCCTTTAGCTTTACCCATGTGTAATTTCATGGTGGTAATAAATTGTGTGGTAATAGAGATATGTCTATCCTGAACAAGTACTGGTAAATCTGGATTAAAATCCATGTGATATTGCATGTGAGACAATTTGTACACAAGCAAAAGCAAAGCAGCAGTAAATAGAACCATTAAATATTTAGCCATGTTGGAGCCTCGTGAAGCAGAATATTTCTTGATCTGGTTTAAAAATACTATAAAATAGTTCAGCAATTCAGCATAATGACAGATTTCACCTCCAAAGTTGACTCCCTTAACAATGTCTATAAGCTCATTTCAATTTACAGATATAAAAGAACTGAACTTCAAGGTTTCAAGTTATTAACAGTGTTTCTTGTTTCAGTTCTGATTCACAATTGAATATTTACATGTACTCAACCCATCTCCAAGTTGCCAAGAGAAGTCTTACAGTTTAAGCTACAAGATGTGTTTCAAAATGTTTCAGCTCCCAAGATATGTTTAAAAAGTTTCAGCTCCAACACTTGTTTCAAAAAGTTTGAGCTCCAAGACATGTTTTAAAAAGGTCTCAGCTCCAAGATATTTTTCAAAACGTTTCAGCTCCAAGACATGTTTAAATAGTTTAACAGGTTCAGCTCCAAGATAATGTTTCAAAACGTTTCAGCTCCAAGATGTTTCAAAAAGTTTCAGCTCCAAGATACATATCAAAATGTTTCAGCTCCTAGACATGTTTAAATAGTTTAACAGGTTCAGCTCCAAGATTATGTTTCAAAATGTTTCAGCTCAAAGATACATATAATAAAAATGATTCAGCTCCAAGACATGTTTAAATAGTTTAACAGGTTCAGCTCCAAGATTATGTTTCAAAACATTTCAGATTTAAGATACGTTTCAAAAAGTTTCAGCTCCAAGATTCATATCCAAACCGGCTCTATATGACCATCAGTGTCGATGGGCCGTAAAACACCATTCATTCATTCATTCATATCCAAACATTCAGCTCCAAGACATGTTTAAAACAGGTATATATTTCAACACCAAGATTTCACATGGAAGTTATCAGACAAGATTATTAAATTGTAGGAATAGAGGAGTAGAACCAATTACCAAGGCAGTTACATTTAACAAAAAATGAGAAAATTGATCACTGTTAAATCAGGTATGAGATAGGTTCTATAGACTTCTAGGTTCTATAGACTTCTACATTCTATTCTCTATGTTAACTCAAAGTAGATGTTAAAAATTCTCACATAGCCCTCACTTAGCACACCATAATTATCAGCTTTGTTATTGCACAGGTCTAAAAATAAATAGCTTTGACAGCTGCAAATCATTGGCAGCAATGGCTGAATAGAAAAATTTCAGTCAGTCTACTTGAATCTCTGGAAGTTTGCACTACGTTTATCCTTTACGAAGACGATGTTGTACAAACACACACACTTTCATTTGTTCTCCACCCCGGGTACCGTCCACCCCTACCATAACATATTACTGTCTGATATGAACACAAAGAAAGAGAGACAAGACTCGTTGCAAATTCTATAGACTTCTACATTCTAATCTCTATGTTAACTCAAAGTAGATGTTAAAAATTCTCACATAGCCCTCATTTAGCACACCATAAATATCAGCTTTGTTATTGCACAGGTCTAAAAATAAATAGCTTTAGCAGCTGCAAATCGTTGGCAGCAATGGCTGGATAGAAAAATTTCAGTCAGTCTACTTGAATCTCTGGAAGTTTTCACTACATTTATCCTTTACAAAGACGATGTTGTACAAACACACACTTTCATTTGTTCTCTACCCCTACCATAACATATGACTTTCTGATATGAACACAAAGAAAGACTCGTTGCAAACCCGCACTCCTCTTGGCAAACAGAGAGCTCTAACAAGTTAAGCAATGTTCTACATCACGCGACTCGAAATGAAAAGTCGCCAATAAATTCAAATACCCACAACCATTCGTCTTAAAACACAAACATTGTACCTATTTCGAATCTTTGCTTTATGTGCTATTATATTTCAACACACACAATAGGTCCTACAGACTACAGGTCTGAATCGGATTCGACACTATGGCTTGATAAATGGAACCATATTAAACAGAATATAAATAGTTACTATGTCATATATCATGCGCCAATTTTTTCTTCAATATTGCCCTTGCCACTTACACAAATATTTCAACAAATCACTGGATACTTACGGTTTCTGCTCAAGTTTTGTGTTCCTTCTCGCTTTCTTGTCTAGAGAAAATGGCGTCGAAAGCTCATGTTAGCGTCCCCTGTTTACGTCACGGCACCATATTTGGAAATTTCCGTTAAGTCCGGATGCTTACGGATTCATCCGATTCCGTTAATCGTACATTATTTTCCCATTTTACTTTCCTTTTACAAATGAAATATATTTTGAACTGAATTTTATTTTGTTTTCTTACCAACCGTAACGTTGCATTTAATTAATAACATAAAACAACAAATATAAACATTGAAATCATGAATATTCATGAACCAGAATAGTATTAGTGACGCTTATGAGTGCGCATGCGTAGCGTCCCCTGTTTACGTCACGGCACCATATTTGGAAATTTCCGTTAAGTCCGGATGCTTACGGACTCATCCGATTCCGTTAATCGTACATTATTTTCCCATTTTACTTTCCTTTTACAAATGAAATATATTTTGAACTAAGTTGTATTTTGTTTTCTTACCAACCGTTACGTTGCATTTAATTTATAACATAAACAACAAATATAAACATTGAAATCATGAGTATTCATGAACCAGATAGTATTAGTGACGCTTATGAGTGCGCATGTGTATAACATTGGTGAAAATTCATTCGCCGACTATTCAGTTCCGTTCTTTTTTCTCAGAAGCGTAGGAATACTGAGAATCCTTAGGTTATGACATCCACGCAGAAATCCTGTGAATTGTGGTTTTCACATTCAATTACTATAGGGAGGCGTTTGCCAACGCCCCCCCCCCCCCCAAAAGAACATCTTGTTGCAGTATTTTTGATATGGAGAAAGCCTACGATACAACATGGAAGTATGAAAGACCTGAAAGATCTAGGTCTGAAAGGTAGACTACCTACATGTACTTTTATTGCAGATTTCCTTTCTGACAGAAATTTTAAAGTGCGAGTTGGGTCGACACTCTCCGACACGCAACAGCAGGAGGACGGCGTCCCTCAAGGAAGCATTTTATCAGTAACTTCATTTGGTTTAAAAATTAATAATATTGTCAAATGTTTAAATTCAGGTGTTGACTGTTCTTTGTATGTAGATGATTTTTTAATATGTTATCGTTCCAAAAATATGCATACTATTGAAAGACAACTTCAACAATGTCTCAACAAACTTGAAACATGGAGTAATGAGAATGGCTTTAAATTTTCAACATCAAAAACGCAATGTGTTCATTTCTGTCAGTTAAGAAATTGTCACCAAGACTCTGTTTTAAATCTTAATAATATTCAAATCCCTGTGGTTGATCAAGCCAAATTTCTAGGACTTATATTTGACAAAAAGTTAACATTTATACCTCATATTAAGCATTTGAAAACAAAATGTCTTAAATCTCTTAATCTTCTTCGAGTTTTAGCTCACACTGACTGGGGAGCTGATCGGAAAGTGCTGCTGCGCCTTTACCGATCATTAATTCGTTCTAAACTGGACTATGGAAGCATTGTATATGGATCAGCTAGAAAGTCTTACCTGAAGATTCTTGACCCCATTCACCATCAAGGACTTCGGCTTTCCCTTGGTGCTTTTAAAACCTTACCAATCGAAAGTCTTTTAGTAGAAGCAAATGAACCATCTTTATACATTCGAAGAGAACAATTAGCTCTTAATCATGTCACTAAAGTGAAGGCAAATCCTACCAATCCTGCTAATGAAATAATTTTTGAACCCAAATATGAAATGCTTTATGAAAGGAAACCTAATGCTATAAAGCCTATCGGTCTCCGTCTTAGATCGGCAATTGACGAGGCAGGTCTGAGAATGGATTCTGTTAGGCAACATAAAGTTTCAAACATTGCGCCATGGACTATCAAACAACCTAATGTTTTCTTACATCTGGCTTCAAAACAAAAGTCTTCTACAAATGCACTAGAATTTCAATCCGAATTTGAAGAACTTAAATCACAGTATCCTGACCATATTCCCATATACACTGATGGTTCTAAAGATGAAAATAAAGTCGGTTTTGCATCTGTCAGTAAATTTCATACCTCTAAAGTAAGACTACCCGACAAATCTTCCATATTTACAGCTGAAGTCCAAGCAATTGACCTTGCCCTTCGATTCATATCGGTGCACAATATGAACAAATATATAATGTTTTCAGACTCGCTCTCTGTTCTTCAAGCGTTGAACAACAGAAATATGAATAACCCATTAGTTCAGCAAATTCTTCTTAAACACCATAAATTATCTCTGTCAAACAATATTGTTTTCTGTTGGCTACCTAGTCATGTTGGAATTCGGGGAAATGAAGAGGCAGATAAAACGGCCAAGTCATCCCTGAATCTGAATGAGGCAGTTTTCAAAATACCATATACTGATTTTAAACCATTGATTAAACAGCATACATGTTCCAAATGGCAGGTTTCCTGGGACAGCAATGTTAACAATAAACTTCATGCCATCAAACCAACCATTGGTGATTCTCCTTTACATTATAGAGATGTTCGAAGAGATGAGGTGGTCCTAGCTCGCTGTCGCATCGGACACTCTCATATTACTCATTCCTATTTACTAAAGCGCGAAATTCAACCAGAATGTGTCTTCTGTCAAGAACCATACACAGTAAAACATCTTTTGATTGAATGTATTGACCTTTCTATAATAAGACATAAATACTTTTCTGTTGATTCTATGCAACAGTTATTTAATACAGTTCCGTACGAGAATATAATTTCGTTTTTGAAAGAGACTGGTCTTTATTCTAAAATATAAATCCGTTTAACCAGTTCTATTATTATTATTTTTTTATTTCTGTATTCCTTTCTACATTTTCATCTTCGTATATTTTAATGATTTACATACTCGTTGATCGAGATTATTTATTGATTTTCATCGTTTCATCATAATTTTCGTCATTGGCGCTATATGACCTACTTAGTGTCGCGGTGCCGTAAAACCCAACTCACTCACTCGTGCTTTTTCAAAAAATAAAATGTCATTCCAATAGCATCAGTCGAACAGGAGTTATTGATCGGCAAAAACATTTAACAAAGGGCAATAACTCCAAAAGTATTGAAGCCAGAATTATGGCCCTTGTGCATGACACTTTCTCTCATCATGCTCTTTCCATGTATGAAGTTTCAATACGATGGCAAGAGCCATGTAGGAGTTATCGTCCGGACAAGAAAGAATTAAACAAATGTACAAGGGGCAATAACTCTACATTTATTGAAGCTCGAATTAAGGATCTTTTGCATGACACTTTCTCTTATCATGATCGTTCCATGTATGAAGTTTCACTCCAATGGCATGTGTCACATAGGAGTAATCATCCGGACAAAAAAATGTGATTTTTTTTACAAAGGGCAATAACTCCAATATTAGTGAAGCCAGAGTTATGGACCGTGTGCATGACACTTCCTCTCGTTATGATCTTTCCATATATGAAGTTTCACTCCAATGGCATGTGTAGGTGAACATCTTTGTTCATGCTTACCAATTCGGCGTGATGAGGTCGTATTGGCCAGAATAAGAATTGGACATTCTTTTTTAACTCATTCATTTTTACTGAAAGGTGAAGTTCAACCTGAATGTTTATTTTGTTTTGAGCCTTATACAATTCAGCACATTCTCATTGAATGTCCTGATTTAATCTTAATCAGAGATACGTTCTTTCAAGCAGATTCCCTGAGGGAACTGTTTGAGCTGGTAGAAATACCAAAATTATTTGATTTTTTAAAAGCCATTAATATATATTCTAAAATTTAAAAGGTATATTTTTAGAATATCGTTTATGTTTTGTCCTTATTTTATTTACAATCCTGTTGATCGGGACTGACATTTACATAATCTAGTGAGATTGTCTTTATTTGATTTCATCACATAGTTTTTTTACGTTATTTATTCGGCTCTATATGACCATCAGTGTCGATGGGCCGTAAAACACCATTCATTCATTCATTCCAATGGCATGTGTCACATAGGAGTAATCATCCGGACAAAAAAGTGTTAATTTTTTACAAAGGGCAATAACTCCAATATTACAGAAGCCAGAGTTATGTACTTTCTGCATGACACTTCCTCTCATTATGCTCTTTCCATATATGAAGTTTCAATCAACTGGCATCAGGCATATTGAAGTTATTGTCCGGACAAAAAATTATGATATTTTTTACAAAGGGCAATAACTCCAATATTAGTGAAGCCAGAGTTATGGACCTTGTGCATGACACTTCCCCTCGTCATGATCTTTCCATATATGAAGTTTCAATCCAATGGCATGAGCCATATAGGAGTTATTGTTTGGACAAAAAAGTGTGGACAGACGGACGGACAGACAGACAAACAACTCTCACGAAAACAATATGTCTCCCCCACATAAATATGGGGGGAGACATAATAAGGAATAAGAGATGCATAAGTTTACTGCAAGTTTCCTTCATATTTTCAGTTATCATCATTGTAAGATGCTTGGGGAGAGCTAACAGGAGTTATTTTGCAGGTCAGGAACAGGGTGTATATGAATTGTAAATGTTTTTGTGGGACTTCTTACCATCTGATAGTCCTGAAGCTTGTCCAAGGTCACCATGGGTGTTTGTGTGTGCGAGTCGTCACTGACCAATGTGGAGTACTGCTTGGTGAAATCCAGCTTTTTGGAAGATTTTACAAGGTTTGTCTGCTTGAAAACTTTTACTTCCAAGTCTTTGTCCCTACCAGGAGAAACAGCTGCATCCAGTAATCTGAAACAGTCATCTGACTGAAGCTTTTGCAAAGCATTCATGCTTTTCTGGCGAAAAGCACACAAGCCTCCTTTTTAGCTCACCAGAGCACAAAGTGCTCAGGGTGAGCTTTTGTGATCGCCTGTCGTCCGTCGGCGTGCGTCCTGTGTCGTGGACAATTTGAACCTTTAAAGTTCTTCTCCTCTGTCGATGGGCCGTAAAACACCATTCATTCATTCTACAAAAGTTATATAAATTATGCCCCTAGGGTCAAAATTGGTCCCACCCCAGGGATTTCCAGTTTTTAATAGCTGACTGCGTAAACAGCCTATGGGATCACCAGTTATGCATAGGAAAAACTTTAAAAATATTATTGTCAGAAACTACATGTCCCAGAGCTTAGATATTTGGTGTATAGATTTACTTAGCATAACTTTATGAGTTTTATAAGTATCATAGTTCTGGGGTTAAAATTGGCCCTGCCCTGTGTGTATATACTTCTTTACACCAGAAATTACATTCTAAAGGTTTCTCCTTAATATCATTCTCAGAGACCAGTCAGTGGGACTTCTTATATAATCACCCTTAGCCTGATCGGTAGAGTAGAAATTGTGTTTAGACAAATAACACACACTCATTTAAGATTGAGAAAACTGTGGATAATTCTCAAAATGCAGAATACTCTTAAAGCTTTTTTTCATACCTATGCCCTGCATTAAGCTACAAGCTATCAATATAGAGCATATCTGGTGTGAATTTCAGCTTAACTCTTTGCATGCTGGGTAATTTTGTCATCTGCTAAATTGTTGTCTGCAGCATATTCACAAGTTATCCTAACTACACACTTTCTTTCTGAGTTTTTCAGAAGTTCAGTCTCATTGACAAACAGTTCGGATATCAGATCAGGCACCACATTATGTTGGCCCTGATCTGGATCCAAACTGTTTGCATAGGTCATTAGTGGTGGGAGAATCCCACTACACACTTTCTAAGTTTTTCAGAAGTTCAGTCTCATTGACAATCAGTTTGGATATCAGATCAGGCACCACATTATGTTGGCCCTGATCTGGATCCAAACTGTTTGCATAGGTCATTAGTGGCGGGAGAATCCCACTACACACAGAAGTTCAGTCTCATTTACAAACAATTTGGATATCAGATCAGGCCCCACATTATGTGGGGCATGATCTGGATCCAAACTGTTTGCATAGGTCATTAGTGGTGGGAGAATCCGCCTCTAGCATCCAAAGAATACAAGATCCAGTGGTCTAATGCTCTATCCATTCTTTCACTACATTCTTTTAGCATCATGTTCAGGTCCTCTACAAAAGTTATATAAATTGTGTCCCTGTGGTCAAAATTGGCACCGCCCCTGGGGTGTTAAGTTTTCAATAGAAACATATAGTGAAAACTTTGAAAATCTTCTCCTCTTATTGTCTGGTGAGCGATGTCAGGGCCATTCTGGCCCTCTTGTTTCACACTTGCTGATCTGGAGGTTCCCAGTGAAATACCTGAAAATGAAAAGATGAAAACTAAAGATTATTAAGTAATTTTATGACAAAAGGTAAATATGGAAAATATTGGCATGATAGAAATACGAATTATTACAGAGCAGGACTCAACAGTAACTTTTTTGTTTACAAGTCCAGTCGGGTTAGTGGTGAAAACTATTTGTCGTGATCATTTTCTTGTGCCTTGTGTAGGTGATAGATTATTTTTCATCTGCAAGAACTTTTGAGATGTTATGATATAGAACCTGCACCAGGTGATAACGATTGCATTTTCATGAAGTTTGAAAGAAGACGGCAATTATCACAAAATTGACATGCTGTCTTACAGCTTGTTGACCAGATTAGATGAAGCGGTGATCAGAACCTGCTATGGGTAATTTAGTATGTTTTATAAAACTTTTTATTTCGCAGGAATGGTAAGAGTGAAAAATAAAATAACAAGAGAACAAGAGTGTGTTTGTGAAACACTTATGCCCCCGAACTTTGACCCTGAAGGATGACCTTGACCTTTGACCCATGGACCAGGGAGTTGAACACGACACATCGTCTCTGTCTGGTGAACATTTGTGGCAAGTTATATTGAAATCCATAGATAGATGAAGTTGTTACAGACCGGACACGAATTTTGGACGGATGGAAGGACAGACCGACGGACAATGCGATTACTATATGCCCGCCTTTGGGGGCATAAAAAGAGTATAAAAATGGTAAGAAGAACTGTAATGATGTTATATCTATACTACTAAAATAACAAGCTCAATGTTTTGTCGGATTTGCCGTAAATACGGCAGAATGTACATATTGGGTAATGTTATGTGCGGGTAGCTTACACACTGAAGATGTGTTATTTGACATCGACAAAGCATTAATATCAGCAGTTTGGATACAGAGAAATTCCTGTACCTACAGAAAAAGTCCCATCTAAACAGACGGGAAAAGACCTTCCAATGCGAGTAGCGATTGGCGAATATTCCGATATGGACACAATCGTATTATTTATTTGTTTGTTTTGTTTCTCCTTTATTATTTGTTGACCAAACACTGGGGACAGTTTGTGACTGTTTATACAGATAGACAGACTTATTTTGGAACAAAACATGACAGACTAATGTAAACCAAACGAAGGGACTACAGTGATACACACGTGTTTGTAAATTGAATACAAAATTACTCATTTAGAACCGAAAAGTATTTAACATGATTTAGATCTAAGCAATTATTTAAAAACTAGCTATTATTTAGAGCAGTTTCTAATGAACCTGATCGAAGTTCTTTTGAGTTTTGAGATCGAGTCGCACACTAAATGTGTGTGATCGGCAAGAGCAGTTTCTAATGAACCTGATCGAAGTTCTTTTGAGTTTTGAGATCGAGTCGCACACTAAATGTGTGTGATCGGCAACAACCAACAATGATGCAACTGATGATTTATTGTCGAATTAGGTTAGTATATGGAAACAGACCCATGCATAATGATGGCATTTTGGTGAGTTGGATGATTTGACTACAGATACTTTTTGTTTACTGCTGGCCCAGATCAAAGTGCTGACCCTGATCAAAGCCTGGCAGTGTAGACCGCACAAACAGTGTCTATGCTGACCAATCTTGATCAACAATGTATATTCATTATACAGATAAAAACAACTTATGTGTAGACCCTCTAACAAATAAGATAAACAATGTAGACCCTGTAACAAAACCTGACCGTGTACCCTGATTGTATAGATATAACCTGTCTGATCAAGGTCTGGCATTACAGTGTAGATCCTGATAACCAATGTAGACCTTAACAAATCAAATTTACAATGCACAACCTGATAAAACCATGATAGTATAGACCTTGATCAGTAGTCAGACAGTGTAGACCCTGATCAGTACTGCAAGATAGTGTAGACCCTGATCAGTTCTGTCAGATGGTGTAGACCCTGATTACTTCTGTAATAATTAATAATGATACTGGAAAAGCATTGTAGTGATTGTACCTTGCAATTCACCAGAATGTACCAAACAGTCTGCCCGAGCCAGCGTGGGCTCCTTTCTAGTATATATATTTCGAAATACAGATGTTTTATTTTGTAGACCTAGCATGGTCTCACCGTCTATCAAACCTAACCTTTGACCAGGAACAGAAAATGTTTATTTAATATTGAAGAAAAAAATAAATCATCAGTTCAAAATAATCTTTTATACATACCTTGAAACAATTAAATATTTTTATCCTCACCTATTAATCCCCAAACAATCCAGTGTTCCCCACCACCCGCATAACAAAAACGGCTGCTAGAAAAATATCACCCGCTTATCGAACCTTTATTTTAGAAACTGTTTACTGTAACAATACTCATAATCACGTGATTTCATCATGGGCAGGCGACCTTTGCATAAGCTGAAGGGGTCAGAGCTGTGATTTTTAATGTGGTACACTTTTCAATTTATGTTGATATAGGGCGAATCGCCGTGACGTCACGCGCACCTGTTATCTTAGCCGAGAAAAGCTTGGTGGGCAAAAAGACTGACAGCTGATATGTAAACGATAACAGAAACATTGGCAGCACTTTGAAAACTTCTGTTTAAATCAAAAAACGATTATGGTGCAATCGTTGATGATAATTACATCGATAGTACGTGTAGAAACATAGTCAGGAACCGAAAATTGATTCTGGAAGATGAATTTACACGATACAAACATCTTTATTTGGAGTCGGTTGTAGAACAAATAACACGACAGATCTACAATAAACTATTTGCCGGCTATTTAACTAAAATAACAACAGTTTAACATGACAACCTGTGGAATTGAAAGATATAAGCTTTTCAAAGCATGGGTAATGCACAGTACAAAATTATAATCAGAAAAAGTTAAATATTGGTAAAATACATAAACCCTTTCCCTGCTCAGTATTCATGTAAGAAATAATGATATGACTATTTATAAGGTAATGTTTCTAATGACATTTGTAGACAGGATTGTTTTGTTGGTAGAAACTGTAGAGTCGGACCTATTACAATTTCATAAACAGAGCAGCCCCAGTATGATCTGTGTCTACGCTGTTTGCAAATACACGAACACACGTTTATATTAAAGAAAGGGTTACATCTTTGAATGCTTAAATTTTAAGGTGGAATGACCCGTCATTGTTTAACTGTAGATCCCATTCATTATATAATAAGACTTAAATTTGCTACATGTATATGATTTTGAATAATAAACAGTGAAGACCCTGGTCAGAGGGTTGCTTGTTTAGCTATATATATTGTCTGGGTCTACATTTTGCGAATGTCAGTACTTTCATTCACCGCATTCAAAGATTCTAACAATACACACTATTTGTTTTGAATACTAAAATGAATTGTGTTAGACAGTTGGAGACTATACTATTACATTACTTACTCAGCCGAAATACTGCTAATTTACTAACTAGACCTAGGAAAACAGTAACGATCAAAGGTGCCAGATGGTCAGTAAATCCCCTAATTTCTCAGCAGGGGACAAGGGTCAGCGATCTCGGAGCTGCCATCTATCACACACTGTCTTATCAACAAAGTTATGAACTATTACGTAACAGGAATGCTTCTATTGTGACAACTACCAAACTATGTGCCAATTGTCTAAAGTAATGATTTGTTAAACAGCTTCCCGAACAATAGAAGATAACTATGTTTTGACTAATTAGATCTATGGCTAAGCATAATTAAATCCCAACGATTTAGATACATGTATATTGAAAAAGGTAGTGCATTGTGAAATATGGTTCTAAAGATAATATAGATTGATATGATCTAGATCTAATCTTAAATACTTTTACTAGATCTGCTACGGTACTGTACAGTAGCCGGAAAGAATTTTACAACACACGAATGAACGACATGAGGCTGTATAACTTAATATCTAGATGAAATAAAACGAGAATTAAAATTTTAAATACTGTTGATCTAAATTATTCGAAATATCAGGCATGTCCAACAAATATATAAGAATGTCTCCCATTTGAAAGAAAGGCCAGATCAAGGGATCGGGGGGGTTTTGTGGGTTTTTTTTCAAAGTTCAGCTGGTAGTTAATAGGGCCGATTTATTCAAGCTTCTTGTTGTATCTATCCTTAGAAACTAAAACATAATTGTCATTATAGTCAGAGGATACAGTAAATGTACAGAAATCAACAATTCAAAACCAACACGGTCGTTAAATGATGTGTAGGCTAACTGTTGCCTAGCCTTTACATAGGCCGTTATTGGTGTTTTTGCCCACCAGTTAACTGCGCATGCGCGAAATCGACGGGTTTGTTTACGAACAGAGATTCGCCCTATTTTACGACGTATTAAGAGTTTTCTCATGTTTAGCAGAGTTGAAGGAAAAATAAACTGCATTTACCCGTTTTTGACGTATATTTCGTTTTTAAATCCATGAGGCTTTTTTTACAGACAAAGCAACGATACTCATGATTTCATGACGTAGTATGCACTTGTACATGCGTAAAAACACAAAAAAATGAAAGGTTCGATAAACAGGTGAGGTTCGATAGAAGGCGAGTCTACGATACTAGACCCAAAGTGTTTGCAAAAATAAACATGCATTTGGTCGAAGAAGGTTGATGTTATATCTTTTAGATTCATTCCTAGAATTGCGTTCAATCATTTCACAATTGCTATCATATGCCATCTATAAACAAATTGGAGTTGGTTTTTTGGGTGGCCGAAACGACCTATATTGAAATGGATTGGGTCCGAAACCGATTCGACACCGTGAAAATCATGGTTGCGCCATAAAGACTCGGCTATAAAGCGTTTTATTTGCAGTCCCTGTACTTTAACTATTGCGTTAACCAGTCAAAAGATGCATGATATACCCAGTCGAAAATGACGGTCATATGACCATGGTCTACCATGAACTACCGTGGTATTCCACGGTAGTTCATGGTCGTACAACCATGGTATAACGTGGTCGACCACGTTTTGTTAAATGGCACCACAGTTTTTGGTGGTCAACTAGACCACGGTTAACCGTGGTCTAAAAACCATGAAGGACCACGGTCGACCGTGGTCTTCTAACCATGAAAGACCACGGTCGACCGCGGTTTAACCATCAAAAACCACGGTCAACCGTGGTCTTATAACCATGAAAGACCACGTTCGACCGCGTTTTAACCATAAAAAAACACGGTCGACCGTGGTCTTTTTCTCATGAAGACCACGGTCAATCGTGTTTTAACCATGAAGGAACGTGGTCGACCGTCATCAAAAACCACGGTCTACTGTAAATTACCATGAAAGACCACGGTCAACCGCAAAGAATTTAAGAAAATGTGATTAACCAAATGTGATCAACCATGGTCATCAACCAAAGGATGTGGTTCTTTGTGTTTTAAATGGTGCAAGGAAATCAGAAAGCATCAGTGCCCAGACATGCTCAGATAAATATATAATAAAAATAAATTTCAGCGTCGTAATTTTATTATTATTTATAACCAAAACTAAAATAAATCAACAGTTGACCAGAATCACTATTTACGCTCACTCAGTCAAGGTATGACTCGATTTCTCAACCAAACCCTATAAACAAGATTCTTGCATAAAATGGCAGTCTCAGGGGGTGCATTAACAAGAACTATAACGGGGCCGTAATAAGGCAATTCACGTGCCGTTGTTGCCCGCTTAGAATGTAAATAAAGACTGGCTATATATAGATACGTTGGAAAAAATTCAAAATGGGTTCCGTAATTTAAATAATTATACATTTTAGATTTTATACGTTATAAAATAAATATGTAACATATACTGCTTATCGATCATTTTTTTCATCAGTTTTTTACTTTTCTTTACTACTGTATATAAAGTTATCATGTGTTTTTAGCTCACCTGAGCCAAAGGCTCAAGGTGAGCTATTGTGACCGCCCGTCGTCCGTCTGTCCGTCCGTCTGTCCGTTCACTTTTATTTCAAATGACTTCTTCTCCTAAACCACTGGGAGGATTTCAACCAAATTTCACAGAAATGTACCTTAGGATGTCCTCTATCAGTTTTGTTAAAATCATGACCCCCGGGCAAAAAATGGCCCCGCCCCACTACTTTTACAGGGTTTTTTTTTAAATCTTTAAAAATCTTCTTCTCTGAAACCACAATTTCTAGAGCTTTGATATTTGGTATATAGCATCATCTAATGGTCCTTTACCAAGTTTGTTAAAATGATGACCCCCGGGCCAAAAATGGCCCTGCCCTGGGGCTTGTAGTTTTTACATAGACTTATATAGGGAAACCTTTAAAAATCTTTTTGTCTGAAACCACATAATCTGGAGCTAAGATATTTGGTATGAAGCATCACCTAATATACCACTACCAGATGTGTTCAAATAATGACCCCTGGGCCATAAATGGTCTCACCCTGGGGTTTTATGCTACTTAACATCAGAATCTGTAACACTTAAAAGGTAATTTCCTCACAGTTATTTCCCTTGTCCCATCAGCATAGCCATAAGGGACAAAGGGAGATAACTGCATTGGAGTGCTAGTATCATTCTATTTATAACTATTTATAGTAAAATGTTGAAGGTGAATCAGTTTGGGTGTTTTAGAAGGCATAGAAACATCTATCAAATTCCATTAGCAAATAACAGACCTTGATCCTATAGGAGCCACCTTATCTGGGTCTACTCTGTTTGCAGATGCATGAAAACAAGTTTATATGAGAGAAATTAAGGGTTAAATATCAACTCCAGATCCTAAACTGCAGACCAGCAGCAGTTCAAAGATTACAGCTGCTGGGCAATAAAATCTCTCCAGGTCAATGCATGACTCTTAACTCTTTGCATGCTAGTGGTGAAACTGTGATTACCTATGCAAACAGTTTGGATCCAGATGAGAGGCCGCATACTGCGGCATCTCATCAGGATCCAAACTGTTTATCATCTTAACCATATTTTTGCAAAAAAATGAAAGTAAGTTTATTTTAAGAATTGAAGCAGATGACAATAACTTTTTGTTGCAGACGAAACATTAAAGGCATTTTGACCCATTAACCCCAGTGTGTAGTGTGAGTGATGTTACATGGTGTCTTCCAATGTCTCTCAAATTAGATGTGAGAGATATAGGAAAGTAACAATTCAGCCAATCAAGGAAAATGATCACCATCTAGACTTTTGATCTGGGTCCAAACCCAACTGATGTAAGTCATGGTAATGTTTAAGAAAACTGTGAAAACATGATTATGCAATGGCCCAACTGATATAAGTCATGGTAATTCTTAAGAAAACATGATAATCCCCCCCTAACAATGATAGGTGTTAAACTTACTACTGTGGATTAAGTCTGCTGTACCAAAAAGCATCTTAAATATATTTTTATGCCCCCGAAGGCGGGCATATAGTAATCGCATTGTCCGTCCTTCCGTCTGTCCGTCTGTCCGTCCGTCCGTCTGTCCGTCCGTCCGTCTGTCCTTCCGTCCGGAATTCGTGTCCGGTCTGTAACTTCTTCATCTATCAATGGATTTCAATATAACTTACCACAAATGTTCACCAGACAGAGACGATGTGTCGCGTTCAACTCCCAGGTCAATGGGTCAAAGGTCAAGGTCACAGGGTACAATTACTTTGTCACAAATTTCGTGTCCGGTCTGTAACTTCTTCATCTGTCAATGGATTTCAATATAACTTGGCACAAATGTTCACCACACAAAGACGATGTGTCGCGTTCAACTCCCAGGTCCATGGGTCAAAGGTCAAGGTCACAGGGTACAATTACTTTGTTACAAATTTCGTGTCCGGCCTGTAACTTCTTCATCTATCAATGGATTTCAATATAACTTGCCACAAATGTTCACCAGACAGAGACGATGTGTCGCGTTCAACTTCCAGGTCCATGGGTCAAAGGTCAAGGTCACAGGGTACAATTACTTTGTCACAAAGTTCGTGTCCGGTCTGTAACTTCTTCATCTATCAATGGATTTCAATATAACTTGCCACAAATCTTCACCACACAAAGACGATGTGTCGGGGTCAACTCCCAGGTCCATGGGTCAAAGGTCAAGGTCACAGGGTACATTTACTTTGTCACAAATTTCGTGTCCGTCTGTAACTTCTTCATCTATCAATGGATTTCAATATAACTTGGCACAAATGTTCACCACACAAAGACGATGTGTCGCGTTCAACTCCCTGGTCCATGGGTCAAAGGTCAAGGTCACAGGGTACAATTACTTTGTCACAAATTCCGTGTCCGGTCTGTAACTTCTTCATCTATCAATGGATTTCAATATAACTTGCCACAAATGTTCACCACACAAAGACAATGTGTCGCGTTCAACTCCCAGGTCAATGGGTCAAAGGTCAAGGTCACAGGGTACAATTACTTTGTAACAAATTTTGTGTTTTGCCTGTAACTTCTTTATCTATCAATGGATTTCAATATAATTTTGCACAAATGTTAAACACACTAAGACGATGTGTCGCTTTCAACTCCCAGGTCCATAGGTCAAAGGTCAAGGTCACAGGGTACAATTACTTTGTCACAAATTTCGTGTCCGGTCTGTAACTTCTTTATGTATCAATGGATTTCAATATAATTTGGCACAAATGTTCACCACACAAAAGATGATGTGTCGCTTTCAACTCGCTGGTCCATATGTCAAAGGTCAAGATCACAGGGTACAATTACTTGTTTATCTGTGAATGGATTTCAAAGGAACCTGGCACAAATGTTCACCACACAAAGACGATGTGTCAACTCCCTGGTCCATGGGTCAAAGGTCAAGGTCACAGGGTATAATTTTGGGGGCATTTGTCACGTGACTGTGACATCTCTTGTTTTTTTATAAAATTTGATGACAACACATTAGAAAGTCCTAAAATGTATGAATCTTGTATGATATTAATGAAATAACTGAGTAAATATAACTTAATTATAACAGTAGACGTAACTCTTCTCAATTTCAATTGTTAAAAATACTAATGACCCGTTTAATTGAATTATCATCAGATATTCACACCTAGAGGTAGACTTATTTCTAAACACCTATTAACCCTTAACCTGTTTGCTTTGACAAAAATTGATCTGGGACTACTCTTGTTTGCTAATGCTTAAAAAAATTGTTAATGCCATAAATAGAAGTTTTAGCTTTGAAAAAAACTGTAAAATCAAATCTATATCTTGTCAAATGTAAAAAGAGCAGACCCTGATCAGACAGCTTCTATAGCAGCCGTCTGATCTAGTCTACTCTTATTTTTAATGTGTAAAACACATTATTTCTCTGAAGAGAAGTTTTTGCTTTGACAAAAACTGTAGAATCCGATCTATATTGTGTCAAAAGAAACAGAGAATACCCAGATCAGACGGCTTCCGTAGGAGTCGTCTGATCTGAGTCTACTCTGTTTGCTAATGCATAAAAACAGCTTTATATGAGGGAAAGGGTTAAACGATTTTTAAAGACACAAAAACTGGCATTATGCACTGCCTAGCACTCTATTTGCCAATATACCTGGGTCAAGGTATAATTGCATAGCTTTATTGAAGTCATTTGAATTTCTCAAAGACCAGTTTTAGGCATTTTGAGCTAAGGCAAAAATGGCACAAGTTGTAAACAGTTTAGATCTTGGTCAACCAGTCACTTGGTATTAGTTCTGAATTCAGTTCAAGTTTATTCAGCAGTGAAAGGGTGAAAGCAGTGCACTAAGCTTATTTCATCTGCTAGAAATGTTGTCCACTGAAAAATTAACATGTCAATATACATGTATTACTGTAACTCAGGTGAGCGATATAGGGCCAATGGCCCTCTTGTTTCAAATACTCTTGTAATTTTGTTTTTTGTGTTTTTTTGTTTCAGGCGAGGTAATTCGTTTCAATTATCTCCCCTAATTCAGAACTTATCTTTACACTCCTTATAGCACATATTCAACGTTAGCTGAATTCGAAAATGATGAGAAATTCAATATCTTTTATGCAAGAATAGCATCAATACACCTTTTTTCGTGCATTAACATCTTCAAAAGACCTCGGACTGTATTGAAGCCCTCGCCCTACGGGCTCGGGCTTCAAATACAGTCCTCGGTCTTCTGCAGATGTTAATGCACGAAAAAAGGTGTATTAACCCTCTATTATGCTCAAACTCAATCATCGACATTAGATGCATTCTTCAAGGTTATTTTAAATTTTTTAACCACTGCTCTTAAAGTTTGACTGCCATTTAACTTAACTGGCAGTCAAAAGTGTTGTGACATAGCAATAAAATGGAGGTCAACATCTCTGATTGAATTTTTGAGTTTGAACACAATCTCAACTTGACTAGAATACAAAAAATGTCAACAGTTGACTAGAATACAAAAAATGTCAGTTTACTCAAATAAATCAACAGTTGACTAGAAACACTATTTACACACACTCAGTCACCATGACTCCATTTCTCAACCAAACCCTATAAATCAAGATTATGCTCAAACTCAAATTTTCAACATTGGATGTCCTATTCAAGTTTATTTCAAAGTTTATAACCACTGCACTAAAAGTTTGACTGCCATTTAAACTTAGCTGGCAGTCAAAATTGTAGTAACAAAGCAATAAAATTGAGGTCAAGATCTCTGATTGAATTTTTGAGTTTTGAACACAATCTCAACTTGAGAGTCTTTGTGAAAGCCATGTCAGGACTCTTAACAGTTGACTAGAATACAAAAAATGTCACAGTTTACTCAAATTACAAATCGACTGTTGACCAGAATCACTATTTAAACACACTCAGTCACCATGACTCCATTTCTCAACCAAACCCTATAAATCTAGATTATGCTCAAACTCAAATTTTCAACATTGGATGCCCTATTCAAGTTTATAGCAAAGTTTATAACCACTGCACTAAAAGTTTGACTAGCAGTAAACTGGCAGTCAAAATTGAAATGACAAAGCAATAAAATTGAGGTCAACATCAAAGATTGAATTTTTGAGTTTTGAACACAATCTCAACTTGAGACTCTTTGTGAAAGCAAGGTCAGAACTTCAACAATTGACTAGAATCAACAACAGTTAACTAAAAGCAAAAAACAACAACACAAGAATCATTATTTTGAGTTTTGAACACAATCTCAACTTGAGACTCTTTGTGAAAGCAAGGTCAGAACTTCAACAATTGACTAGAATCAACAACAGTTAACTAAAAGCAAAAAACAACAACACAAGAATCATTATTTACACTATCTCAGAGGCCTTTGATTCGAGATTGTGCTCAACTCAATTTCAACATGGGATTGCATTATTCAAGTTATTGCCACAGCTTTAAAAAATATATTACCAACCAGTAAAAAAAGTGTAGTACTAATAATAAAATCGAGGTTAATATGATATCTCATAATGAAATATTTGGTTTGAACACAATCACGACTGGGACTCAGGCTTAGTAAAAGCCAGGCCAGAACTTCAACAGTTGAATAGAATATAAAAATCTACAACTGTTTAGTTAAATTACAGATCAACAGTTAACCAGAATCACTTTCGACACTTTCTTTTTCACTACGGTCTCTGTTAGGAGGCATAAAAATAAATAAAAAAGATTTAAAAGCATGTTTCTAAAAAAACATTAGCCCATATCTCAACCATACCCTATAATTCAAGATTATGCTAAAACTCAAAATTTCAACATTGGATGCCTTATACAATTTAACTGCCAATGCACTATCATTTTGTCAGCCATGCCAGTTAACTGACAGTAAAAACTGCAGTGCAACAGCAAAAAAATTGGGGTCAATATCTCACATTGAAATGTTGGGTTGAATACAATCTCAAGTTGTGAAAGCCAGGTCAGGGGCCGTATTCATAAGAAAATGTCTAACTTAAGTGAAAATTTCAAATCCAGATATCTCTATGTTTACCTGTACTACTTCAATGAAACTTGTCATGCTTATGAAAAACATTTTTTTTCATAAGCATGAAACATTTCATTGAAGTATAATTGAAAATAAATCAGAAATATGCATTTGAAATTTTCACTTAAGAACTTTTCTTAAGTAGCTTTATGATTACGGTTCCAGAGCTTCAAAAGATGACTAGAATACAAAAATCCACAACAGTTTTTAACTAACAGCACAGAACAACATTTGACAAGAATCATTATTCACACTTACTCAGTGCTCTATGATTCGAGATTGTGCTCAAACTAAAATATTTCAACATTGAATGCCTTATGCAAGTTTATTGCCACTGCACTTTAATAACAAAATTTATTCCAAGATCGGAGCATGAAATACTGAGTTAGAACACAATCTCAACTTTTTCTCAACCAAACCCTTGAGATTGTGCTTAAACTCAAAATTTCAAAAATAATTTATTTCTAGTTAAATTGAGGTCAATATGTCAGAATAAAATATCGAGTTTGAACACAATCTCTACTCATGATGAACTTCAACAGTTGACTAGATTCACTTGTTTTACTCATTCAGTCTCTGGGACACTGTTAATTAAGAAGCAAAAGGTGAGCATTTTTCTTGAGATATCTCAACTAAACCCTATGATTCAAACTTAAAACCCAACTCACTCACTCACTCACTCAAACTTAACAATGACTCATGAAGAAGTGTTGCACCATAGGGTTTGGTTGAATTTTTATTTTTTATTTTTAATGGATTATTTGTTTTTTTTCTGCACCCACTTCTGGACAGAATGAACCTTATCGGTGATTTCTTTGGTACCAGGGTGGTACTTGGCCTTCAAAATGCCCACCATCATGGTGTATAATCTAGAGTCAAATGCTGGCTTTGCAGCCGATTTGCTGCTGCATGCTTTCCCAGAGACTGAATGGCTCAAAATATAAGGCTCTGGAAAGAGCATGAGCAGAAGCGTCTTCACAGCTGATAAAGCTGGTCCATATGCGCTATGGCATCTCTTAACTCCGCCTCTGTGTGCTTATTATAAAGCTCAGAGGTTGATGGTGATGTCACACTCGCTTTTGGACTGAAGGTCAACGTTCTGGGCGACTTTCTTGGTGTTGTAGATTTTCGCGGTGTCGACGATTTTCGCGGTGTCGTTATTGCTTTTCTAGCTGGCGTCAACGACTTCTTTTGCGACGTCAGTGATGTCCTGGGGGTTTCCGACATTTTTGGCGTGTCGTGCCTCTTGGATGAGGAGCTGTCCGGGGTTGGTGCCATCGAGGTTTCCACCTTTCGCTTTAGTCTCCTGAACTCGTCCTTCATTCAATCTCTGAGTAAATGTTCTACAAAAAATGTTCTTATTAAAAAACTTGTTTTAAAATACCATGAAATGTCTAATTCAAAAGATGTAATATTTTGTTGGATACCTAGTCATTGTGGAATACATGGCAACGAGAGGGCGGACCTTGCAGCGAAGTCTGCCCTTGAATCGCCGGAATCTGATATGAGAATACCGTATTCGGATTTCAAACCACAAATTACTAGACATATTCTATATAAATGGCAGGAGTCTTGGAATGAGGAAATTCATAACAAGCTCCATGCTGTTAAACCTATTTTAGGTGAACATTTTTGTTCATGCTTGCCAATTCGGCGTGATGAGGTCGTATTGGCCAGAATAAGAATTGGACATTCTTTTTTAACTCATTCATTTTTACTGAAAGGTGAAGTTCAACCTGAATGTTTATTTTGTTTTGAGCCTTATACAATTCAGCACATTCTCATTGAATGTCCTGATTTAATTTTAATCAGAGATAGGTTCTTTCAAGCAGATTCCCTGAGGGAACTGTTTGAGCTGGTAGAAATACCCAAAATATTTGATTTTTTAAAAGCCATTAATATATATTCTAAAATTTAAAAGGTATATTTTTAGAATGTCGATTATGTTTTGTCCTTATTTTATTTACAATCCTGTTGATCGGGACTGACATTTACATAATCTAGTGAGATTGTCTTTATTTGATTTCATCATATAGTTTTATTTACATTATTTATTCGGCTCTATATGACCATCAGTGTCGATGGGCCGTAAAACACCATTCATTCATTCATTCATTCAGAGTCAAAAACTCTTTTCTTGAAACACAGCTGAAAAACAAAACAAGGTGTGCTTGTGAATTTAAAGAAAGAAAACACTTGCTATAATCAAAGTTATTTTTTTCTAAAGGAGAAAAAAATCTGGGTGGTTAGGTCAAAATAAATGTATAAATGCAAAGCAATTGTCATTGGAAATAGTATAGCTATTAGTAACCTCAAATATGGCCAATTTTGAGATCCCTGTATGAGGTTATCACAAATAAGGCCAATTTCTGGTTTTTCAATAGTCGGTCAAAATTCAAGGTCATAAATCTTAGTATGAATGAAAAAGTCTTGTCACAAGCAAAACACATTAATATTGAAATCCTTAGTCAATGGGTTAAAAATTTATGGACAATATTAGAAAGAATTGTGACAGAGAAGAAATATGAATGCCCCGAGATCATTTGATCAGGGTGTAGTAAGTATATATCATGTAATAATAATTAACTTTGGGCAAAAAATATATGATCCTGGGCTCTGTCTCCTCAATAAAACAATTAGGTATGGTAAGACCAAGAAAAAGTCAATCAGGGACTAGAATGACACATTTTGTTGCCCAACAGCTGTAAACTGATATAGGCGTTTGCGGCAGTTACAAATCTCGGCTCTCGCGAGAGTTCGTACAGATGCGTTGTAAATGCAGGTGGCTGCTTAATACAGGCTGAAACTAATACAGAAAGCTCCTATAGCCTGCATTAAGCTGAAAATTGTCTTAAAAAATTTTTTAATCATACTTCCGGTTTAGAGAGTGTCCGAGATTTTACTGTAAATGGTACTAAACCGTAAAACTTTACTTGAAAACTACTTTTAACCCATTCCCTCATAGTGCAGTCTTTTAAAAATTCTGCAGCAGACGACATTTAAAAATATTGTAACAAAGAGAGAAATGGCTTTCTCTCTATATTTCAATATTTTTATGCTTCAGAAATCAAAAACTTTTATTTGTGTAGGTTTTTTCAGATGGATTTTACAATTTCAAAAGTCGTCTGCTGCAGATACGTCCAAACCCGTCCATATGAGGGAATGGGTTAAAGGCAGATACAGATGCTGAAGAAAATAGCTTATCATAGATTCTTCAAAAATTAAAGCTAACAAAAGGACAATGATGGATAACATATTCATTCACTAACTCTTTGTGTAAATCCTTGGGCTCATTGAACTCCAGTGATCTCCTTGACAGTAAGGATTCGGCGAGGTCTTTCTGGGCCTTCCTTTGCAACACAGCTGTAAAAACAGGTTAAATATACTGTTGAAGCGACGTAAATACCAACAAAAACAAATATATTTAATGTCTTGTTAATAGGATCTGCTTTTACATATCCCTTGCAGGTTGCTTCAAAGGGGCCTTATTTATAAAGCCACTAAGATACTTAAGAAAATTTGGTACTTAAGTGAATATTTCAAATCCAGATTTGTATGCGTACTACTGCAATGAAACTGTGCATGTTTATGAAAAAACATTGTTTTTCTTAAGCATGCACAGTTTCAGTGAAGAATAATTGAAAATAAATAAAAAATATGCATTTGCAGTTTTCACTTAAGAAATTTTCTTAATAGCTTTATGAATACGGTCCAAGTCCTGCATAGAGCGTTCAATGTTCAATGTTGTTGATGGGTTTTATAACACAGTAAAAGTATAACGCAAAGTTACCTCTGAGGCTGAGCAAGTATGTGTCACCCTACCGACTTGACATAACCTATGCGAATTCCAGGTTTGCTAATAAAGGCCTTTAAGAATTGTTGAGAGAAAAAAGTGATTTCAGTCTTAGACACTGACCTTAAAGGCATGTGACCAAATCTAGACCCCAAAAATTATAAGCTATAACAAATTCCGTATAAAAACAGTATGTAAAATTAACCCACTTCCCCGAAGCCTCCTATAAGAAAAGTTAACTTTCTGGTCTGCAAGAAAACATTTTGTCTTGCTTGACCAAATAGGCAAAAGAAAGTTCATGTGCCAACATTCAGATATAATATTGTACAATTTTCAGATTTCCCCCCCAAAAGATATTAACCCAATAACAGCTCTCTATGACAGTGCTACTTAAGGTGATGCTCTCAGTGAACTATGCCCCATGAGCATGTGTAATGAAAATAAATCATAGTCAGATAAGCGCAGCTGCTGTAACATTGCATGTCCATCACTAACTAATAACAGCAGGGTTGGTGAAATCTATTTTTCAATTACTTGTCTGTTTTCAGAAAAGGCCAAATGGCACTTGTCCGTTGATAATATATAGTAGGGATGGCAACGAATGTTCGAATATTCGAATATGACTCTGATATTCGAATATCAATGAGACATTCGAATGTTAGAATTTATAAAGTATTATTATTATTAAAACTAAAATTTAAATTAAAATGATAAAGAAAATGTTTCAGTCGTTTACAATCTATCGCTCTAGATATATTACTCGCCATAAACGGTTTCCTGTGTATAGTATAGCACGTGTCAGATTGGACCGTGATAATCTGTTAGGTGTGAATGACACCATGCACCCGTCGAGTCCACATATAGTCTATAGCCCTAAAATTTTCGCCCGAGGCAATAAACTGACCATTCATTTTGACATGTTACATGACTGGTTCTCAGATTTTTCTACTTACAGGACTTGAATGACATTAAAAAAACGGGAACCAGTCCATTCTCTTGCAGACGAGAGTTTGAAAGTTATGCACCATATCGAATTTTATCAAATACGGATAACATTTGGGACTTTTTTATTTCTTGTTCGTCATATTTCACAAATATTATAAACACTATGAAATTATGATTTAAATAATTGAATTGGTTATATTTAAAGATTAAATAAACTTGAAACTTGTTCCTTGAAATATTACCCACTACTGATATGACAGGTGCGTACCAACGGCAAAATGATCAGCTGCATCTCAGATATAGTTATTGAATCAAAGTCTGTAAAATCGAATATTCGATTATTCGAATAGTAACATGATCGAATATTCGAATGTCAAAATCCTTATTTGTTGCCATCCCTAATATATAGTAATTTTCATCTAAGTTTCACTTGTCCTTATATGCTTTGGGACAATATGGACAATACGGACAGTTGATTTTGCCACCCTTGAACAGTGAGCTGAATCTTCACTAACCATCAGTCTGTCGTTTCTGTTCGCCTGCCCCGTCCTTTTTGCCTGCCACAGCTTTCTGTTTTTCTGGCCCAGACGTCTGTTTGTCTATCCCGACCCGTTCTTTCTTTTTGCCAGCCCCATCTTTTTTTTCGCCTGCCCTGTCCGGTTCGTTTTCCTGCTCTCCTGACCCGACCTTTTCTGCCTGACGCTTGCCATCCTGGTCTTTTTCATTCTGTCGTTCTTCTGGCATGTCCTGATCTGTCTGCTGCTTCGTGTCCCCATTGCCGTAAACTTTACTCGTTGAGGCAACTGAAAAAAGTCCAGATCCACATACCATTTACATCAAAGTCAAATAAATTGGATCTGATTTAAGGTCTTGCCCACAGGTTCGAGTCCAATAATGGATGCTATCCTTATAAATGATTGGCAAAAATATAACCTATGTTAAAAGTTTTCAGATGTGACATTGCTCATTACACCAACTTATATATAAAAATAACATTTAGGCTGTTATTCTAATAGAGTAGATCAGATCCATTAAATATCTGGATGAACTGCTTGTAAAATAAATTCCTACTTGGTTCTCGCGCTAGACATTGCCTCTCTACTTGTAAAAAACATGAGCTTATAGTAGAAACAATTGAAATTATGAGTGGGGACCTGATCATGCACAACATTTGCATGAATTCCATACATCAATTAATACAAACAAGAGGCCCATGATGGGCCTGAATTCGCTCACCAGATAAAATTGGCTCAATTTTGTCAAGATTTTTTCCCGCAAAAGTGTTTCAGATGACGAGGTCAAGCAAATATATTCTGACAAAGTTTTAAAGAGCGTAAACACGCTTTTTCAATGATTTGAACAAGCGACCTAGGTTTTTATCTGAAATGACCCATTTTCAAACTTGCATAATCTATCTTAAAGGCAATCATTCTTACAAAGTTTGATGAATATTGGACATAAAATGTGACTTCTAGATTGTTAAGAAGCTTTTCCAATGATTTGACCTAATGACCTACTTTTAAATCCAACATGACCCAGTTTCAAAAGTGTTAGAGATTTCATCAAGGTATTCATTTAGACAAAGTTTCATGAAGATTAGGCAAAAAATGTGGCCTCTAGAGCGTTAACAAGCATTTCCAATGATTTGACCTACTGACCTAGTTTTTCATCCAACATGTCCCAGTTTCAAATTTGTCTGAGCTTTCATCAAAGCATTCATTCTGACAAAGTTTCATGAAGATTGGACAAAATGTGGCATCTAGAGTGTTAACAAGCTTTTTCAATGATTTGACCTACTGACCTAGTTTTTCATTCAACATGACCCAGTTTCAAACTTGTCCGAGCTTTCATCAAGGCAATCATTCTGACAAAGTTTCATGAAGATTGGGCATAAAATGTGACGTCTAGAGTGTTAACGAAGCAATTGTTGACGCACAACACACGACGACGGACATTTGACCCACCCCAATAGCTCACCTTGAGCATTTCACTGGTGAGCTAAAAAATAATAATTCCATTATATTTTGGTCAGACAACAGTAGTCCAATAATTTGACAAGATAGCGTTGCCATTACATATAAAAAGTAATTTAGTAGTATGTTTAACCATTTACTCTATAAATAGACCTTTTATAAAAATAAACACAGCAATTTGAACTTTGAACTTAAGTGTGAGCTTGACCTTTGACCCAAGGTGAATGTGATAACCCTTCCTATGGTGCTTTACAATTCTGTGAAGTTGAGTTGAGTTGGGTTTTACGGCACCGCGACACTGTATAGGTCATATGGCGCCTTTCAGGTAAAAAGTTGCTGGATTCACATCTCATTTACATCAAATAAAAATATGGGGTATGGATTCAGAAACTTGATACCTGCTGGAGAATCAGATATGCAGAAACTCCAGATTCACGTTAAAGACCAATTAGTCGCCTCTTACGATCATGCTTGGGCTAAACAGTGGTACAAATTCTTGTGCCATTCAGACAACCCCCAGAACCACATGGGGCTTTATGAGTCAAATTAATGGAACACCGCAACTTGAACTTTGACCATTAAGTGAGACCTTAACTTTTGACAGGGTGACCCGAGAGTTAGACATGACACACCTTCTCATGGTGTTTTACAATGCTGTGAAGTTTGATTCAAATCTTTTCAATAATAAAGAAGTTATGGCTGAGAAACGAAATACGGACGAACGAACATACATTTTTACGTTTTGCTGCTCATGGGGTATTTCAATTGTTTTCAAACAAAAGAAGTACCACATAAGGAACAATGACTTAAATGGTACACTGACGGAATGAATGGGATTCTATTGTATTGAGGTGTAGCTCCTACCACATGATGACAGATCAGTAGCGATTTTGAGCGCGGACAGACAGACAGTGCAATCACTATTTCCCCCCCCCCCCCGGCATAAAAATGTGGATACAAAATTGTTAACTTACCAACTGTGGATGGTTGACGGCCTTTCAGCATATCACCATCAGTCACATCAGCCATAAGGGAGTTGATATTTCTTTCCAGCCATGCGTTCATTTCCTTTTTACCTGGGAAATTTAAAAAAAAGTTAATTTTCACCACGGATGATGAATTCCTTCCTATGCCCGACACGGGTATTTTTACCACTGGATGAGTGCAAATTCCCTGCCAGCTTGTCCATGGGCAAGTGAAGTATCTGGAGACATTTTAAACAAAAGCTACATTTTTAAACAAATACACATCCGAATGGCGTGTAAACAAAATACACATCCTAATGGAATGCCAACAGTCTCAGGAAACCTTCAGTCAAAGTGTGTCATGTGTGAATGATTTAATTCTCAGAATCTAATATTTGGCTTGACACAAGACTACACCACCAAGACAATATTTTAAGTAAACATTGGTATTCGGAAACCTTCGATTTCTGGTTTGTAAAATTATGATACGATGATATTCGGTTATCTGAATGCAATGGGTTAATTCGATTCTAAACTACACCGTAAGGATAACCGATGATCGGTTGAGAATTTCAATTGAATGATGTAAATTTCAATCGAACGTAAAACACTTTTGCGTGATCCAGCAATCATGCATCCATGAATCAAGTTTTCAGACTTACCTCCGAGCTCAAGAATTCTGTACTCCCATTTTCCTGGATACCCCGGGAAGCAAGACAAACCTTCGTCACCGCGAGTGTATGTTGGTTGAGGGTTGAGAAAATACTCTACTTCGTGAACAGAAACCCTGTTGTTGTCGTTGAGCCAGCGAACAACGGCGCATTTGTGTGTTGAGGACGCCATTATTTGTTTTCTTTGTTTTTGTTTTCCTTCCCATTTAAATGGTATAGGTTATATATCGAGCTTTTTCTTTGGTTCGTACGATAATTTTTGACCAATGAAAAGCGTCGTTACACATGCCGTTCATTCGGTATTCTTCAACTGTTTCTGTTAAAAGGGATGCTGAATGGAGTATGATTTTCTATCAACTGGTACCAAAGCCTCAGAAATCACCGGAACTGTTGGTATGTACTCTATGTGAAACCTTAATTAAGCGACACTTTCACTCAACAATATTTTTTAACAAAACATGCCACGCCAAAACACCGAGTGAAAATATCATGATCTCGAAATCCATGCAGATACCGCGATTTTGCGGAAATTTACGCAACAACATGTTATTTCAGTTTGAATAGCAAAGGTCTACGTGAAAACCTCTTTAAACATAATGGAAATATATTTAAGTTAAAAAGCTCCCAGTATAAGTATGTACCGTTCTTGTTAATTACAATTTGAAGTCCTGTGTAATTCGAATGGGATCACACGAGCGCACATATTTCAGATATACCAAATTTTCGGACGATATGCATCATGTAATCATTGTATGGAATGAACATGCACCATTAAGATTAAAAATGTTTTGTGTGGAAATCTATAAAAAAGTCAACACAATTGTATTGTATTATAAAGCTTTTCATAAAGAAAACGTCACCATAAACCAATGCCTGACGGTATCAGTTGGTAGAGCTTGCTTGCTGTTGGCAAGAATTATTAACCCCAAACCCAGGGTTTGTGGAAAAATGAACACACCCATTTTTTCTTACAAACAGATTAACAAATCCGCACAATCCCCAAGAGGTTCATTCATAGAGGCTTAATACATAAATAAATGAACAAAAAATCTCAACAGTATGACTTTGATAGAACTATTTTTTTTGATAGAACTATTTTTTTTTTAAATTTCAATGTTTTTAAACATTTATTGAGACTATCATTTTTATGAACATAATTCTTTGGGATTGTGTCAATTTGTTACTTAGATAGCTAGAAAAACAGGGTTTTGCTCACTGTTCGGGGTTGTAACACACACCTTGGAGTTTTGGGTAGTTTGTGCTACAGGGTAACAGGTCGTTTCGCGCCCAAGTCGTTTCGCACCTTGTCGTTTCGCACCCTGTCGTTTCGCTCCCAAATCAGAAGCTAGTCGTTTCGCGCCCAAGAAGATAGTCGATTCGCCCCCTTTCCCAAACCCTATTTGCATCTCATTCTAAATACTAAAACTGGCATAAAATGCAAGCTGCGGGCGTATTTCTGATGACTGGATCTATACTGTTAACATAGGATACATGGAGTTTTATACAGCAATATATAGTATTTTCAGTCGAAATATTGCAATAAATATGTGATTTTAATATAGAAAGAAGGGATAAACTAATGTTAATGCTACATTTAGTCTTACAGTATTTAGTAAATCAGTTTTGATCCAGATCTGAAACGGCATATTGCCTGGTGCACAGTAAATGGGCCAATTAGGTTAGCATCTAGGTCAAAAAATGAAGTATGTTATATTTGTTCAATTTATGGCTTTTTGGAAGCATGTATGTGTATAGAATCATGTTCAGTAAGTAAAAAGATAACTTTTTAAAAAAAAAAAAAATTGTACTTTTTCATTGATAGGCCTAGAAGGGGACGGACATTACGACTTAAGCATTGCAGGTTTATAAATGATAGTTCATGACAAGATGGAAAGTTTATTTATTTTTATTTCTTCATAAACATACTCTACAAACAGTAACCTTTAAAGAAAACCCAAATTTATTACCAGTGATCAACTTTTTTTTTTTTGAAGTATTTGGAAAGTCAGGAGTCCGCAAAAAGTGTTCATTCATTTTCTAACTGTTGTATATTTATAAAATTAGTTGAAAATCACTTAAACTGCAACTAAAGTTGGTTTTTAATGACAACACTTGAAGGTTTAATGAAATCATATGCTTTTTTCCAATCTAAGACACATAATCTTTTTTTTTTTAGTCACATACAACAGGGAACGGACATTACACTATAAGGGGACGGACATTACGCAATAGACATATATATTAAAAACTTTGGTTTTACTTATTAGTTTTGAGTTCTTCTGTTGTTTTTTACTGTATTGTTAAACATTTTATGTACACAACAGTCCAAATACACCTTTTCACTGTTATTTCTCATTTTAAGTCACCTTTTCTTCATATTTTACAAAGAAGTTTCTGAAAGATAGGCGAAATCCAGTGTTAACATCATTCTGGTTAGAAATAAAGATGTAAAAATAAATAGAAACTCACAAACATAAAAATCACATATAAAATATTTCTGTGTATTTACAAACACTAAATGTAGGCTTTTAAGATGATAACAAAGATCAATATTCACTTAGAAGGGGACGGACATTTAGTAACAGACGAATCAAGCGACTCATGAGTGTTTTCACAAACAATACAGTAGAACTTTTTTTTCTGACCTTATAATAACAAGAAGCACATAACTCTTTTAAAGCAGGTGGCAGCTTAATGCAGAGTGAAAGTGAAAAGGAAATATCCTATAGGAGCTTGCTGCATCATTTTGAACTGCACTTAAAATCCATCTGTCAGAAAAACCACTAAATATAAAAAAATAATGGTCAAATGAAAACAGGTTTTACTGAAGACCTACAAATATATCAGCATCTGATCTATTAAGTCATGACTGATTCCTGTTTTACAGATTTACTGATCTTTATCATAAAACTGTATTATTGTTTTGAGTTGTATTGTTTTGATTGTCTAAAGTATAAACTGTGCCTTATGATGGTGGTTGCATAATCTTACACCTGGTCACCTGACTGCCTGTGGTGATTCCCCAAAACCCATAGGTCCCATTCCCCTCAGAAGAGGTTTCCAATATACAATGCCTCTTGACATCATTAATTGGACAGATAAAGGGATTAAATGATTTATGATGGTGATTGCATAATGCACCCTGGGTCCCCTGGCCTGAGAGTAGTTCAATTAAACAATGCATTGATGTACTTCTAAAAGATCATCAGTGCAAATGAAAGACCTTTTAGAAATATACCACCCCATTAATTGTCTCCTGGCACCAGTTAATTTGACAAAAAAAGGTATTAATTGATGTCTGCTAGCCTTTTGAAGATACATACAACTAGACTTTTGAAATGGTCTTAAGGAGAGTTATGCATAATGACACAGAATGTATATCAGATGTAGGGTCTGTTCTAATTTCGTAATGTCCGTCCCCTCTGCATTAAAGTTGCATACAAAAACTTATTTGAAGTAAGAAATAAGATGTTTTGCTACATTAGCTTACAGTTTATATTAAAAGGAAATTTCAGAAGATTTGATATTGTGTAAATTTTTAAACCTTTATCTAAGTAAATTAGCGATGTTTAATCAATTTAAATTTAACTTTATTTAAATCAAAATTTTAACTATAAAACTCTTTTTTCTTTTTTTTAAGTGTGTATTTTATAGCAATTATCCAAAAACAAAACTAATTTCAATCATAAAGTATCATTACTTACCAACAAATTGGACTTTCACTGATTTATATGTCTTAGAGTAAAGTACTATCTGAGGGGACGGACATTACGGGGACGGACATTACACATTAAACGTGGTGTTTTGTGAATAAAAAACTATAATATGAATAGAAATTTCAAAATATGCTTGTTTAATGATGATATTCTGTCTTGACTGGGTCTAATATAAAGGTCAACATACACATTATCCAAGTAAAGTAGAGATATTCAGTCAATTTAAATTGAATTTTATTTAAATCAAAATTAAAATCTATAAAACCAATTATTTTTTTAATGTGCATATTTTGGTAGCATTATGCAAAGATAAAACTAATTTCATCCATAAAGTATCATTATTTACCAACAGGTTTGACTTATCACTGATTTATATGTCTTAGAGTAAAGTACAATTTGAGGGGACGGACATTACGGGGACGGACATTACACATAACTTTTGTTTTTTTGTGAATAAAAATGTAATATGAACAGGAACTTGAAAATTTGCTTGTTTAATGATGATATACTATATCTGGGTCTAATATAAAGGAATTTACACATCAGTTTGACCATTGGAAGAAAATTTAGGAGGGGGGGGGGGACGGACATTACACAATTTTTGACGCAAAACCAAATCAGGAGACAAAATTTTGAAAAAAATTAAAAATGCATGTTTTTATCTGGATATTTTTCTATATATCCTTGATATGGTTTGTTTTACTTTGTAAAACACATTCTAAGTGTCTGCATTAATTCTTTTGATTAAAATATTTTACAAAAATATAATAATGGGGTCATCAGGTTTTACAAGCATTACATCGGGTCCTTTTCAATTGTCAGATGCCTTATTCAGCACATACTAATTCAATACATTTGTACTATATACCAAATTAAACAGAAATAAATTCTCCATATGATGAAACTATGTTCCTCAATCTATCTCTAATTTATTTAGTATGGCATTAAATGGAAAATTGTGAAAAAATGAGATGCTAATTCATTACAGGCGAAAAAGGCACTTTTTGGACCACATAAATACAAATAATTTCATAACCAAGCAAGATGTTTCAATGAAATTTTGTGCACAACTTAGTGATAATAGATGCTATAAAATAACTTTCTTTTTGGGGGGCTCTTTTATCTTACCTTGAAAAAATTGAATGTACATAGATTTTTTGCTAATTGGCCCATTTACTGTGCACCAGGCAATATCCAGTATATACGGTGTTTAAATTTTAACAAAGTAGATGCTAATTTAACAGTTAGTGATCAATCATGTTTATTGTCACATTATTTAATCTCCGTATTAACAGTTTTGATACAAACACCAATTTGAATTGGGTAAAGTTGTATATGTGTGAAACTTAATGCGTTCACACCTCGGCATGTTCAAATAGAGCCTAAGTTATTCAGCGGCGATTGCCGTTTTTTTTAAAGTTTTTTAGTTTATAATCAGATATATTAGTGTAATCAGAGTGCCGTTATTTTATAACCAAATATAGAAACATAACATCGGATGTGATAGTGCTTAAATAGGATACATGATGATGATGAGAAGGAATAGTGAAAAGAACTGTTTTTATTGATTTGAAACAGCCTATGACACGATTTGGTGTTTAAGGAAACTGGCTGTTTTCAGCGGGTTGAAAATCGGAAGCATTATTATTGATGGCCATGTTGCTTTAAGCAGCCGCATTTCTTTGATGTTAAAGGAAGGTGGCTGTTTTAAACGAGTTGAAAATGGGAATGTTTTGTTTGATTGTCATATTGCTTTAAACAGCCACCTCTCTTGCTCGAAATTACTTAGCCTTCTTTTCAGTGATCCTTAATTGTTTGGTGTTTACGGAAGGTGTCTGTTTTAAGCGAGTTAAAAATGGTAACGTATCATTTGATTGTCATATTGCTTTAACCCTTTACCCTATAGCCTGCTTCTATTGATGAACAAGTCCTAGTCACACCTCCACATAGTGCCGGTCGGAAATTAAGGAATCAATAACCTTAGGCTGACGTGACAGGGCGATTCTTTATTCGGTATATGGACGATGTGAACCAGGACGATGTGAAGTGGTTTTTTGGATGATGTGAACCACTTTTTGAGACGATGTGAACCACCTATAAGACGATGTGAACCACCTATCTTTTTTTTTTAAAAATGTATAAGTGTAATTACATAACTATTACTTACTGTACTAAAAGTTATTAAAAAGGAAACATGAGTTAATTACTCTGTCTTATTATTACCCTAAGAGGCTAAATTCTTATTAGACAAGATTCTAGAATATGATTGGATAATGTGAAGCGGTGATGCGATGGAGTGTAAGTATTACACTTCTTTGAAGTAAAACAAAACCTCTGACTATCAGATCCTGATCACAGCGTTGTGATCTGGATCCAATTTATTTGGACCTCACATTCAACCTTTTTTAAGTTTAAAAAAAAAAGTCATGAACATTTATATCTATAAGAAATATAGCAAATGGTAGCTTAAAGCATGTTGAAAGCAGTGTCTTCTTTTTTACTTTCAACTTTCTCATATTCAACCCTAGCGACGAGAACACTCGTCAATAACAATCGGTATAGATCTACTTGTGAAAAGTACACTTGTCCTATGTAAACAGTGCATGCCCTGATCAGAGAGCCCTCTGATCAGTGTCTGCACTGGTTATATTTTTGAAATTGATTCTTAGAATCTGATCTGGGTCTATTCTGTTTGATCAATACAATTGATCTATCGTTTGTGCATATCCTGATCAATCTGTTTTCTAACACACACATTGAAGAATTTTATATTTATACATTTATTTAATTTATTTAAGTCTAAACAGTATGAAAAACTTTGAAACCTTATCAAACTTCGAATTACTTGGCCTTCGATCTGGCTCCGAACTAGATCTATATTTGTGTAGATCTAGTGCATTGTGTGTGTTGTGTCATTATGATATATTATGCTTGTATCAAACTTTCTGTAATTAAATTTAATTATTATTTCTGTTTGATCGTATGTGCTATTTAAATAAATACGTGCTAATTGTACCTTTCTAGATCATTAAAGAATCGTACAAAACCCTGCTTTTGTTTTCTTTTATCGACGCTTAATTCTCACGCTCCATCGCATCACCGCTTCTCATTATCCGATGAGATGCTCGAATCTAGTCAAAAACAGCTTAAAAAGCATAATGAAAGGTAAATCAACATGATGAAGTTGACATATTTATTAATGGTTTCTACAATCAGTTATGATATTTGAATCATATTAAACTAAAATGGTGGTTCACATCGTCTTAGGGAGTGGTTCACATCGTCTTGATAAAATGGTTCACATCGTCCAAGGTTCACATCGGAGGTGGTTCACATCGTCCCTAATTCTCTTTATTCTAATACACTTAATAGGTTATTATCATAGAAATTATACATCTAAAACCATAAATAATTGATATAAACAGACGTAAATGCATCGTATAAAAACAATTGGGCTTTTATCATTTGGGCGCGAAACGACTTGGGCGCGAAACGACTCGGAATCTGCTACAGAACCTAGGGTCTAAAATAATAAAGGGAGGATTTTGTAGACATCCGACTCCAATCAACTTCAAGAAATATAAATGATGTCTGAAGGCCTGCTTGTCTTATTTTCTCGTCTGCAGCCACTTCCCTAAATATCCCTAAATTTCCTATATGCAATAAAAGCACACTTTTAGGACTGGGTCAAAAATTTAAGGTCACTAGAGAGATCACATCCACACATACATTGTATTCCTATTTTCCTAACCAATGACTTTGCTTCCATACTAATCTGAGCCTTCTCTGCCCCTAAACCAGCCCTTTTCGCGATTTTTGATATTTTATGTGGCTGGTGTAGCAACACACCAGCAACATGAAATATCAAAAATCGTAAAAAGGGCTGGTTTAGGGGCAGATAGGCTCGGATTTATAACTTCCATATTTAGTTGGACTCTGTCATAGATGCTTCCTAACATTGCTCTTCTATTCCAGGATTTCACACAAAATGGAAGGGGCTTCAAAAATAGAGTGCTTTAGTGTGCGCCAAGTAGATAACAAGACTACGTTTGAGTGCAAAATATGTGGACGCTGTCTAAGTACTAAGCAAAGAATATATACTCATCTCAACAAGAAACACAATAAAAGTAAGTTTTTATTACTTTATCTGGTAATTATTTAACTTGCAAGATCATTTCTCCACACTCACCGCAGATTTCATTTCTCATCCCAATATGGGAGAGATATATAAAATTCCGTTTTGTCAATCTTTCTATCCTTCAGCCAGTCTGCAGCAATTGTTTCCGATCCATATCTTGGGAACCATTTTGCCCTTTATCTACTTCATAGGAAAACAAATCATGTTAATAATTAGATTATCCCCTTTTGCTTCTTAGGCCACCTGGTCAATTTTAAGATCAGAAAGACTTGAAACTATGGGGTCCGCCGTGGCCGAGGGGGAATATACTACTTCAAATCCCTTGCTCCCTCATCGCTATGGGTCAGTCTCGCCCGTTATGAAAATATTTATGTGAGGAAGCCTTCCAGCTGGCTTTCAAAAAGTCAGTGGTTCTATCCATTTGACCAACTGTGCAACTCAGGCCGGTTTCTGTGATCTTCCTTGATGACGACTAGTATTAGTAATAAGCAGGGCATTGCGAAATGACTGGAATACTGTCAAAGCAAAATAAAGCCCAACAAAATACAAACAAAACTGGAAAGTTAATCCAAAGTTGTTCAAGGCATAATGATCTGAGGAAAAAAGCATGGTTTTCAGGGGCAGAGATACTGTTTTCATTATTTAAGTCTATATAATAATGAGTATATCCAAACAAATATTTGCAATGGTGAGCGATATAGGACCATCATCAGGGGTGTAAAATTCTGAAAAAGGGCACTTGCCCTGCATTTAGGCATACTTAAAAAACACTTGCCCTGCAATAAAGACAAAGAAGGCAAACTCACTAGCCCTGATTCACGTTTTCCTTGATGGGACGAGCGGTCGAGTGGAATTTTACACCCTTTAATTCATGGTTCCCTTGTTTACTTTTTACTTTCATTAACTAAGGTCATGACATCAATCTGATATTCACATCTTTTTAGCTCACCTGAGTATACTTGGGTGAGGTATTGTGATCGGTCTCCGTCCGGCGTATGTCGTACGTCCACACTTTTTAAACAACATCTCCTCTGAAACCATTTGATGGAAGTTAATGAAACTTGGCTGGGATATTCCTTGGATGGTCCCCCTATCAAAGTCGTTCAAAGAATTCCATTGCATGAAGAACTCTGGTTGCCATGGCAACCAAAGTGAAAAACTTTAAAAATCTTCTTCTCACAAACCACTGGTCGAATTTCAAAATAATTTCACAGCAATGATCCTTGGGTGGACCTCTACCAAAGATGTTCAAAGAATTATGATATGTCAAAAAACATGGCTGCCAGGCCCCCCTGCTGGCGGGGGTTAGAATTCGCCAGCTGCATCTCCTGCAGAGGGGTAAGATCCCCCCGAATAGGAGCAACCTGTTTGCCGTGGGTTGCGACTCGAATCGTCCAGGTGATGGGATCCTGGTAGTTGAGCAAAAGAGCGTCTCTGAGCGTATGACCTCTGATGCAACACACTGCTTTGGCCCTTAACCTGGGCGCAGACGAGCGGTCAGGCCTGGCCCAGTCTGATCAATCGGCTTACCATGTCTTGCCCAATCATACTTCATATCTTGAGAGTTCGTCATTTCTCTATTAAATGACTTATTTTCTCCATTTTAATACATTTCATTAGTTTTGCTAATATTAACTATATGCTGAAGTGTCTTTGAAGGCGGTGGTTTAGGGCTAATCAGGTAGATTTTGTGTATGGTTGACCAGCGATTCCTGCGTCGATTAACCTATTGGCCAGAAGGTGTTCTATTTAGCGGTAGCGCATTGGAGGTACGGCGTTGGCTTGACTTTGCTATTTATCTGAGTATATCACCCATGTAACCCCGGTGTCTTTCGCTGGAGATATCCCGAAGGCATCCCCTTGTTGGGCTCCGAGGTGGGTGGGGAGCATGGGTGATGAACTATAATTAAGCGCTATGGCAACCCCCGCCAAAAAACGCTCTGGTTCGAATAAAACCAATACTTTCAAAAGATCACGGAAGGATTCTGAGTCATCAGAGTCTGACCGTGAAAATACACAACATCAGTCAACTAACTATTGGCCAAGATTCTTGGTAATTTGTCCTGTAAACGACCATCAGTCTATATATATATACCATCATATATATGACCATCAGTGTCGATGGGCCGTAAAACACCATTCATTCATTCATTCATTTGTCCTGTAAACGATGACCAATCTCTGGCAAAGTTGTCACCCTTTGCAGTTACGAAAGCACTGCAGGGATTGGCAGGTGAACCCAAAGATGTCAAAGTGTTACGATCGGGTAAAATATTGGTGGAATGTACAAAAAAACAACAGTCTGATAACCTATTAAAGAGTAAACTTTTTGCTGGCATCTCAGTACAGGTGTCTCCTCATCAGTCTCTGAACTTCTGCAAAGGAGTTGTGCGAGACCGTGATCTTCAACACACCAATGAGGAAGAAATGCTAACAGAACTTAGTAATCAGAATGTTACGGAAGTTAAGCGTATTAAGTTTGTTAGAGACGGTCGAGAAATAGTGACCAATACTTTCATTCTTAAGTTTAACGTCCCGTTCGTTCCACCAAGATTAAAATGTGGCTACTTAAGCATCGACGTTGACCCTTTCATTCCAAATCCTCTTCGGTGTTTTAACTGTCAGAGGTTTGGCCATCATAAGGACAAATGCACCAAAAAACCAGTATGTGCCCGTTGTGGTCAGGAAGATCATGATTCCTCGACCTGTGAAAACCCTGTGCAGTGTTTTAACTGCAAAGGGGATCACTTTGTTCACTCGAAAGAGTGTGCAAAGTGGAAGCAAGAAAAGGAAATTCAAAGTATAAAGGTTCTTAGAAATGTTTCCTTTCCTGAGGCCCGTAAGATTGTGGAAGCCTCAAAACCTTCTACTGTTGCGGTCTCGTCTTATGCAGATAAGGTGAGAGAAAAGAAAGTTGAAACTAGGAACGTTGAGACTCAGACCATTATCTCCTGGCCGCACGGTGCGTCCAATTTCAAAAAGCTTTCTGAGTCTGGCGTCTCTGGCAAGTCTGACATGGCGTGTCAGGCGACCCAGGGATCGTCTCAGAGTCAGAAAAACTCAAACTCTACTCAGAAAAAATCTAAAAAACATACTGACAGTGATCCTTTACCAAATGGCAAAGAGAATCCTGTAAAGCTGCACAACACTTATAGCAGCTTGGATGAGGAAGAAGTGATGGATGTACATACATCCATTGTTCCTTCTTCCAAATCTCCAAAAAAGAAAAAAGACAAAAAGATTGTACCTGTTACGCCTCCATCCTAATTAAATGTTTTTTAATTAATCAATAATGAAAAATTGCGTTATACAATGGAACTGTAGAGGACTTAAGGCAAATTATAATGAAATTCTTCTGTTGCTGAATAAATATGACCCGGCTATAATGTGTCTTCAAGAAACTTTCTTGAAGGACACTGATCAAGTCAACTTCAGAAATTATTCTATTTATAATCATATTTTTAATGACGGTGAAAGAGCTGCTGGCGGCTCTTCTATTATTGTGAACAACTCTGTTGTTCATAGTCTTTTACCTATTAAAACTAATTTACAAGTTGTTACTGTCAGTATCACCCTTCATAAGGTCATTACATTTTGTTCTATATATATTCCGCCAAGGACAACAGTTGCAAAGAAAGAACTTGACGCCCTTTTTGAACAATTGCCTGCCCCATTTATATTGTTAGGGGATTTTAACAGCCATAATCCTCTATGGGGATCTACAAATACTAATGCTTTAGGTAAAATTGTTGAGGATTTTGTTGGTGAGCACGATTTGTGCATCTCCAACAATAAGTCCCCAACCTATCTTCACCCGGCATCAGGAACCTTTACTTGCATTGATCTTTCTATTTGTTACCCAACCATTTACTTGGATTATGATTGGAAAGTTGGTGACGACCTATGTGGAAGTGACCACTTTCCAATATTTCTAAACCATATTGCTTCTCCAGTCGAGGAATGTGTTCCTCGCTGGAAACTCAAGAAAGCAAATTGGGAAAAGTTTGAAATATTGTGTAGGGAAAAGATTAGATCAGATGTATTTGAAAATAGTGATGACCCCATTGAAACATTTACATCCATTTTATATTCATTGGCAGAAGAATGCATTCCAAAGTCCTCATCAAACCCAAAGAAATCTCCTAAACCGTGGTATGATGATGAATGTAAGGAGGCTATTAGAAAGCGTAAAGCAGCTCTTAGAAAATTTAAATTCAGTCCTACTCAGGAAAATTTAAATCATTTTAGAGTATTTAGGGCTAAACTCGTCGTACTATCAAGACTGTTAAATCACAGTCTTGGAAGAAATATGTTTCTAAATTAAATTGTCGTTCATCAGTAAAGAAGGTATGGGATATGGTTCGTAAAATAAGTGGTAAAGGTAAATCCTCTTTTGGACATTTAAATGCAGATAATAAAAAAATAACAGATGTAAAAGATATAGCCAATTCCTTAGCTGATGCTTTTGCTAAAAACTCTTCATCAGCTAAGTCTACTCCTGAATTTAGACATATAAAAAAGAATAAGGAAAAGGAAAAACTTAATTTTACGTCTCACAACACTGAAAGCTACAATTTACCTTTTACTGAGAGAGAATTGTTCGATTCTCTTAATAAATCGCACGATACAGCTGTTGGACCTGGTGACATTCATTATCAATTTCTTAAACACTTGCCCTCAATTTGTATGCATGTTCTTTTAGATATTTTTAACCATATATGGTCAAGTGGTAAATTGCCCAAGTTTTGGAAACAGGCTACAGTTATTCCTGTTCCAAAACCAGGGAAAGATAATACAGATCCAAATAATTATCGTCCTATAGCCTTGACGAGCTGCGTATGTAAAACTTTAGAGCGCATGATTAACACAAGACTTGTTTGGTATCTTGAATCCAACAACCTCATTACGGAGTATCAAAGTGGATTCAGGAGCCAAAGAAGTACAAATGATCATTTAGTTAGGTTGGAAACATTTATTCGTGAAGCTTTCATCAAGAAGGAGCACTTAGTTGCTGTCTTCTTTGATCTTGAAAAAGCTTACGATACAACTTGGAAGTATGGCATTATGAAAGACCTTCATGAATCTGGACTTAAAGGTCGACTTCCAGTTTTTATTGAAAACTTTTTAAATGATAGGGAATTTCAAGTCCGTGTTGGAACTACTCTTTCTGGTATGCAAAAACAGGAAATGGGTGTTCCACAAGGAAGTATTTTGTCAGTCACTCTATTTAATGTTAAAATTAATAATATTGTTAAATCTATTACTAGTGACACTGACTGTTCATTGTATGTTGATGACTTTTTAATTTGTTACCGTTCTAAACACATGCGTACTGTTGAACGTCAACTTCAACAGTCCATTGATAAAGCTCAAAAATGGGCTACTGAAAACGGCTTTAGATTTTCAAAGTCTAAAACAAATTGTGTACATTTCTGTCAACTTAGAAAATTCCACAATGATCCTGAGTTGCACTTGAATGGTGATCCCATTCCTGTTGTAGACCAGGCGAAATTTCTCGGTGTCATTTTTGACAAAAAACTTTCCTTTATACCTCATATTAAATATTTAAAGGCTAAATGCCAGAAAACTTTGAAATTGCTTCGCGTTCTTGCACATACCGAATGGGGTGCAGATCGCCATGTAATGCTCAAATTGTATAGAAGTTTAGTGAGGTCCAAACTGTATTATGGTAGTGTTGTATATGGCTCTGCAAGGAAATCATACTTGCAGATGCTTGATCCAATTCATCACCAAGGTTTACGTTTAGCATTGGGTGCCTTTAGGACATCCCCTGCTAAAAGTTTATATGTTGAGGCGAATGAGCTATCACTTTACTCTCGTCGTGAAAAACTATCCATGCAGTATACCTCTAAATTAGCTTCAAACCCATCAAATCCCGCTCATAAAAATGTTTTTAGACCTAAATATCAACGTTTATTTGAATCTAAGGAAAAGGTAATTCCATCCTTCGGAATACGTATGAAAAACTGTTTTCAAAATAGTGATATAGATTTGTCTTTAGTTGAAAAGACTAAAGTTGAATCTATACCACCTTGGACTATTAAACCACCAAAAGTTATTTTTGAACTAACACGGCATAAAAAGTCTGAAACAAGCTCGCTTGAATTCAGTTCTTTTTTAAATGAAATAATTTAAAAGTTTGAAGATTATGAACAAATTTATACTGATGGTTCAAAAGATGATGAGAGAGTCGCAGCTGCCTTTGTGGCTGATGACACAGAGACGAAGTTTCGGCTTCCAGATAATGCCTCCATTTTTTCAGCAGAGATCAAAGCTATTGACTTAGCTCTTGATTATATTGCTGGAAAATCATATAGTAAACATATAATCTTTTCGGATTCTCTTTCTGTTTTACAATCTCTGAGTAAATGCTCTTCAAAAAATGTTCTTATTAAAAAACTTGTTTTAAAATACCATGAAATGTAAAAGATGTAATATTTTGTTGGATACCTAGTCATTGTGGAATACAGGGCAACGAGAGGGCAGACCTTGCAGCGAAGTCTGCCCTTGAAACGCCTGAATCTGATATGAGAATACCGTATTCGGATTTCAAACCACAAATTACTAGACATATTCTATATAAATGGCAGGAGTCTTGGAATGAGGAAATTCATAACAAGCTCCATGCTGTTAAACCTATTTTAGGTGAACATTTTTGTTCATGCTTGCCAATTCGGCGTGATGAGGTCGTATTGGCCAGAATAAGAATTGGACATTCTTTTTTAACTCATTCATTTTTACTGAAAGGTGAAGTTCAACCTGAATGTTTATTTTGTTTTGAGCCTTATACAATTCAGCACATTCTCATTGAATGTCCTGATTTAATCTTAATCAGAGATAGGTTCTTTCAAGCAGATTCCCTGAGGGAACTGTTTGAGCTGGTAGAAATACCCAAAATATTTGATTTTTTAAAAGCCATTAATATATATTCTAAAATTTAAAAGGTATATTTTTAGAATGTCGATTATGTTTTGTCCTTATTTTATTTACAATCCCGTTGATCGGGACTGACATTTACATAATCTAGTGAGATTGTCTTTATTTGATTTCATCATGTAGATTTATTTACATTATTTATTCGGCTCTATATGACCATCAGTTTCGATGGGCCGTAAAACACCATTCATTCATTCATTCATTCATGGCTGCCAGGGGCGGGGTCAGTTTTCCTTATATGGCTATATAGAAATCTTTGAAAATATTCTTCTACAAAACTACTGGTCCAATTTCAAAATAATTTCACAGAAATGATCCTTAGGTGGACCTCTACCAAAGTTGTTAAAAGAATTTTGATATGTCAAAAAACATGGCTGCCAGGGGCGGGGCCAGTTTTCCTTATATGGTTATTTATAGAACACTTTGAAAATCTTCTTCTCCAAAAGTACTGGTACGATTTCAAAATAATTTCACAGATATGTTCCCTGAGTGAACCTCTACCAAAATTGTTCAAAGAATTATGATATGTAAAAAAACATGGCCACCAGGGGCTGGGCCAGTTTTCTTTAAATGGCTTTATAGAAAACTTTGAAAATCTTCTACTGCAAAACTACTGGTCCAATTTCAAAATAATTTCACAGCAATGATCCTTGGGTGGACATCTACCAAAGTTGTTCCAAAAATGACGATATGTCAAAAAACATGGCCGCCAGGGCCAGGCCATTTTTCCTTATACATCTATATCAAAAAGATTATTTGCAATGGTTCTTTTGAACTGTTTAATCAGGTGAGCGATATAGGACCATCATGGTCCTCTTGTTTAATGTGTAAACAGTAATTTAAGCAGTTGCTTTTAAGTTAAAGATTAAGTATTGTTTACTAATCAGCATCATGCACCCTACCTGTAAGCAATGATATCTAATATTTTAAAATGTAAAACTGCCAGTTCAAGAATATTTGGTAAAAGTGTTCAATTTTCTTCTTTCAGGTCCGCTGAAAAGGGTGTACAAGCAGTATGAATATGATTCCTCAGTTCCTGTACCCAAGCGCACTGCTATACGACAATCATCAGCACGACAGAGTCTCTTTGATAACAGCCGTCGTCTTTCAGACCCGGACTCTGACAATAACCAACCAACAGCAGGACAGAGTTCTGCTGAAGCCTGTATTACACAGTTTCCTACAGACCCGGAGGCTGATAATAACCAACCAATAGCAGGACAGAGTTCTGCTCAAGCCTCTACTGCACAGTTACCTTCAGACCAGGACTCCGATAATAACCAACCAACAGCAGGACAGAGTCCTGCTCAAGTCTACGACACACAGTTTTCTTCAGACAAGGACTCGAATAATGATTCCATATATTCAATGTTTTCTGTCAGCGATAATGATTCCACGAGTGACTCATCTACAGAAACTGATAACACTTTGTCATCTGAATTGGAACTTGATTCAGAGCGTTCTGACTTTGAATCATCTGCTGACGAAATGCTATGTGATGAAGTGGACAAATCTATGTTCTCAGAAAAAGAATTGAATGCATTGTGCTTAGTTTCTTACTTTCTACGACACAATTCATCAGCTATTGCCATAAAAGACTTGCTGAACCTTTTAGGAGTTTTATGTCCCGAGTCGAGTCAGTTCAAGGAAATCACTTATGATGAAATCATGTCATTGACAGGGAATACAAACTGTAAAATAATTGATTACTGCTCTGCATGCAATCAGAAATTTCCTGATGATCCGGATGTGTTTCAATGCGAAACAGATGGATGTATGGGTTTACGCTACAAGGGACAATTACCTGCACAACAAAGAACAAGCCGTCAACCAAGAAATAGTTTTGTGTTGGCGGATGTTGAAAAACAGCTGAAATTTATTTTAGAAAGAAAAGGTGCATGGAGCAGCATTGAGCACACTAAAGATAGAATCAATCAAAATGATACATGTGCTGAAATCACTGATATCAGTGATGGTCAATTTTATCGCACATTATGTCAACCTGGACAGTTTTTAAGTAGCTCCAACAATATAAGTGCTCTTTTTAACACTGATGGTATTCCTTTGTACAGCTCTTCCAATGTAAAGTTGTGGCCTGTGTTTCTTGCCATAAATGAATTGCCTCCATCTTGTCGGTTTGCAAGAGAAAACATGATCTTAGCAGCAATCTGGCAAGACAAAGACAAACCACCTTTTGCTCAGTATATGTGTGCATTTGGAGAGCAAATGTGCAAGTTATATAAAGATGGTGTACAAGTAAAGCCAAATGGTTCGACAGAACATTTCAATGTACGACTTGGTGTCTTTGTTGGAACTATGGACTTACAAGCCAAAGCATACGTCCTCAACATGACTATGCATAATGGTGCATTCGGTTGTTCCACCTGTGAAGAGTCGGGCGAAAGTGTTAAACAGGGAAAAGGCTATGCAAGACTCTATCCCTACAGATCACCTGAAGAACGTCCGGACATGCGTGAATCGGATAATGTTAAGTATGAGAAAGGGGCTACGGCAACAGTTTTACAACGACAAAAAGGCATTTGCGGAATGACTGGTCTTTCTGCTATGCCATGGTTTGATGTTGTCATAGGTATAGTGCCAGACTACATGCACAGTGTTTTACTTGGTGTGACAAAAACATTGATGTATAAACATTTTTCGTCAACAAACAGTGATAAGCCATATTTTGTTGGGAAAAATCTAAAGAAAATATCTAAACGTATGCATAGTATATGCCCACCAGATTTCATTGAGCGCATGCCTAGAGATTTGGAGAAGAATTACAGTCATTTCAAAGCTACCGAATATCAGACGTGGCTGCTGTTCTATTCTCTGCCTTGCTTGAATGGATATCTTGACAACATCTATTTACACCACCTAGCACTTTTAAGTGAAGGAATTTATTTATTGCTTGGTGATAGCATTACTGAAGATAATCTTCTTAAAGCTGAAAGTCTTATAGATTCATTTTACAGACAGTTTGCAGCTCTATATGGACAGGGAAGTTGTGGACTCAATGTTCACAATATTGGTGCTCATATGGTGTTTTATGTGAGAATGTGGGGGGCCAATATGGTGCTGGAGCTGCTTTCCTTTTGAAGACTGGAATGCAGCTCTACTTCAGTCTGTTCATGGCACTGGAACTGTCACCAAGCAATGTCTGCGTGTACATGAAATACAGCTAAAGTTGAATTGTATCAATCTCAACAGTCTGCCGCACGGAGATGCACATTCATATCTGGTAAACATGAAAAAACGTGGCAAAACCTGGTCTACAACTACCTGTGATACAAACGTTTCTACAGCCGGAGCACTAAAATCCTGTGCAGACTTGGATGAGGATGACATTTTGCACATTTTTAATGAAACTGGTTGCCAGAACATAGAGTTGTTTAAGAAATCACTTAGGGTTCAAGTTAATGGACAGAAACTATATTCAGAAGAGTATAGCAGAATGAAAAAGCGCATCTGTGATGTAGTACGTTGTAAAAATGGTCAGCTTAGAAAAGTGAAGTACTTTATAGTTAAATCTGATACAAACAGTGTGTTCGCAGTAACAAAAAAAGTAGAAGTTCACCAAGAATGTTTTATTTGCGAGACTGATTCTCAGCATATTATTCGAGTGACAGAAGCTACTGGAAAAGCAGTATTTCCAGTTGAAGAAATTGCAGAGAAAGTGCTTTTTATGACCATAGATGATCGACATTATGTAGCTTGTATGCCAAACTCGATAGGACACCGTATTTTCAAGTAGTATTATGTCGTATGTGAAAATACGGGTCAGCTATTGCCAAATGAAAATGTAGAATTAAAATAACAGAAGGGAAGCATGGTGACCAATCTTATACCACTTAAAGCAGGCTGAAATTAAAGCAGAATGTGCCTGAGGCACATTCTGCTTTACTTTCAACCTGCTTTAAGTGGACACCTGTCTTTTTAACTAGAAACGGGCTACTTGGTAATTTTTTTAAAAATATAGTTAGAATGTCAAACAGTTTGGATCTTGGTGTACATGATGCTGAGTTACTTGGCGTCTCATCTGGATTCAGACTATTTCAAATGGTGATCATGGTTTTCGTTGTTAGCGTGCAAAAGTTTTATCTTTATCAACAACTCATTCAGATTGCTTTGTCACTTCGTCATACTGATAACAGTTGGTACTCAACTTAGTTAACCCTTACAATACTAAATTTTCAAATCAACCTTTCAGTCTTCTGATAAATGTCTACATTGTGTCTGGACGTGTCCTGGGGGTGTTTGTTTACACAGTATTTGTAAGACAAACAGTGCAGACCCTGATCAGAGGGCTCCTTCAGGAGCCTTCTGATCTGGGTCTACATTGTGTGCAAAGGATGTATACTGTTATATTCTGTTACAGTACTACATTGGTTAACCCTTTACCCAATAGCCTGTTTCTAGTTATCAAGACAGGTGGCCACTTAAAGCAGGTTGAAAGTAAAGCAGAATGCGCCTAAAGGCACATTCTGCTTTACTTACAGTCTGCTTTAAGCTACTCCCTGCTAGGATATAGAAAATATTTCTTATGGTATCTGTTCATGACTGTATAAATTTTAACTATTTTCTTCAGTGAAGGAATAAACTAAATGTGCTTAAAGGCACATAAGGATAAGGGTTAAGATAAATTTAGTAGTAATTTACCAATATTTAAGAATTAAAACATTATCTAAAACAGAGCATAACTAAATTTAAATTTGGAAATAAGGATATAAAGCTGGATTGTTGTGAGTTGGATAATTGGAGTTATCATCTCAATTTTAACTATCAAATGTGGGTAAGTTCGAGTTAAGTGAGTTGAGCTGTCAAGCCTCATCTGTATGTAGTATCCATCGTCGATAAAGATATGGACAATACAGGCTTGACCAATCTGAGCTCTAAACAAGTACCTGTGCTATCAGAATAGACCCAGATCAGTAGTTCATGTAGGAGTTGTCTGATCAGTGTCTAATATGTTTGCTTTATATAAAGTTATAGCTTATAGGGTGATCCAGCACTGTCTACTTTGGCATAACTTTTTTTTTAAATATATGCTTTTTAAAAATAACTGATAATTAATTACATGAACATGAAGTAAAAGGGTTTTATGAATATCCTACCTATAAAAATGTAGTCTGCAAAATCTCTCGTTTGCTTCATTTCTTAATAAAAAAGTCATAATACACAAGATTCATTTGATTTTTGATAAAGCAATTGGCAGTGTCTTACAGCTTGGAATATGGGTCAGACAATGAGCTACTTTGCATCTGATCTGGACCCAAACTGTTTGCATTGGCTATTATGGTCATGTAAGGCAGGATAATGATTAACATTTCTAACAACACAGTTTTTGGTCTTCCATGGTGCAGTGATTTAACCCCTTTACTTCATTTATAAATTTGTTTCACTCATTCCCCCTAAATCTTTACACTATTAATCAACTGAATTTTATATTTCCTGTATCTAAGGCTTTTGTTTTCCATGCGAGACATGATAAACTTCACAAGACATATTATATTGTCCCTTTAATGAGCGTCTGATCTAGGTCTGTACTGATTGCAAAAAGGTTCAAAGATATGTAGTACAAATTATGAAGAATACATATTAAAAATAACATTGGTGACACCTAACTCTGCACAAAAATCAATAAAAAGGATAATTAAATTTAATATACATTTTAAAATGGTTATGTCTAACTCTTTTATAAGCTCAAACTAATTTATATACCAAAGCTAAATATGGCTGTGACTGAGCACCTGTGCAAACAGTTTAATTCCAAATCAGATGTTGCATCTCATCCGGGAATAAATGGTTTGCTACTCAGATTGGAATTTATGCAAAATGATAAAGTTAGATCTTATTTTGCATTTTCAAATTTCAGAAGAGGATTAAGCAGAATGTTGGATTTTTTTAAAATGTTGAATTGAGTTTAAAGAAACACAGGAGTTATGGTTTCAACTGTAGTTATTTTAATATGGTAGAACTTTCACATAACGCTCTTACAAAACCGGTGTTTTTAAGAGCCCTGCATATTCCTTAACTGTTTTAAGGTTTTAACTGTAGTTGAATAAATTGACCAAGACAGACTTTATGTGAAATTAAATGATGTTAGTAATATTTTAATGTACCTTGTTTTTGTTGATCAATGAAGAAAACTAAATCTAAGTAACCCATTTAACTGCAGTCTTTATGGCATTTGATGATAGTCATAACCATGGTGTAATGATTTAATATGTTGACTATAATCTAATTCATGTCTCAATTTTTTGAACTTGTTCCACCACGGTCATTCATGGTGTAAATTTTGAACACAAGTTTCTGACCATGGTCAAACTTTTTTGACCGTGTTAGACCATGGTCAAACTCCTGACTCAATGTTTCTACCATGGTTGACCACGGTCAACAGTTTCTGACCGTGGTTGACTATGGTCGAAATAAATTTGACTGTGGTAGACCACGGTAGACCGTGGTCCTGAACATGGTTTTTGATGGTTGACCACGATAAAAAATGGTCGACCGTCAAATACCGTGCTGACCATGGTCGACCGTGGTCATCATTTCGTCTGGGTAGGTACATGATACCAGATACATACATGCATTGAAAGAAATTCATTCATTCAGATTTTCGAACAATGAACAGGTACGAAAACAGTGGGCCACCTCGGTATTGTAGCATAGTAATCGCTGATTATGATGGACTACATTACAAGCAAGATACATTACCTTGTTCTTTTGTTCTGTGCAAGCTTCACTGGACTTATTTCTGAGATGTAGCCTTCTACAGCTTCTTCCGAAATTGGTCTCTTCGCCATTGTTGTTGATTAGATAAGCGAGTAGTAATATTTGTGCCAAAATTTTCCCGCCGTTTTAGGCAGTGTACATGTAAAAAGTTAGGCAAGTTTTTATTATTACCCAACTCACTCACTCACTTATTATTAAAGGTAATAGTTGAACTAATGATCCAGTAGTTGTGTGTTAAAAATATTCTTCTATACTAGAAGGTTTCATATTTCTTTGAGGTAGCTTAACGAATACTGCCTTTGACGATTTAATTCGTTGGCTTAGTTGGACTATATAACGGAGCGCAATATTTTGTTATGAAACGGTAAAATACCGGAAGTGTCGAATGAACACAAACAAGCTTGACTTCTTTAAAAAGATGGGAAAAGGTTTGAAATGTCGCGTTGTGAGATCTGCGATGCTGCAATTTACAATATGTAAACTAGGTATATAAAATGTACATTATCCATTCCCCCAACCCCATACACAAACACAGAAAATAGAAGAAACAAATGAACTCCTTTAAACAACGATTAAATTCAAAATGGGTAGGGAGTGCGGACAAGTTCAGTCCAGACTGCTTAAGCTGACATGAAGGCATTTTTGTATCAGTTTTGAAATAAGTATGAAGTCTGGACAAGTTCAGTCCAGACTACTAATGTTGACATTGTGGCATCTTAATATAATTTGATCGTCATTGATCGAGCTCTCTAATGGGATTCAGAGAATAACATTTGAATTGTGGATCAATGGCGTTAAACATGAATATAGACTATAGTGAACAGTTGATTGTATTGTTTGATAATTTAACCTTATGAACATATCAAGTTTTTTAGCCATAACTAACATTGAATACTAAAACATATTCCAATATAAACACTGTATGCAAACTATATTGAGTGCATGGTACTATCTTTCCATCTAGGTAAAACAAAACTAATATTGCGTAAGAAACTAATTGTTTATATGGGCAGTATATGTCCATTTCTGGCAATTAATTACATGTGAAAATGCGTGGAACTGGAATACATAACACAAACATGCACTCTACAAGGAAACAATACTAAACAAGAGGGCCATGATGGCCCTTAATCACTCACCTGTTCGTAACAGATTAATGATTTCAATGACAGATTGCATAATTTGAAAAATCTTGGTAGAAAACCATCAGATGATGCTACATACTAAATATAAAGAGTCTAGACCTTAAAGATTTTCCTATGAAAAACTGTTAAGCCCCAGGGCGGGGTCAATTTTGATCCGGGGTTCATAATTTGAAAATCTTGGTAGAGGACTATTAGATAATGCAACATACCAAATATCTAAGGTCTATGCCTTACAAGTTCAGAGAAGACTTTTAAAGATTTTTAAGAGAAGATTTTTTAAAAACTTTCCTATAAAAAACTGATATGCCCCTGGGCGGGGAAGTTTTCAACCCAGGGGACATAATTTGAACAATCTTGGTAGAAAACTATTAGATAGCGCTACATACCAAATATTAAAGGTCTCTGCCTTACAGTTTTGGAGAAGAAGATTCTTAAAGATTTTCCTATGAAAAACTGTTAAGCCCCAGGGCGGGGTCAATTTTGATCCGGGGTTCATAATTTGAAAATCTTGGTAGAGGACTATTAGATAATGCAACATACCAAATATCTAAGGTCTATGCCTTACAAGTTCAGAGAAGACTTTTAAAGATTTTTAAGAGAAGATTTTTAAAAACTTTCCTATAAAAAACCGATATGCCCCCCCCCCCTTAGGCCGGGAAGTTTTCAACCCAGGGGACATAATTTGAACAATCTTGGTAGAAAACTATTAGATAGCGCTACATACCAAATATTAAAGGTCTCTGCCTTACAGTTTTGGAGAAGGAGATTCTTAAAGCTTTTCATATGAAAAACTGATTAGCCCCAGGGTGGGGCCATTTTTGACCCAGGGGTAATAATTTGAATAATCTTGGTAGAAAACCATTAGATGATGCTACATACCAAATATCAAGGGCCTAGACCTTACAGTTCTGGAGGAGAAGATTTTTAAAGATTTTCCTATGAAAAACTGATAAGCCCTTGGGCGGGGCCATTTTTGGTCCGGGGGTCATATTTTGATTAATCTTAGTAGAGGACGATTAAATAATGCTACATACCAAATATCAAAGGTCTATACCTTATAATTTTAGAGAAGAATATATTTAAAGATTTTCCTATGAAAAACTGATAAGCCCCGGGGCGGGGCCATATTTTGGCCCAGGGGTCATAATTTGAACAATCTTAGTAGAGGACCATTAGATGATGCTACATACCAAATATCAAAGGTCTATGCCTGACAGTTTCAGAGAAGAAGATTTTTAAAGATTTTCCTATGAAAAACTGATAAGCCCTAGGGCGGGGCCATATTTGGCCCAGGGGTCATTATTTGAACAATCTTAGTAGAGGACCATTAGATGATGCTACACACCAAATATCAAAGGTCTATGCCTTACAGTTTCAGAGATGATTTTTAAAGATTTTCCTATGAAAAACTGATAAGCCCTGGGGCGGGGCCATTTTTGGCCCAGGGGTCATAATTTGAACAATCTTAGTAGAGGACCATTAGATGATGCTACATACCAAAGGTCTATGCCTGACAGTTTCAGAGAAGAAGATTTTTAAAGATTTTCCTATGAAAAACTGATAAGCCCCGGGGCGGGGCCATTTTTGGCCCAGGGGTCATAACTTGAACAATCTTAGTAGAGGACCATTAGATGATGCTACATACCAAATATCAAAGGTCTATGCCTTACAGTTTCAGAGAAGAAGATTTTTTAAAGATTTTCCTATGAAAAACTGATAAGCCCTGGGGCGGGGCCATTTTTGGCCCGGGGGACATAATTTGAACAATCTTTGTAGAGGACAATTACATCATACTACATACCGAATATCAAAGCTCTTGGCTTTGTAGTTCCAGAGAAGAAGATGTTTAAGTAAATTGTTGACGCCCGCACATACGCACGACGACGGACGCCGGACATAGGATCATCCCAATAGCTCACCTTGGCACTTTGTGCCAGGTGAGCTAAAAACTGATAAGCCAGGGGCGGGGCCGTTTTGGTCCAGGGGTCATAATTTGAACAATCTTGGTAGAAAACCATTAGATGATAATAAATACTAAATTTCAAAGGTCTAGGCCTTACAGGTTAGGAGAAGATTTTTAAAGATTTTCCTATGAAAAACTGATAAGCCCCCGGGCGGGGCCATTTGGGTCAAGGGGTCATAATTTGAAAATCTTTGTAGTAGAGGACCAATAGATGATGCTACATACCAAATATCAAATGTCTAGGCCTACGGTTTCAGAGAAGATTTTTAAAGATTTTCCTAAGAAAACTGATAAGCCCCGGGGCGGGGCCATTTTTGGTCCGGGGGAAATAATTTGAACAATCTTTGTAAAGGACCATTAGATAATGCTACATACCAAATATCAAATGTCTAGGCCTTACAGTTTCAGAGAAGAAGATTTTTATGAAAAACTGATAAGCCCCGGGGCAGGGCCATTTTTGGCCCGGGGGTCATAATTTGAACAACTTTGTAGAGGACCATTAGATGATGCTACATACTAAATACCAAAGGTCTAGGCCTTACGGTTTCAGAGAAGAAGAATTTTAAAGATTTTCCTATGAGAAACTGATAAGCCCCGGGGCGGGGCCATTTTTGGTCAGGGGGTCATAATTTGAACAGTCTTTGTAGAGGACCAATAGATGATTCTATATACCAAATATCAAAGGTCTAGGCCTTACGGTTTCAGAGGAGATTTTTAAAGATTTTCCTAAGAAAAACTGATAAGCCCCGGGGCGGGGCCATTTTTAGTCCGGGGGACATAATTTGAACAATCTTTGTAGAGGACCATTAGATAATGCTACATACCAAATATCAAATGTCTATGCCTTAAAGATTTTCCTATGAAAAACTGATAAGCCCCGGGGCGGGGCCAGTTTTGGTCCGGGGGTCATAATTTGAACAATCTTTGTAGAGGACCATCAGATGATGCTACATATCAAATATCAAAGGTCTAGGCCTTACGGTTTCAGAGGAGAAGATTTTTAAAGATTTCCCTTGGAAAAACTGATAAGCCCCAGGGCGGGGCCATTTTTGGTCCGGGGGACATAATTTGAACAATCTTTGTAGAGGACCATTAGATGATTCTACATACCAAATATCAAAGCTCTAGGCTTTGTGGTTTCAGAGAAGAAGAGGTTTAAGTAAATTGTTGACGACGCACATACGCACGACGCCGGACACTGCCCCCTCACAATACCTCACCAGGCACTTTGTGCCAGGTGAGCTAAAAAGTGTAGGGTGCATGTCCTTAAATAATGTAATACGGTTTCGTACTAAAACGTCACTAACTCTAAAACCGCTGAGCCTAGATATATAAAAGTATATATTTTCGGAATCGTGTCCACGAGATCTCAACGATGGATCTATTTTTTTGACGAATTTGGTGGAAATACCCCTTTAATAGAATAATATGTAGAAAACCATTGTTCTTAGCTAAATATAGCTCTCTTTCTACTAAGATTATATTTACCTATGTCAAATTATATTTACCTTGGGACATTGATTGATCGTCTAAACTGACTGGAACAGATACATTTGCGGCATTGATGGGGTGTAGAAGAGGTGAAGAGATGTTTTCGTTAAAATTAGAAGAGACGGTGGACAGATCTGCCTCTATCAAAATAGAAATAGTAGATCTAACAGAATGATACTAGCCAACATTTCAATTTCGCTAAGCTTCACTATTGTAAGCAAAGGTTGCCATGCCAATCTAGTTAGGGACCAATGCTTCGATCAATTTCAAATCTCGTATTGCCATAGTTCTCTGTGACTTGGAGTAATAAGAAGGAAAAAAGAAAACACAAACACCAAACAACAACATGTCTGCCGTAAGTTATTTTTTATCCCCCACCGCATAGCGGAGGGGGTTATAGGAATGGCCTTCGTCTGTCCGTCCGTCCGTCTGTCCGTCCGTCTGTCTGTCCGTAACAATTTCGTGTCCGCTCCATATCTCCTATACCCCTTGAAGGATTTTCAAGAAACTTGCCTCAAATGTTAACCAAGTTGAGACGATGTGCAGAACATATGTGGCAGATATGTCGGCTCAAGGTCAAGGTCACATTTGAAGGTCAAGGGTTTTAACCTTCAATTTCCATTGCATTTTTGTGTCCGCTCCATATCTTGTAAACCCTTTGAAAGATTTTCATAAAACTTGAGTCAAATGTTAACCAAATTAAGACGATGTGCAGAACACATGTGGCAGTCATGTCGGCTCAAGTTCAAGGTCACATTTGAAGGTCAAGTGTTTAAACCTTCAGTTGCATTACAGTTTCGTGTCCGCTCCATATCTTCTAAACCCTTTTAAGGATTTCATAAAACTTGAGTCAAATATTAAATGAATTGAGACGATGTGCAGAACCCATGCGGCAGTCATGTTGGCTCAAGGTCAAGGTCACTTTTGAAGGTCAAGTGTTCTAACCTTTAATTTCCTTACATTTTCGTGTCCGCTCCATATCTTCTAAAGCCTTTGAAGGATTTTCATAAAAGTTTAGTTAAATGTTAGCTAAATTGAGACGATGTGCAGAACACATGTGCCAGTCATGTCGGCTCAAGGTCAAGGTCACATTTGAAGATCAAGTGTTCTTACCTTCAATTTCCGTTATAGTTTCGTTATCTCCTATACCCCTTGAAGGATTTTCAAGAAACTTGCCTCAAATGTTAACCATGTTGAGACAATGTGCAGAACATATGTGGCAGTCATGTCGGCTCAAGGTCAAGGTCACATTTGAAGGCCAAGTGATTTAATCTTCAATTTCCATTACATTTCGTGTCCGCTCCATATCTTCTAAACCATTTGAAGGATTTTCATAAAACTTGAGTCAAATATTAACCGAATTGAGATGATGTGCAGAACACATGTGGCAGTCATGTCGGCTCAAGGTCAAGGTCACATTTGAAAGTCGTGTTCTTACCTTCAGTTTCCATTATATTTGTTTCCGCATCCTATTTTCTTAACAACTGGAAGGTATCACCTTAAGGTCAATGTCTTAATTTAGGTGGCGGCGGTGGGGGATATAGCTGTCCTTTGGACTGCCTTGTTGTTTCTTAACTTGCTTAGGATGGGGTAGAAAAACAAGAGTGCCAGTGGACACAATATACGTCCGTCGGGGTCTTGTTCAACATTAACTGGGGTTAACGTATTTGCTGAACTCAAATTCTAAGCCCAATTTTGCGACCAAGTTTCAAGGTTGTAAATAGGCATACTTTAACAAAAAAACCTTAACCAAAAATTCTAAATTGATAAGTGCCATAATTGTGTCTAAATGCTTGACAGAGTTGCATTGTATTTACTCTTGCCTACAGATGAAGCTTCTGATGGTGAACAAATGTTTCAAGTTTAAAAGCTTTATCTGAAAGGGTTATGTTAATAAGTGGAATTTAACCAAAACCTTAACCAAAAATTCCAAGCTAAAAAGCGTCATAATCATGTCAAAATGTTAGAGTTATGTACTCTTGCCTACAGGTGAAGCTTTATTTCAAAGGGTTATGTAAATATGTGGACTTTAACCAAAACCGTAACAAAAAATTCTAAGTTAAAAAGGGGTATAATTCGGTCAAAATGCTTGACAGAGTTATTTTCTCTTGCCTACAGGTGAAGGTTGTGACGATGAACAAGTGTTCCAGGAGGAAACTGTCTGACCAACATTTCATGTACATAAAGGAAGACATGATGACAATAGGACCTGGAATCAGTAAATATGTTGAACATACTTTCTAGAATCATGCAAGTCAGCAGTAATGAAGTATATGAAAATGATTTTATTAATTACTTATAATTTTTTAATGAAGATATCGGAACACTGAATGAAGTGTGTTGACTGCAAGGTCATGCAATACCAAATATATATTACTTTTGTAGAGGACATAAAGATAATGGTATATGCCAAAGATTAAAGAGGAGTACATTGTATATTAAAAGGAGAGGAGTGTTAAAGGTTCACATTGTTGATGACAAATGATTCAGGCTAACAAACATCAGGCGATCACATAACTTTGTGCTCTGGTGACGTGAAAATGTAAATATGTATCATATATTTTTAGCTCACCAGAGCACAAAGTGCTCAGGGTGAGCTTTTGTGATCGCCTGATGTCTGTCGTCTGTCGGCGTTTGTTGTCCGTCGTCAACAATTTGAACCTTTAAAAGTCTTCTCTTCTGCATCTATAGGGTTCTTAGCTTTCATCTTTGGCACATAGCATCATCTATAGGTCCTCTACAAAAGTTATATAATTTATGTCCCTGGAGTCAAAATTGGCCCAGCCACGGTCCCAGGGGTGGCCAGTTTTCTCTAGCTGACTGCTGTTTTCTGTACAAGTAGCAGAATGCTGGGCTCACTTAGGTTAGGCATGGGGAAAACTTCAAAACTCTTCTTGTCAAAAACTACATGTCACAGAGCTTAGATATTTAGTGTATAGATTTACTTAGTATACCTTATTGACATTGGTTAATATCATAGTTCTGAGGTTAACAATGGCCCTGCCCTGTTGGTTATACTTTAAAATAGACTTTTACACTATAAAGGTGTCTCTTAGCTAGAAGAACTGCAGATACTCACTCCATCTGTGTTATGTAATCACTGGAGGGGGCAAGTTTCTGTTCAAAACTCTATGAAGGTGTCTGCTTCAGAATTAGTGTCTGTTCACACTGTTTTTAACCCATTCCCCCATAGGCTATTTTCAGATCCTACCTCTTGGAAAATTTCAGAATTGTGCAGATTTGAAACCATTGTGATAAATAGAGCATTTACTCCTATGGAGCAAAATGCTCTATTTATCACAAAGGCTTTTTTCAGATCCTACCTCTTTGAATAAATCTACTGATAAGGAGCATTAATTATAGAAAAGGAAAATTTCAGAATTGTGTAGATTTGAAACCATTGTAATAAATAGAACATTTAATCCTATGGAGCTGTTGCTCTATTTATCACAATGGTTAGCAAATGCTCTATTTATCACAAAGGCTTTTTTCAGATCCTACCTCTTTGCTCCATAGGAGTAAATTAACTTATATACAAACCACATATAAAGTTACATACCGGTATGCGTCAGATCAGAATCTAAACTGTGTGCTAATTTCGGTCAAGTCATGCTAAGCAGTGATAGGGTTGTCATCTGTTAGAAATGTTGTCTGCTTATTCAAAGAGGTAAATCTGGGTCTACTCTGTTTGCAAATGCGTGAAAACATGTTTATATGAGGGAAAGGGTTAATTAGAGAAAAGGAAAATTTCAGAATTGTGTAGATTTGAAACTATTGTGATAAATAGTACATTTACTCCTATGGAGCAAATGCTCTATTTATCACAAAGTTTTTTTCAGATCCTACCTCTTTGAATCAATCTACTGATAAGGAGCATTAATTAGAGACAAGGAACATTTCAGAATTGTGTAGATTTGAAACCATTGTGATAAATAGAGCATTTACTCCTATGGAGCAAATGCTCTATTTATCACAATGGTTTCGTAAAATGACTATTTAAGAGGCGTAGAACAAAGGCTTTTTAGCTCACCAGAGCACAAAGTGCTCAGGGTGAGCTTTTGTGATTGCCTGATGTCCGTCGTCCCACGTCAGCAATTTGAACCTTTAAAAATCTTCTCCTCTGAATCTACAGGGTTCTCAGCTTTCATCCTTGGCACATAGCATCATCTGTAGGTCCTCTACAAAAGTTATATAAATTATGCCCCTGGAGTCAAAATTGACCCCACGCTAGGGGTGTCAAATTTTCAATAGAAACATATAGTGAAAACTTTGAAAATCTTCTCCTCTGAAACTGGAAAGTTCTCAAGTTTCATATTTGGCACATAGCATCATATTCACATTCTCTACAACCATTATATAAATTATACCCTTGGGGTCAAAATTGGCCCCGTCCCAGGGGTGGCCAGTGTTTTGAAGCAGACTTTAGCACTAGCAGAGTGTTGGGTTCACTTAGTAGTTATAGGCATGTGAAAGCTTTAAAAATCTACTTGTCAACTACAAGTCCCAGAGCTAAGATATTTGGTGTATATATTTACTTAGTATATCTTTATAAATTTTGTAAATGCCATAGTTCTGAGGTTAAAGTTGGCCCTGCCCTGCCCTGTCCTGTGGGTTATACTTTATAATAGACTTCTACAGTCTAAGGGTTTCCCCCTCTATCTTGGACTGCAGATAGCCTGGGTTAGTCTTATGCAAGAGGTCAAGTTCCTGTTCACTGTTATGTTGTCTGCTTCAGAATTACTGTCTGTTCACACTGTTTTTAACCCATTCCCTCATAGGCTATTTTTAGATCTTACCTCTGTCAATAAATCTACCTAAAATGAGCATTAATTAGAGAAAAGGAAAATTTCAGAATTGTTTAAATTTTAAACCATTGTGATAAATAGAGCATTTGCTCCTATGGGGCAAATGCTCTATTTATCACAATGATTTCATAAATTGACTATTACAGAGGCATACAAGGGTACATTTATGTAATAAAGGGTTAGTGCATATCAATCTTACAATTAACTCTCTTGTACAAACCACATATGAAGTTCACATAATTATGCACCAGATCAGAATCCAAACTGTGTGCAAATTAGAAATCACCTCTTAAACTGGAATTTCTCAGCTTTCATATTGGCACATAGCATCATTTTGAGGTCCTCTACAAAACATATATGAATTATGCCCATGGGTTCAAATGAAGCCCTGCCCCAGGGATGGTAAGTTTTCTATAGAAACATAGTGAAAACTTTCTCCTCTGATTGTCTGGTGAGCGATATAAGGGCCATCATGGCCCTCTTGTTCTAACAAAAGCATGGTTTGACGTACAGACAAAGATGGGTTCCCAGATACTTCAAGTAACAATTTCTCACATGTTTGAGAGTATTTTAAAGAGTGGTCACAGTATAAGAGTTTGATGGTGAAATAAAGGAGCCAATTAAGAAAATGTTTAAATGTACACATCTTGTCTAGACTTCTGATATAACAGTCAAAATAAAAGATTTGGAAGAAGACTTATATGCAGGTATGCAATATATACTTTTGAGAAATTGAACACTCGCATGTTTCAATGCGGTCATAAATAAATATATTAACAAATATCAACCCTTTCCCTAATAAAATGTGTATATACTTTGCAAATTTAGAAAACTTGTATAAAAAAACTGTTACAAAAACTGGCAGATGAAGCTGTTTGCATATGATATAATTCCAATAAGTTAATTATTGCAGATAAAAGAAGATGATTCACTCAGTATAGAAATATTTATTCTGACTCAATTGTCAAAATATTTTGGAACAGGGAAAGGGTTATGTATATAAACAATACAACATAATATTCAAGGTTAAGACTAAATGAACTATTTAAAAGATATAGATATAAAATGTTTAACACATTGTTGTTTGTATGCTCATTATGACGCCTTAGCAGTATATGACATTTGAAAACAATGTGCTGAAGGAGAATTTGCCCCAAAGGCGCAATTTCTTCCTCTGCCACATTTATTTGAATTTTGTTTGAATATATAGAGATTTGTTTTACTTGAATTAATTTATGTAAAGTGTCATATTGAAAACTTTGCTGCAGAATGCTATGTAGCAATGGGTTAACATACATGGTTGAAGGCATACATGATTGAAGGATATGATAAACAAATATTAACGCTAAACGTATGTTTAGATTGACATACTTATGAGGCAGATATGTATACAAACAAACTGATGTTGGAATAAAGGAGTTGGACAAAGAATTATGCAATACATAGTTTTGAGGATTGTAGCACTTGCAATTTAAATGCATTTAAGTAAAATGAGATAAATGAACAAACATTAATGAGTTTTTATGGTCTTTTTAAAGTATTTTGCAAAAATAGAGGACCTATATCAACTCTTACAAAAGCTGCTGGACGAAGCTGTTTTGTGTGGATATGACAGAATGACAGAGCTCCAGATGAGATGCTTAAATTAAAATATTTTTACGTGACTTATTTATTTGCCAAATTCTATGTTAAAACTACTCGTAAGAATTGTTTTAAAGACTCCTTTAATATAGACGTTTGTGTTTTGTCTTGTCATACTCTTTTTGAGAAGATTTTCTCTTTAAAAGTGTCTTATCTTCGGCATCTCCTCCACCCTGTGTTTTATAATTATTGACTTTCTTTCCGAAGAAACTGCGAATATCTGACATGATGCCGACTTCCGCGCAGACGAGTTAGAAATATATAGCGGGAGAATACTCCGATGTTTACACAAGGAGTGAGCTCGTTTGGCTTAGTGGGTAACTCGATTGCTTCACAGTTTGGTCATGTAACTTGCAAGGTCTAACATGCCTTACGAGATTAACAACAGAACGCCATGAATTTTAACTGTGGAGTAACTATTATTAACTATAGGACAACCCTCGGCAGTTGGTCGGTAGATGAATTTAAACTCTATGGTAAATTACTTAATTATGACAATAGGGTTTACTCAATTCAAATTACCTGAACTCGCTCAGGGTTAGGTCAAAATACAGTACATTGCCATTCAATGATTCGCAACTGACTGCACGTGGTCGTTCACATGAACTTGCAATTCTTTAAATTATCAAAAGAGAAATGTGTAGTGTGAACACTATTTCCATCATAAAATTGTAACCTGACTACTTTTGACGAATAGTGTATTACTGAAACCAAATCGACATTAAGCAGTTAATGTATACCGATAGCCAGGCCACGTTTTAGACCTTACCAGTATTCATTATAAACATCCGGTCTGTAAGTGGGAAAAATGAATTGGTGTTTTAGAAAGTTCTCGACCAACATACAAATCAAAGCAAGGTAGGGCGAACTTATAGAATATATGTACATTTGTAAATCTGTGCTACTGATAATGATTCCTAAAGAAATACGAGAAATCTAGATCGGTTTGACATTTTGACTTGGGTTTTTCCACTCGTCCTGCAGGACGAGATTATGCAAACTTGTACTCGTCCTTACCGGGTGTCTACTCGTCATGACGAGCGGACGAGTAGAATTTTCCAGCCCTGCTGAAAGGGTCATGTATAAGGAAAATGCAATACAAAAAGAAGGTTTAAAAGATATAAACATATATATAAACGGTAGATTTAACCTTTTGCCTGCTATGGCTGGATGAGTGAATACCTATACAAACAGTTTGGATTTAGACGAGACGTTGATTAACTTGGCGTCTCATCAGGATTCAAACTGTTTGACCTCCTGATTGCATTTTTGCAGTCAAATTGATTATAGCTTGAATTTCGGAAATGTAGTAGGTGAAAATTTCTGTGAAAATAATTTGGTCAGCATGCTAAAGGTTAAAATATTTTTAACAGTATCATAAACTTCAATGCATATAAAATTCATCAATTCTTTCCTTATGCAAGTGATAACGGAAAACACCATTCACATCGGCAACCGAAGTTTCACTATAATTTGTATGAGTCTGTTCAACGGACCCTTCACATTTTCACAATAAACTCAAAAACTTGTTTCAAACCATTTAGACATATCCCTAGAACAGAAAGTAATTTAATAATTTCCAAGCATTTATTGACCTACTATTCCAAAATTTCGACAGCGTCGAGAAAATTGGTTGCCTGTCATTAAGCGTCGAGAACAAATACATTTATTACCAAAATTAAATGAACAAGCAATAAGTTAATGTGCTTATTATCTTAATTTGATTGAATAAATGCAAGATCATTCATTTCTTTACATGTATTGTATTAAAAGCCATTAATATATATTCTAAAATTTAAAAGGTATATTTTTAGAATGTCGATTATGTTTTGTCCTTATTTTATTTAGAATGTCGATTATGTTTTGTCCTTATTTTATTTACAATCCTGTTGATCGGGACTGACATTTACATAATCTAGTGAGATTGTCTTTATTTGATTTCATCATATAGGTTTATTTACATTATTTATTCGGCTCTATATGACCATCAGTGTCGATGGGCCGTAAAACACCATTCATTCATTCATTCATTCATTACATGTATTGTCCAACTCTATCTATCTATATATCTTCCAATAAGTCAAACCCCTGCTGGGGACCTAGACTGTCGCGCGTCAACTGACAAGACGTTAGTTAGACGAGTTAAAAGCATGTAAAAAGAAAGAGAAATGGATGGGTTAAAACAGTTTTAAAAACAGGACAGGTATATCAAGGGGGACATGTGTTCAATCTGGCTCACAGCCAGACTGAACTCTGGTCCGGGTAGTGCAATAAGGTCTGGAGGCAAGGCATTCCAATGGATGATAGTTCTAGGCAAAAATGAATATTTACGGTAGTCATGTTTTGTTTGGATGTGCTGGAATGCCTGGGAGTGAGAAGTTCTGGAAGACCTTTTGTTTGGAACAAGATAGTCTGGATATGAAATAGCAACTTGACCATTCAAAATGTTATGAAACATAGTCAAGCGATGGTCGATGCGCCGGAGGTCTAGACGTCTCCACTGCAAAGAATTTAGCATTTTAGTAACACTGGACATGCCGCTGTAGTCATGCCTAACCCATCTTGCAGCCCTCCGCTGCACAGACTCAATCCGCTCTATGTGAGTATTTGTATGCGGGGACCAAACAGAGCTACACTATTCAAGTTGGGGCCTGACCATTGTCTTGTATGCCATTGATTTGAGTCCTTCTGAGTGTACCTTGATTTTACGTCTTAGAAAACCTAGAGTTTGACTTGCTTTTTTGGTAATATTATTTATATGAGCATTCCAATTTAAGGTGTTTAATACAGTGATGCCCAAGTATTTGGCTGAAGAGACTGTTTCAAGGATGGTGTCATGCAGTGTATATTGTGTAGGGATAACTGTTTTACGCTTTGTGATTTGTAGAACCTGGCATTTAGATGGATTAAACTTCATGTCCCACTTTGATTACCATATCTCAAGCTGTTGTAAGTCACACTGTAGTAGACTGGAGTGAGAGACAACTGTTAAGGAGAGGTAAAGAGCTGTGTCATCGGCAAAGAGACGGGCTTTAGAAGATTTTATTGTGTCATCGGCAAAGAGACGGACTTTAGAAGATTTTACAGTCAGGAAGATCGTTTATATAGATAAGGAACAGAAGCGAGCCTAGAACTGATCCTTGGGGTACACCTGAAGACACTGGGATAGTACTGGACGTTTCACCATTAATCACTACAGACTGTGAACGATTATCGAGAAAACTTTTAATCCACTTAAGAGTTTGACCCCTTATGCCATAGAAATGAAGCTTATAAAGAAGATGTTCGTCGTTTGCCATATCGAAAGCCTTGGAGAAGTCAAGAAGCACTAGATCCACTTGAATTTTCAGGTTTACCGATTGCAGGATGTCATCAATAAGCATGCCCGTTTTTCCCTGAAACCATGTTGCAACTCTATAGGTATTAAATTACTATCAATCATGTACGCGTGCAAATGTCAAGTACAGGATCTGATTCTGGCATTTGACTAAGGGAAACCCCCTTCGATGACTTCATAATATATTCAGAGTTAAATATCTTTGTAAAATAACTTAAGAATAAAACATACCTGCATGCGTATCACATATATTCCAATTCAAACACTTGATTTATTATCCAATATGCACATATTAGTAATATATGACACAATTACATAACCACCGAATTTAATTTAGTTTCTGTCCAAATTAGGCCTCCACTTTTACTAAACTAGCTATTTGAAAATTTATCATTTTGTACTCGTATGACATTAGCTAGTAAACTAATAAATGATTTCTTTTTACTGTGCAAATGCAACAATTGCTCAATATAAAATCGTTTTTTACTCAAGGAAAAACTGTTTGTTCACAGCTTTAGGTTTTGGAACAAACTGCCCGGACCTATGGTTGATGCAGGCAGCCTGGACGGCCTTAAGACTCAGCTGCTGTCTAGCTCTTCCTCCTACTGAGTACAGACGATGTTTTTAAATGTTTTTATCTGGAACCTGTAAATATGATGCTCATCCTTTTAACGCTGCGCAAAGTGCGATAATACTTTAGTGGTTCTGCACTCGTATGGAAGAAGCAGAAGAAGGAATATGTATTAGCTTGTTGTTTGCACTTTGAGTAATTGTTTGCTAATTATGCTAAGCGCACACGCCTGGCTTACATGTCAGGGATTTTCACTTATAAAATCAGCGCTATTTGTATTGATAGCAGTGCTCGAGTGGACTAGTTAAGGCGTTGGGAATTAGTGATCAAATTTACCCTTTGTATGACCTGGCGTGTGTTCGACATTCACCTAACCTATTACCCCCCCCCCCAAAAAAAAAGGAAATAAATCTTTTTCTCGTATTTGTATAATTCTATTGGTGATTTTTCCGTTATTCCATCAACATATCTACAGAAAATTGAAATACTAGGCAGTGGTGCTTGATAGTCATTGTCTTCGTTCTATATATTTATAGCGCATGTACTATTTGATATGCACAATACATGAAACCTATTTAAAATTTAAACCTACTTTCGATTTCGTCAATTTAACACGAAAACTTATGTTTGAAACCTTTTAAGATCAGTTTCTTTCAAATGGATAGACACTCTATCTAAAACACCAAAGGGTCATTTTTTATCTCAGGTCTTGCAGGGAATTTAATGAAGTTTGCATCTCAAATAATCGTATGGCCAATTCCTATGGATTTGTAGTACCCTATCGATTAGTGCACTGAGTTATCACATAGTTTTCTCAAACCGTGAACTAGTTTTTGTCAAGTCTCTATGAAAATGGTGCGTTAATATGGAAAACACCATTACGTCAGCAATGTTCTTCTATTGCGCAGTATAATCATAAATTTCAAAATAATCATTATTATGAATTTTTATCGGAACGAATTTAGTCCCGCAAAAAATCCCGCAACATGAATTTTCGTGCCCGGAATGCTATTTTGATACTGACCCAATAGGATTTCGGTCAAAATCGTCGCAGCCGACTCGATCGATTTAGCAAGTAAAATTTACACGTTTGATTATTTGTTTCTGAAATTTTATTATTTCAAGATGAATAAATGTTTTAAATAATTACTATACAACTAAAAAAGACTTAGACTGCACAACTGTCATACACATAATATAGTAATTTAAACTATAAGGTACACGAATCGCCAGGAATAGAGCATATGGGCTATTTTTAGACTCAATTTTTGTGAATGAATCTACTACGAGTGAAGGTCTTTCGGAACTATCATGCTCATGCCACGCAGTGATCATTAGCTCAATCCGTGAACAAATCACTGAAAGTGCTGCTAGCAATGGGCTTTTAGCAAAGACGGTTATCTATTGGTGTTACAAAGTGCTGTTTTCTTTCCAAGTATTTTTGTTGAGGGTTTGGTGCAAAAGTGCTATAACTTCGCCACTAAAGTGAAGATGTAACAATAGTTTTGCACCAAATCCGTTACGATGTGATGATATGTATATAAAGGTTTGTTCAATTGGTTATACCATAGACTCTAGAGATTGTTGAATAAGTTATTGAGTTATTTGAAGAATAACTTGGTAAGGCATGCTTACCCTGAACTCTGAGTAGAGGAATAAAATAACTACAAGACAGTTGCATTTTGTGTAAAACATTTATTGGAAAAGTTCAGCAATGAATTGGGAAACGCCATGATAAAAGTATTCATGCATAAAGCCCTTAGCAGCATTTGAACGTGTGCATAGTGACCATCACTGTTTGCGTTTTGACCCTTTCAACTCTAAGTAGCTATTGAGGGTTGTTATGTTGTCTTGTAGGTCTGTTTTGTCACCAAAACATGAGCCAGTGTACAACTGTACCTGGAATTTGTGGTATTTTACAGATACTGTTTTAAATTAGCAAACAGTGCAGACTCTGATTAGAGGGTTCCTATAGGAGCCTTCTGATCTGGGTTTACACTGTTTGAAAAAGTATTGAGTACATAAAACAGGCACATAGTGCTGAAAGAGTACATGGCAGACAAATTCAGAAAGACTAAGGTCATGTGGGGTCAAAAACTAGGTCAAATAGTAATAAAAAAAAAACTTGCAAACTCTCTAGAGGTCACATATTTTATTCAATCTTTAGGAAACTTAAGGTCACAATTTATTGCAGTCTTCATGAAACTTATTAAGAATGATTGTCCTGATAAAACCTTAGAAGAGTTTGAAAGTGGGGCAAAAAAGTAGGTCATTCGGTCATAACCTTAGAAAAATCTTGTTTACACTCCAGCGGCCCCATTTTAAACTAAATATTCACCAAACTCGCTCCGAATGTTTGTCTTGGTTATATCAAGTTTGGCTTAGATCATGGTCGGGCAGGATCAAAAAGTAGGTCACTAGACCAATTCTTAGATATGTCACTCTAGCTTTCTGTTCTAAACCTTTGAACTGGTTCCAGAACCAATGCTCACGATCCACTATCAACATTGTTCCTTATGTCAATATTGGTCCCATTCAGGGACTACCCAGCTATAATCTTAAATCTATTGTAATCTTGATCCTTTTGTCTAAGTTCATATTTGTACAGCCATTGTAAATTGATTCATATGTTAAATTGATGGCTTCTACCCTCGGTAGCTTGTTTCGAGAGATTGTTCGAGTCATCCGATTTCTAATCTGGACATTTTCTGAAGTTCTCAGCTTAATGCAGGTCTGTAGCCATGTTAAAAGATCATGTAGGAGCGTTCATAATTGCTTTCGACCTGCATTAAGCTGCCACATGTATTTTTATATATGCGTAACGTTATATTTTAGAAGAATTCTGTATTGTATTTTTTTAAAGGACCGAACACCTTTACTTCGAGTTATTCGAAATTCGAGCTCGACATATCGGAAGTTAAATAAATTAATATTATCCACGAGCAGATATGTTTTACAACAGAACAATGGCTAACACAGGAGCTAGTATTGACATGCTGAAAGCCACGGTAGATGCTCCTGACGCATGCGTGGTTGTTTTCGGCATTGTACGTGTTACTTCCGATGACTGGCTGGTTTCCGAGTGCATAGCAGAGGTGGTACTCTGTTCTGATACTGACGCTTGACTGCTCTTATGTGTTGAAGACCCGGATGATGAAGTCATCGGACTGGTTGAAGGAGTACCAGGGTTAAGGTCACAAATAGTGGTGTTGCCAGAATTCTGGACCGTACACTGTGCTTGTTGTAACTGACCAGAGGCAATGTACCACATGGCTACTCGCTCACCGCTTGCCCCTTTCAATGACAATGAAATTTTTGTCTCTTTCACGAGTATATTGTCAACACGTTGGGTTGCCATGGGAATCCATTTGTGTTCCTCACCCAAAATGGCTGTCACCATCGAACTGAAAGACAATGTTCTTTGTTAGCTAGTATGTCTTTGTTATATAATCCAGTAGAACCAGTTTTAAGCGGCCTTTCATTTATTGAACATATGGGTCTTAAAAAGTAGGTGATTGCTTAATGTAGGGCAAAAGTAATAGAAAGCTCCTATATGTCCTTTCTGTATTACTTTTGACCTGTATTTAGCTACCACCTGACTTACAGACCCATTATTAGACCTTTTAGATAACCGTTTAAGACAGGTTTTACTGTATTTACATGTAATCCTGATAAACAGAGTAGAACCTAATTCTAGTGTTCACTTAATGAAGACGCATGTTTGTAAAAGTAGATGGCTGCTAACGGCAACACAACAGTAACATAGAAAGCTTAACTATCATCCTGCAATAAGCTGCCCCATGTCTTATACCTTTACTCCATGAATGTGCTTTTCTACGCCATTGCAAACGGATAAGACCCGAATCATATGGTCCCTATAGGAGCAATCGGATCAAGGTCTGCTCTGTTTGCTAATGAAATACAAAAAGTACATGTTAAAGAGTCATGCAGGAAACACCGCATACAAAACACACACCCGCCCAAACAGCACCACAGTAAACAATAAAATGTACATGTATATAAAAGACGCAAAGAGACACACAAAGGCAAAACAAACATACAATAGAGGGAAGATGGAAGTACCGCCTTGGAACGGTCAGTGAAAAGTCACTGGGGGTTAAACTGGTTTTTGGGCGCCCAACCTCACACTTATTCCATCCCCACCCTAAAAGACAAACATTATAAATAAATGTATCCCCTCTCCGACTAATCTACAACAACCGCGATGGCAAATACAGTGGTAAAGTGCATGTAAAACGAAAACATATTTAAGTGAAGTAACTGTATCCACCTATCGCTAGTGTACTCAATGATTGAGCTGCAGAGTAACTGTAAGAAAAGTAATAAAGGGTACGACAAAAACGAGATGGTACAAATATCCGACGTGCTCCTTCCGTTTCCGGATTTAAGAGGTCGCCTTCATAGAATACTAAATCTTTCTTGTCGGTGTACATGCAAAGAGGCCAGCGTGATTGCCAACTGTAAAATGATTGACAACCAGACATGCAGTATGTTGTAGTACCATAGGATCGTATCCCTTTTTAATGAATTAAAAAGGGATATGCCTTTACTGTTTATGTTTTGGCAAAATGTAATATTTCAAAAATTGCTATAAGATATAATTAATATTCATAAGGTAATCATATTGTTCATGATTATTCATGCAGTAAAGGGTCAAATATTAATAATTAGATACCCTATTGGTGGCGATCAAGACAGTGTAACACTATCCATGTGGACATCGGTTACTAAATGGACAATATACTACAATAACCTCGCTAATCTGAATCGAGTAAAGAAACAGAACTATGCAAGTGGCTGCAGAAAGCTATTGTTAGTTATTGGGTTTGTCACTGACCCACTACGGAAATATAGGGGGTCTGTGGGATGAAAAGGGAGTGGGGCGATAGACGAGCCCCACTATTCATCCTACATACCCTCTATATTTTCGTAGTAGGTCAGTGACATCGACAAACCTGAAACCTCACCAATCGAAAGTCTTTTAGCAGAAGCAAATGCACCATATCTATACCAACTCATTCACTCACATCGGCCACTTTCCATCATGCATCACCTAGATGATGACATTATTATTACGAATTGACGTTGACATTAAAATGATGTCATTTTGTTATATTTATAGAGTTGCGCGTCACAATTTTGCAGGTCTAAATTTTACGTAACCAAACCCAAGCAAACAAAAAGTTATTTAAATTGCGCCAATCCGTTATATTAAGTGAGTATGTCTTAAAACATGTAATGTTATCGATCAAAATAATGATTAAAAGACGAGCTGTATTGAATGGCAGCCATTGTGTTGTAGGGTACCAATAGTAGGTCAGCTACTGACCTGACCCACTATAGAAATATAGAGGTTCACCACGTGACTGCTCTTATCCAATGAAAAAAGGCTATACACTGGTGGGAGGTGAAATAATAGAACTTGAAATAAAGACAAACATAGAACTAATTAGGTAGGTGGCTACCTAGTGCAGGCGAAAGTTGTGTAGGAAGCTACAAGACCAAAGACAGTGAACCTGTTAGGTAGGCGACTGGTAAATGCCGGGCGAAGGCCATGTAGAACACTCCCAGATACGTTTTCTGTATGACTTTCTAAAGTTTCACCTTGCTTAATGCTGCCACCTGCCTTAAAAACTAATAACGATGGTTTACTATCAAGTGGAATACAAAGACCTGCACAATTTTGAAAGATTTATATGACAGATCATTTGAATATTCGCCCAGGTGAGCGATATAGCACCACCATGACTCTCTTATTCTGTGTGTGACAGCTGCAAGATGATTCATGACGAGAACTTCTAGAAGATCCTTCTTAAAAAGCTGCGTGTCTCAACGAGTTTTCTGTATAAACTGTTTTCCGGAAGATCTTGCTGCCGAATTCACTCAAAATACACTATACTGATTTTAAACCATTGATTAAACAGCATACATCTTCCAAATGGCAGGTTTCTTGGGACAGCAATATTAACAATAAACTTCATGCCATCAAACAAACCATTGGTGATTCTCTTTTAAATTATAGAGCTGTACGAAGAGATGAGGTGGTCCTAGCTCGCTGTCGCATCGGACACTCTCATATTACTCATTCCTATTTACTAAAGCGCGAAATTCAACCAGAATGTGTCTTCTGTCAAGAGCCATACACAGTAAAACATTTTTTTATTGAATGTATTGACCTTTCTATAATAAGACGTAAATACTTTTATGTTGATTCTATGCATCAGTTATTTAATACAGATCCCTACGAGAATATAATTTCGTTTTTGAAAGAGACTGGTCTTTATACTAAAATATAAATCTTTTTTATCCGTTCTATTATATTATTTCTATATTCCTTTCATCTTCGTATATTTTAATGATTTACACACTCGTTGATCGAGATTTTTTATTGATTTTCATCGTTTCATCATAATTTTCGTCATTGGCGCTATATGACCTATTTAGCGTCGCGGTGCCGTAAAACCCAACTGAACTCACTCACTCAAGCCCTCCTAGACTATTTTAAGACCAAATCCCTTTGAATAAGTCAACCGAAAATGAGCATTAACTATAGAAAAGGAGACTTTTAGAATTGAGTAGTTTTGAAACCACTGTGGTAAATAGAGCATTTTCTCCTATGGAGCAAATGCTCTCTTTAATATCATAGTGGTTTCAAAATATGAGTTTTACAGAGGCGCAAAATGCGTTAGTAGGAGAGAATGTGGTAAACCCAGCTTAGGATGTCTGTTACACAGATGTCCCAAAGAAGTTTGATAGCAAAACGATTGATACCGAACTATTACGAAGGAACAAAATGATCTGACACACCTGTTAATCATCGGGGAAAAGTAATACAGACAAAAATGTTTCTTAGAACAACCCTGTAGATTGATGACCGTTGATTGGTTGAAGTATTTCCACTGGGTGACGTCATTGTACGGGTAATATACTCCTTTGCTGAGCTTAAAAATAGAATAGATTAATAACATCGCTGCTGAATATTCAATGTACAATGACCCATATGTGTTTAACTTCATTCAGTAGGAAATGTTTACTATGTGCTCCTATCTAGGTTTACACTGTTTGCTCCTATCTAGGTATACACTGTTTGCTCCTATCTAGATTTGCTCCTATCTAGGTATACTGTTTGCTTCTATCCATATTTATATTATTTGCTCCTATCTAGACTTATACTATTTTCTCCTATCTAGATCTATCTAGATATTCACTGCTTGCTCCTATCTAGATATTCACTGCTTGCTCCTATCAAGATATTCACTGCTTGCTCCTATCTAGATATTCACTGCTTGCTCCTATCTAGGCATATATTGCTCCTATCTAGGCATACACTGTTTGCTCCTATCCAGATTTATAATATTTGCTCCTATCTAGGTTTACACTGTTTGCTCTTATCTAGGTTTACACTTTGCTCCTATCTAGATATTAACTGCTTGCTCCTATCTAGACATACACTGGTTGCTCCCATCTAGATTTATACTATTTGCTCCTACCTAGGTTTACACTATTTTCTCTGATCTAGGTTTATACCTTTTGCTCTTCCCTAGGTTGACATTATTTGCACATATCTGTATGGATGTACCTATCTGTAAGAATGTAACTATGTGTATGGATGCACCTATCTGTAAGAATGTAACTATATGTATGGATGCACCTATATGTAAGGATGTACAAATCTGTATGGATGTACTTACATGTATGTGTATGGATGTACCAATCTGTAAGGATGTACTTATATGTATGGGCGTACCTATATCCATGGATGTACCGATATGTGTGGATGTACCGATCTGTAAGGATGTCCCTATATGTATGGATGTACCTATATGATTTACATATATGTATGGATGTAACAATCCGAAAGGATGTACCTCCCTGTCTGTATGGATGCACCTGTCTGTATGGATGTACTTAACTACACGTATATGGATGTGCATATCTGTATGGATGTACCTATCTGTAAGGATGTAACTATATGATTGTATGGATGTACCTATCTGTCTGTATGGATGCACCTGTCTGTATGGATGTACTTAACTACACGTACGTATATGAATGTACCTATCTGTAAGGATGTAACTATATGATTGTACGGATGTACCTATCTGTATGGATGTATATAGATATGCCTATCTGTATGGATGTACCTATCTACACGTATATGGATATGCCTATCTGTATGGATGTACATATCTGTATGGATCTTTATAAACAGTTGCGATCAGTCAAAGTAATTCGGCGTCACACCGGGATTCAAATTGTATCATAGCAACAGATAACCCCGCGTATTCAAGTACTAAAAGCGTCATTTCTCACATACCTTCCCTTATCTCCGAGTTAGAACAACAGGTTAAGATTTCCTTATCTGTAACACGTGTAAATTCTGAAGGGTGGTGATCCCCCGAAAGCAAAAATTGCAACACAAAAAGAGAAAATTGCAGACTCGGTTTTATTGATCACTTTAGAACGTATGACGTCATATATGACGTCAAGCCATGGAAACCTATGTTTACATGTCATTTAAACGTCGAAAATACACTTTTTTGTTATGTGAGAAAAAGAATCTGATGCTCGTTGTCTTTTAAGATCACATGTTCCTAAACTCACCAAGAAAATGTTATTAAGCTCGCCAAGGCTCGCTTAATGACATTTTCTAAGGCTCGTTTAGGAACATGTGATCTTAAAAGACAACTCGCAACAGATCCTCTATTTCTCAACGAAATCCTATGTTGTGACAACTCTTTAGAATCATCTCGAACAGACAATTCTAAAAAGTGATCACAGCACAGGGTTTCGTGGAGAAATAAAGGAGTTATTCTAGAAGATGTTTTATATGACTCTCCGATACTAACTTTTTGAAAAAACGACAAAACATGTAACGTTTAATTAGTAGCAGACGAAGGATTATTTCTTTCCCTGTCAATGGCGAATCTGTGATTACCAATGTAAACTGTCTAGAATAAATATGTGATTACCAATGTAAACTGTCTAGAATAAATCTGTGATTACCAATGTAATCTGTCTGGAATAAAAATGTAAACTGTCTAGAATAAAAATGTGATTACCAATGTAAACTGTCTAGATTAAACAATATAAACTGTCTAGAATAAATCTGTGATTACCAATGTAAACTGTCTAGAATAAATATGTGATTACCAATGTAAACTGTCGAATTACCAGTGTAAACTGTCTAGAATAAATCTGTGATTACCAATGTAAACTGTCTAGAATAAATCTGTGATTACCAATGTAAACTGTCTAGAATAAATCTGTGATTACCAATGTAAACTGTCTAGAATAAATATGTGATTACCAATGTAAACTGTCGAATTACCAGTGTAAACTGTCTAGAATAAATCTGTGATTACCAATGTAAACTGTCTAGAATAAATCTGTGATTACCAATGTAAACTGTCTAGAATAAATCTGTGATTACCAATGTAAACTGTCTAGAATAAATCGGCATCTTATCACGACCCAAACTGAAAAGTACAGTAAAACCTCTCAATAACGGCCACTAAATTGTGTTAATTAGTTGGTATGTAGGGCAGGTGGCTGCTTAAAGCAAGGTGAAAATAAAAGAAAAAGCTCCTATAGGAGCGTTCTGTTTTACTTTCACCTTGCTTTAAGCAACCACCTGCATTTAACACAAAACGCTTGATGTAATTTAGTGACCGTTATAGAGAGTTTTAATGTAGCAGACGATAAATGATGCAAACGACAATACTTGGCAGCTAACCCTTTCCATCGTGAATATTCATTTAAGAGATAATGACACTTCTTATCAGGATCTGTTTGATTTTTTGTTTAAAGAGATTTGAAGAAACTAAGAACCATGTTACAGCCGACAAATATTGCAGACAATATATTACAGCGAATAAGGAATACGCTTTGCCTCATGAATATTCATGTAACAAATAATGACTTAATGAATATTAATTAGTTGATTTTTATAAAAGTGTATGTAAACAATAACATTAAGCCATTACGGAAACTGTAGAATGACATCCATATAAGTCCATAATCAATCTATAGCAGATCTCAGTAGGAGCTGTCTGATCTGAGTCTACTCCGTTTGTAAAATACTTGAAAAGCCGCCTATATCAGGGGGAATGCAAAATGCAAAACAATGTTTACCACGTTGAAGCCTAGGTCGGCTATTGTCACTGAAGTCTGGCCGGTCACATCAGCAGCGAACATCATACCATATTCGGCATCCTTACCATTCGTACGGACGAACGACTGGGCCATCCAAATCTCGCCAATCTTGCTTGGAAAGTTAAAAGCGTCCTGCAGTAAAACAAAACCTGTTTTGACCCTTAACCTACTGAATAATTAACCCTTTCCCTGTTCTATGTTTATTTCAAATTTAAATACCTACTGAATATTCATGAACATAATATTTATAATGAAATAAGGATAGTGGAGTATTGTAGCCATTTTAGAAACTGAAGAAACAGATCTATCAAATTCCGTAAGCAAACAGATCAACCGTCTGATCTGAGTCTACTCTGTTTGCAAATGCCTGATATAAACACGTTTATATGAGGGAAGGGGTTTAAAACTGGGTTTCATCCTCTGAAGGTTAATTGATCAGAACACTGTGTCAACATATATCACTGAACACTGTGTCAACATATATCACAGAACACTGTGTCAACATATATCACAGAACACTGTGTCAACATATATCACAGAACACTGTGTCAACATATATCACTGAAGAAAATGATTTGTATGGCAAACAGTGCAGACCATGATCAACCACGACCAAACACGTGTTATCGGAATCCATACTGTTTGATCACAGATCAATTGTTTCTCATTGAATCGAAAGTAAAAATTACAACAGTCGCTCGTTTTAATCTGACCTCATTATTGCGACAATATAACGGCTAACCCATTCCCTATTTTGAAGACTCTGTAGAAGTCACTTTGTGAAACCATTGTGATAAATAGAGCATTTGCTCCTATAGGAGCAAATGCTCTATTTATCACAATGGTTTCAAGCTACAAATTCTAAAATTTTCCTTTTCTCTAGTTAATGCTCCTTTTCGGTAGATTTATTCATAGGTTGGATCTAAAAATAGCCTATGAGGTAATGGGTTAAATGGTAAGATGGATTTAGCGATGACCCACCGTGATTATCTGTTTGTCTATTGCCCTTGCAGCAGTTGATGGTTTTAGAAGCATTCCATCTGCACGACAGCACCTGAAACACAGCTGAACCGATACTATCTGTCCCTTGGTACATGTATGCTGCACCCACTACCCCCCCCCCCAACCAGAGTTAACCCTTCTTTTGCTGTATTTTAAAATACATCTCCTTTACCCATGCCCTGTTGTGTAATTACATATATCTTCACTGTGTACACGTATTTCGCTGTGCAATCACTGCTGTGGAGAGCACTGGTTGCACAATCAACTTGTTAATAGTGCAGACCCTGATGAGACAGTTTCTGCAGGAGCTGGGTCTTCACTATTTACAGGTAGGTATATTGACGTGAATAGCAAGCGAATGGTTAACTTTCCTTAGTAGGCGTATTCTGGGATGGTTTACAATTTATCTCAAGGAGTTTTGAATTGGGATAGTAAAAAGAATATCGCCGTCTACCGGACGGGACGAGTTGTGGCTATTCGCATGCGTGAGTTTTGGTTATATAAAACATACGCAGTCAAACTATCACTAACAAAGGAGTTTGAATATTAAAGTATTTATAGAAAACGTGATTGAATTTGAACAATAGGATCATTTGAATCCAGATTGCCGATATTTTAATTCAAATGGGCATGATTGTTTTATCCCAGAACAAAGTGCAATGATTTTTGTATTCCGTATAAAATTCGAGTAACGGAAGGCTCATTTTCTATTTTAAGATTGACCTACTCATAAATTGATGGAGCTGAACATATTATTTAGGTCTATGCCGTTTCCCGTCCCTTTATACCCCTATTCCACACAGACCACGAATCCAACGAATCGCCAAGAATTGATAATTTTTAGGATTCGTGACGATTCGTGGAATTTTGTAAATGTTCTGGTCCAATTGGTGATGCTCTACGATTTAGCTACGATACAGGTACGACAGTGATACGAATATTCGTGGGATTCGGCTGGAATCGCGCGAATATTGTAAAGAATTCACTACGATCTACCAGAATCTACTACGAATACTACACGAATGTTAGGAATCAGTTACGAATCAGTTCAGAATACGCCGGATGCATATACGAATCGGGTACGAATAATAATGAATTATTGACTATTCTTGACAATTCGTTTGATTTTTCCTAAGTATAGATATAAAAGGCCCTCAGCCCTGCTTGCAAGGCCTTAGTTCTATAATGGATGTTAATCGTAGAGCAGCTGTAGTGTTTAGTCCTGGACTTGCAATATCAGCACCAGCTGCTGATAGCTAGGGGACTGTTTCGAAGAAGAAGGAGAAGAGTCCCAAGGTTATGGGTTAGACCGTGGCTGACACCACCTAGAAGGCTAGAATAAGGTCACTACAACAGACTGATGCATGAGCTGAGGGTAGAAGATTCAGTTACGACTCCTAAGAAAGCACTACGAATTAAGCTAACAGTTAAGAGTTAATGAGTTTAGAATATCTACGAATCAATAACGATTCATTTACGAGTCCTAAGAAAGCACTACGAATTTGTTACGAATTAACTACGATCTTTTGGATTCGGGAGTTCGTGGCCAAAATTTTGAACAGCTCAAAACTTTTGTGACGAATTCCCGATCGCTCAAGAATTGCACGAACTGATTACGAATATATACGAATCAGTTAGGAACTGCACGAACTGATTACGATTCCACTACGAATCCTAAAAAATGTCAATTCGCGGCGATTCGTGGGATTCGTGGTCTGTGTGGAATTGGGGCATTAAGAGCTTCTTAATCTAATCAGCATGCGAGTAGAATGGAAAAATGTACTTTTTATCTATAAATTTTGCTTTCCGACTTGATTGTTATTAAACCTCGTTTCTCCAGCGGTGGATTAAGTTAATAAAGGTGATAAATCAGAGCTGTTTACTCTCGGTGGCGCTGTAGACCAGCGGTCTGAGCCTTTGGAGAAAAAGCGTTTCAGTTTATGTTTTGTATGACCTGGCGTGGGTTCGAATCCAACTATAACCAAACAAATGTTTTTCTCTTTTTTCTTATTTGTATAATTCTATTGGTGATTTTTCCGTTATGCATATTTACAGAAAATTGAAATACATGTAGGCTACTTACATTGTTAAGGATAATTATGCCTTAGAAACGGCTAGTATTATCACTAACCTAAACCTTCTATATACTACCGGAAGAAACCTAATAGGATGATCTAGCTCACTTGGAAGTGCTTGCTAGATACATAAACCAATGTTTTGACTGGTGTGTCCATGTGCCTTAGATCTTCACGAGGAAGCAAGATGAATAAAATGTATTGTTGTTTATATGTGGTTTACCAATATGTGCCTAAGATATGATACACATGCTTTAGTTTCATGTCAATTATGTTAATCATAAATGTTTTAGTATGCATTCATTTGTAACCCTAGAGGGTCCATGGTTGGTAAATAAAACCTAATATATATTCTATTCTATTCTAAGAAACCAAAGTTTATCCGCACCCCTTTATTATGTCGCTAGAGAAGCTTGCTGACTGGATAAATTCCAATTCAAAGAATACCTTTTTTCAAAGAACTACATGTACTTGCAACGATTAAAGCATTATATATCTCCTAAGCAGTGGCGCTTGATATTCATCGTCTGCGTTCTATTTATAACGCACGTACTACTTGATATGCACAATAGTTATTTATAGAAACCTATTTACGACCCGGTGCCAAAACCTTGTCAAACGGCCCCTGTCTATAGCAAATGGATGAAAACCTGCTGCAGGTCTCTCCTTGGCTTCCTTTTAGAAGGAAGCCAACTTGTGTTTAAACTGCTAGGAAAAAGTTCTGCGATCGCTGATTTCAGTGTCAATTGTTTTCAGTTCAACGTGATTAAAGTGTCAAACAGTTTTGCCACATGGTGAACACCCAGTTACCATTGACCGAGTGTCAAACAGCTTGGATTCTGGTGAGACGCCGAGTAACTCGGTGTCTCATCTGGTTCCCAGCTGTTGCATTGATCATTACTAAATTGCTAGTAACGTGCTGTTTGTAATACTCACGCACGTACACTCTTACATATAAATATAATAAGATCGACCAGTCTTTAAGACAGGTGGCAGCTTAATGAAAGTTGAAAATCAAACAGAAATATCCCAAAGCAGCTGTCTGTATGACGTTCACTCTGCATGCAGCAGGCACATGCTTTAAAGATTTAATTTATGTTTTACTATAAGTCCGGTATATACTTGTTATCAGTACTGAGGTCTTTACGACACGCAGCAGCTCGCTTGGCTTGAGAGTAAATGAAAAATATAGTCACTTCTGTGTAATACTATTTTATTATAACAATTAACTTTTATTAAGAGCAGAAGATATTTCGATGTTAACAGTTCAACGATCTTATAAGAACTGACCATCCAATGGAATGGTCCAACTCTCTGCATATATCTCACACACACACACTCCCAGTCTCCAGTTTCCCAGTTCAAAGGAATCAAATTAATGGGGACCTGTCAGGAACACCTTTGTAATAACAAGTAAGGGTCGGGGTTAAACCACAATAACCGGGTCTCACAGACATTCTAGCTTAGCACACACACCTTCTATCAATGACTATAATTAAATCCAATATGGCTTGTTCTTTGAACTGGTCTACTCTGTCTGCACTTCATTATTCATATTGACACCAAAACGTATGGTCAGTCAGCATTCTTTCACAGTATCTGGTTGCACCCACATACATACATACATACAACATTCCCCCACAGAAAAAAAGAAAACACCAATACGATCCTCTCAAACTGACCATTAATTTTGTTTCATCCCTCAACATCTGTTCACATACATAAACACACACTCATTCTGCCTAATTATTAAGTGTTTATGAAAGTGTTTACGACTTTCAGTCTGCCTTAAGCAGGTACCTGCTAAACAATTTAAGTTTAAATTTAGAGACGCTGGAACTTGTAATGGATTATTCAAAATTAACGATTTTTAAAAAAACCAAAAAAAACCCATGACAATCAGTGTAGACCATGATGAGAGGGCACCTCTAAGTATCCTCCTCTTGGAGCCCTCTCATCGGGGTCTACACTGTTTGCAAAGGAGACTAATTACTCGTTTCCCGCACTGAAAGTGTTAATTTGTCGATTATATATGTACTATGCATGTCAGGCAACTTTTAATCCCTGCCCAAGTCGAAAACTACTGAATAAAACTATGCAGGATGTGAACAAAAATAAGGTAATTCCTTTTCGTCGTTGTCGTGATGGGCGTCTTTTTGGTCGTTGTGGAAAATGGTTGTCATTTTCTGTAAGTTTCGATACCAGTACAGCTGACCCGGTCTAAGTTCACACACGTGTTCTCCATCGAAGCGACTACACTCGGACAAAGGGCATTAATACATCGTACATATGTAAAGAGTTATTGCCCTTTAAAATATACTCGCGAGCACGTGCGATTGTTACTAACGCTTTCGATCTGTTTTGTTAGCTCACGTGAGCTATTTTCCGAGGTAAGCTATTGTGACCTGTCACGGCGCCAATCCGGTCCTCCAACCGACCGTCGGCAGTTTAGATCACTTGAGCACGAAGTGTTCAAGTTGAACAACTGTGATTTGACATTCATCTGATCCGGATCCAACGTGTTTTACATTCTGACTCGATTTTTAACACAAGAAATGGAGGAAATGATTTCTTTAAGAATTGTATAAAAAAGTTACTGTTACTTATTGTTGAAAAAGTTAACTATTTATACGCCTTTTAAGCCTATGCAAACAGAGTAGACCCAGATCAGACGGCTCCTGTTGTAGCCATCTGATAAGGGTCTGCCTTGTTTGCTTATTATGTAATATAGATATGATACTAGATTCTGTCTTGGTCAAATCTTCCCACCACAGCGTGCTATTATAATAATTAATCTTATCAATATTCATGATCCCATCATTTATTGCATAAATATTCATGAAATAAAGGGTTGAAAATGCATAGATATATACCTCATTAGCAGGGACATGTTCGTGTTACCAATGCCGTCACTGGGCCCTACTGGGCCTTTACTCAGTGAGCTCACTGCTGCCTGTAGCTCGGGATACGGCTCCGTCTTGTCTAAAACAATTGAAATAACACATACAGAATATATTTTTCAGTACAATTCCGATAGTTCGAACACTAAAACAAGTAACAATACAGGTCGTTTACCCATGCCCACATATTGACGCCTTTTGGCGTCTCTTTGAAAGTCACTTTTTAAAGCATTGTGATAAATAAAGCATTTGCTCTATTTATCAGAATGATTTCAAAACCACATACAATTTTATAAATTTTATAAAAAAATCAAAATTTCTATAAGTTTTCTTTTTTCTAGTAAATACTCCTTTTCAGTATATCTATTTAGACAGATTGGGTATAAAATAGCTTTTGCGGAAAATAGTCAAGACAGATGTCAGGAGTTTTCTGCATGACTTTCATCCTGCATTAAGCAGTCACCTACCTCGGAATGCGTCAATTTTCATTACTGAAATTTTTAAGTGTCGAGTTTTTACTGTAATTTGTCTCTTTACACGCCAAGTTATGTTTTCGTCTGCAACACGTGTCACGTGTTTATCAGGTGGCTACAGGATGTAACATATTCGGTAGAAACTCGATTATTCGAACACCGAAATACGGACTACTATTGATCTTTAATGCAGGGTGAAAGTCACGCAGAAAGCTCCTAGATGAGCTTTCTGCATGACTTTAATCCTGCATTAAGCAGACACCTGTCAACAAAGACATAAATTCTTCATTACAAACATTTCGTAGTATCGAGGTTTTACTGTTTTTGCAATATAAGTACAATAGTATCATAGTAACAGATCAACGCTTATTGAAGGGGGTTCCGGGCTCCAGGTTATAACATATTTGCCAGATTACCACAACTGTATAACAGTAATAGATCAAGTCTTACTGAAGGGGTTTCCAGGCTGCGAGGTCGATGTCCAGAATGTGTCTTTGGACGGGAACAATGCCATGGAAAAGGCAAATATGGATGTCACACCGATCTTCCACTGGTCTGGTCGCAAATATTGGTAGTCGTCGCTTACCCGAGCCTGAAACGTCAGACAGTGGCAATTAGATACGTTAACAATTATAAATTGACGAAAATACTGTCTGCTCAAGTTTGGATCTGAAGCAATTATGAATACAATAAAAACTCTCTAAACCGGACGTTGTTTTATAACAATTACTGGTCATGAAGACAATTGGCAGCTTAATGCAGGTTGAATGTCTTGCAGAAAGCTCCTCTTGGAGCTTTCTGCATGACTTTTACCCTGCATTAAGCAGCCACCTGCTTAAAAGTATCTAAATTCTTATCTAATAGAATTCCGGTTTAGAGTGCTTTCCAATGACTGTCACCTTGCATTAAGCAGCCACCTGCCTAAAAGTATTCAAATTCTTCTCTACTAGAGTCCCGATTTAGAGGGTTTTTACTGTATCTTTGATTCGGACAAGATTTTGAGAAAACTAGTGTCAAACAGATTTGATCCAAGCTACAAGGGCCTTATGATCTGGTTGAACTCAGTTTTCAAAATGCACATTAATGGAGTACCCGTTGGGATGTATTAGGTTTGAGAGCCTACATGATTTAACGATGACAGTCATGGACAAAAGACTTTCTCTAGAAACAGACTGGTATTAAGTATGTGTTTACAAAGTGGGTACACAGGCATGTAAAACAATTTAGATGTAGCGGCAGATAGTTTGAAAACAAAAGTTGAAAAAATCACTTTTTTATCAATGACTTTATTTAAATTCGATTGCGTAAGGTCGTACTCTTACCTGTTGGTGGACAGTGTGTGCATTCTGACTTAATGTTTGCACGTTTGATATGAAATTACACACATATATGTGATATTGATATATAGTAAAGGTATTAAACGCAGTTTTATCTGATGACGGTAAAAATCGAGATGCCTCAGCACTTTCCCAACATTCCTCGTCGGTTTAAACCATTGTTGCAGATTCAGTTTGCAACGGTATTGGGGATAGAGGGTATTTGACTGTCTGAAGCCTATTTAGTCCAACTGGGAGAGTTAATTGCTGGCATAGACAAAACTACAGTGGAGTCTGTGTTGAGAGGTCATTCATTTATTGAAAATAGCAGTTTTAATAAGCTGGTGGTTGATTAATATGGGATAAAATTAATGCAAAAAAGCTCTTATAGGAGTTTTCCGCATAACTTGCGACCTGCATTAAGCTACCACCTGCCTTACAGACCCATAATTAGACCACCTTTTGACAGGTTCTGTTGTATAGGGGATTTTTTCGTGAATTTTATGTAAATCTAAAAATGATTGCGATACAACTGATACAAGAATAATACATAACCCTGACTTGCCTGTGTGACTGCCGGTATTTCCAGACTCTGGTAGGCGTGTCTAGCTGTGGCCATACAGTACTGTATCGTAAGCCCCTCCTCCGCTGCAGCCTGTCCCATTTGCATAAGCCAGTCCCGCCCCAAAGTGAGACTCGTCTGTAGTGCCGCCATATAACGTGTCTGGATATTTAGCCAGTCCTTGAAGAACAGATTCAAAGAGATCTTGGTCATTTATCAGTTATTATACCGCCGCATAAAAACATGGGACATTACTTTCGACCTGAATTCTATGTTCAATAAATGAATGACCGCTTAGGACAGGTTCAACCGATGCTTGAATGTGTAATTTCTAGCAGAGACCTATGTATTGGTTGTACCGGTGCACTGCTGTAAATATTCCCGTTTGCTTAAATTCTGTTGTGTTGCAAATTTGATTTACTTCAAATTACTTCATGCTTTAAAGAAACTACAGACCGATCGTCAAATAGACTGGGTCCTGGTGGGCGTCAGTAACCTTCAATGCCTTAAACATATAAAGGTGTTGTTGTTTGTATGCTCAGCATCCGAGGTTATAAAACTTCAGAGTGCGAGGCCGAGTTCATTGTCAAGTAGCATTGTTAAGCTCAAACTCCGACCAATCAGATGCTTGTGAATGACTACACAGAATTAAGCAAAACGGTTTATAACATCGTGCATGGTCATCACAAATTCGTGGCGCGATGTACAGTTACAGCACTAGACTCACATAGCCACGGTTACAGCAGTATACTCATGTAGCTACAGTAACAGCCGTGGAGTCACGTAGCTATATGCACAGCAGTATACTCACGTAACTACAGTTACAGCAGTATACTCACGTAGCTACAGTAACAGCAGTATACCCACGTAACTACAGTTACAGCATTAGAGTCACGTAGCTACAGGCACAGCAGTATACTCACGTACAGTAACTACAGTTACAGTAGTAGACTGACATAGCTGCAAGTACAATAGTAGACTCACATAGCTACAGTTACAACATTATACTCACGTAGCTACACTTACAGCAGTAGAATCACATAGCTACAAGTACAGCAGTAGACTCACGTAGACACAGTTACAGCAGTAGACTCACATAGCTACAGTTACAATAGTAGACTCACATAGCTACAGTTACAACAGTATATTCACGTAGCTACAGTAACAGTAGTGGATTCACATAGCTAAAGTAACAACAGTATACTCACATAGCTACAAGTACAGCAGTATATTCACGTAGATACAGTTACAGTAGTACACTTACATAGCTACAAGTACATTAGTAGACTCATATAGCTTCAGTTACAGCAGTATACTCACGTAGCTACAATCACAGCAGTATACTCACGAAGACACAGTTACAGCAGTAGACTCACATAGCTACAGTTACAATAGTAGACTCACATAGCTACAGTTACAACAGTATATTCACGTAGCTACAGTAACAGTAGTGGATTCACATAACTAAAGTAACAACAGTATACTCACATAGCTACAAGTACAGCAGTATATTCACGTAGATACAGTTACAGTAGTACACTTACATAGCTACAAGTACATTAGTAGACTCATATAGCTTCAGTTACAGCAGTATACTCACGTAGCTACAATCACAGCAGTATACTCACGTAGCTACAGTTACAGCACTATACTCACGTAGCTACAGTTACAGTAGTACACTTCCATAGCTACAAATACATTAGTAGACTCATATAGCTACAGTTACAGCAGCAAACTCACATAACTACAAGTACAGCAGTAGACTCACATAGATACAGTTACAGCAGTATACTCACGTAGCTACAGTTACAGTAGTAGACTTACAGAGCTACAAGTACAATTGTAGACTCACATAGGTACAGTTACAGTAGTAGACTCACATAGCTAAAGTTACAACAATAGACTCATGTAGCTACATTTACAGCAGTAGACTCACATAGCTACACTTACAGTAGTAGACTTACCCAGCTACAGTTACAGCAGTAGACTCACGTAGCTACGGTTACAACAGTAGACTCACGTAGCTACAGTTACAGTAGTAGACTTACATAGCTACAGTTACAGCAGTATGCTCACATAGCTAAAGTTACAACAGTAGACTCACATAGCTAAAGTTACAACAGTAGACTCACATAGCTACAGTTACAGCAGTAGACTCACATAGCTAAAGTTACAACAGTAGACTCACATAGCTACAATTACAGCAGTAGACTCACATAGCTACAGTTACAGCAGTATGCTCACATAGCTAAAGTTACAACAGTAGACTCACATAGCTAAAGTTACAACAGTAGACTCACATAGCTACAATTACAGCAGTAGACTTACATAGCTACAGTTTCAGCAGTAGACTCACATAGTTACAGTTACAGCAGTATACTCACATAGCTAAAGTTACAACAGTAGACTTACATAGCTAAAGTTACAACAGTAGACTCACATAGCTACAATTACAGCAGTAGACACACATAGCTATAATTACAGCAGTAGACTTACATAGTTAAAGTTACAGCAGTAGACTCACATAGCTACAAGTACAGCAGTAGACTCACGTAGCTACAGTTACAGTAGTAGACTCACATAGCTAATTACAACAGTAGACTCTCGTAGCTACTGTTATAGCAGCAGACTCACATAGCTAGTTACAACAGTAGACTGACGTAACTATAGTTACAGCAGTAGACTCACATAGCTAGTTACAACAGTAGACTCACGTAGCTACAGTTACAGCAGTAGGCTTACATAGCTAGTTACAGCAGTAGACTCACCTGTTCATACACCGTCAATCCCCAGCCCTTTGCCTGTTTGAACAGGAAACGCCAGAAATCCTGCGGAAAGAACACATTGTCATTTGGATGACTTTTGCCAGCATCGACACACAATTAACCACTTTGATAGCAGAGTTTGCACATTTAATAGCAATACTTAGTCACGTGATACTTGTTTAATTATTATGTATATTTGTATGACTAGAAACTGTATCAGTTTATGTCAAAATAAAATATTTTATTCTATTCTATTTGATCCATAAACACTCCTTTTTACGCATTTGCAAACAGATTAGATCAAGATCAGGTGGGTCCTATAAAATGTATCCATGTGCTATTATAAGAAATATTCTAATTAATATTCATGGTGTCACTATTTCGTACATGAATAATCATGGAATTAAGGGTTAACATGTCATTTATACTTATTGCAGACAGTGTGGATTCAGACGAGTAGCCCGAATAACTCATCGGTGTCCAAGCTATAATTCTTGTTATGTTATTTTTAACGAAAAGGAAAACAATCAAAAATGAAAATTGATGCAGACGACAAAGCTTGTGGACGACAATATTAGTAGCCAATGATTTAGCCCGTTACTCTATAAATAGGCCTTTCTACGCCTGTGCACACAGAGTAGATCTAGATGAACGGCTCCTATAGGACCACCTGTCTATAAGTTTAACCACTTGTTATTGATCTCGTACATTGCATGACAGAAGCAATATATTATATAAACCCTTTCCTCCATGCATATTCATCTAAGAAATAATGACGTCATGAATATTAGTTAGATTTATTGTGTATTTATTATGATAGCCCATGGACACGGGATTTTTTCCATGGTAGAAACTGTAGAATCAATCTAAATTATATCACAAGCAAACAGAGTAGATCCTGATCAGACGGCTCCTTTAAGAGCCGTTTGATCTGGATCTACTCTGTTTGCACAGGCGTTGAAAGAGAGGGTCGCACACAGAGCAACAGAGAGAGAGAGAGAGAGTCACAAAGAGAGAGAGAGAGAGTCACAAACACAGAGAGTCACAGAAGGAGAGAAAGTAACAGATAGAGAGAGTCACACAGAGAGTCACAGAGGGAGAGAGTCACTCACAGAGCAACAGATAGAAAGAGTCACAGAGAGAGAGAGAGAGTCACAAACACAGAGAGTCACAGAGGGAGAGAAAGTAACAGAGAGAGAGAGTCACACAGAGAGTCACAGAGGGAGAGAGTCACTCACAGAGCAACAGATAGAGAGAGAGTCACACACAGAGAGTCGCATATTGAGGAACAGAAAGCGAGAGAGAGAGAGAGAGAGAGAGAGAGAGAGTCACAAACACAGAGAGTCACAGAAGGAGAGAAAGTAACAGAGAGAGAGAGTCACACAGAGAGTCACAGAGGGAGAGAGTCACTCACAGAGCAACAGATAGAAAGAGTCACACAGAGAGAGTCGCATATTAAGGAACAGAAAGCGAGAGAGAGAGAGAGAGTAACAGAGAGAGAGTCACAGAGAGAGAGTCGCACAGAGAAAGAGAGAGAGGGATTCGCAGAGAGAGAGAGAGAGAGAAAGAGTCGCACACAGAGCACAGAGAGAGAGATTCATAGACAGAAGGTCACAGACAGAGGGCCACAGAGAGAGAGAGAGAGAGAGAGAGAGAGTCGCACATAGAGCAACGGAGAGAAATATTCTAAGAGATAGAGAGTCACAGAGAGAGAGAGAGAGTCACAAAGAGAGAGTCGCACATAGAGCAACAGAGAGAGAGAGAGAGAGGTCGCAGAGAGAGAAGGGTCGCACACAGAACAATAGAAAGAGATTGCACAGAGAGAGAGAGAGAAAGAGGCAGATAGAGAGATATATCACTCGAATCACTCTTATCATAGGGGCTGTGATCATCTTATTTTCACCCTCAACCCGCTGTAAAATTCGCTTGCTTAAATTTGATCTGATTTAATTTTGACTTCTTCAAATTAGAAGAACCTTTTGAGAAACCATTGACCGAGTGTGAAACAGCTTGGATCTTGATTTACTCTGCGTCTCATCTTGATCCAAGCAAGACAGGTCACAAAATGCGGCACAAGGATGACGGAACGCAAGGCCAATATCGGTTAATGTACCTTGATAGAAACAGCATATACGAACAAACGTTAGAAACACTTTCGCATCTTACCAGGTCGTTGGGCAAGGATCCGTACTGACCAATTATCCAATTAAAAGAGCCGTTATTCTGTTTGGCATAGACTGCTTGTTTAGACCTGAATAGATAGAAACAAGACACGACTGGGGTGATATAGCCAAAGAAATCCACATAATCAACTTGTTTGGATTCATTAGTAAAAAGTAAATAATTACCTCTGTAAATGTCGCTTATTCGATAATTAAGGACGTTATAGGCAGTTGGCTGCTTTTTGCAGAGTGAAAATTATTATTATTATTATACCACATTTATATAGCGCTCGTTTCATACAGGATATGTGCGTTCAAAAGCGCTTCACAAAGATACAATTTATGTACAATAATGCGTAAATTATAGAACATTTAAAATAAAATATATTTAATACTTATATATAGATAAGAATAATAATAAAATAGAATTTATTTAGGACATAGGTAAATCAACTACATCTTTTCCGTCTGTGTCGAATTATGCTCTATTATATTGTGTCAACGCACCCAGATCATAAAAAAAACATAAACTTGAATGCAGCATTCTATGCGCAGTGCCAGTACGTCACATAATTTTAACCCAGACTCAACAGACTTGGGTACATTTGTTTTGGCATACAACACATAAAATATTGCCGGAAAATTGGGTAACAGAACAGATCAATTTGAGGTTCATGCATATAAACTAAGCAATACAAATAAAACTGTGCAAATAGCTCACAGAGAAGCCGCCTGCATGACTTTTAAGCTGCACTCTGCATTAACCCTTTCCTTCATATAAACTTGTTTTCATACGTTTGCAAACAGAGAAGACCCATATCAGACGGCTCCTGTAGGAGCCGTCTGATAAGAGTCTGCTCTGTTTGCTAATATTATTTGAAAGATCTGTTTCATTAGTTTTTAAAATAGCTACAATAATCCATCTTACATATTTCATTATAATTATTTTGTCTATAAATAATCAGTAGGTATTGAAATTCGGAATAAACATAGAACAGAGAAAGAGTTAAAGACCGATACAGTTATGTGAACACTCGGGTAAGCGCCGTAGGTTCATGGTTAAACCTGAGGCAGACGATAATCTTAGGAAATGAACGTCATATGGGCCGAAAAGGGATAATATTAGTTTAAACGTTAAACGATATCTTAGCAGACCAAAGCACTGCTTCCTTTCCCTAGATTCAAATTTAGGGTATATTCCACAATCTGATACTCGTGTCTAACAATAGTCACGTGACAAAATAATAATGATGTCTTGGATGTTAATTAGATTAATATTTATAATGGAACACGAACAAAAGAGTAGTTGACCATGGTAGAAACTGTATACTCATATCTATATTATTCCGTAAGCAAACAAATCAGACCCTGATTAGACTGCTCATATAGGAGCCGTCTGAGCTGGGTCTACTCCGTTTGTAAAGGCGGAGAAAGGCATATGTATGGAGTGAAGGGTTAACCTTTTAACCCATGTATATTTATATAAGACACAATGAATGTATGAACATTGTTTAGCCAGATTTTATAATTGCATCGTGAACAAGGGAATGGTTGATAATGGTAGATTGTAGATGTTTTAGAATCAGATCCATATTATTTCATAAGCAAACAGGGCAGACTTTGATCATATATACGGCTCCTATACGATCCGTCTGATTTTGGTATACTCTGTTTCCAAATGCGGGAAAAGGCATTTGTATGTGGGAAAGGTTTAAATACATCGAGAACTTACCATTTAACCCCTTACACCATTAATACGAATTCGTGTGCCTTTGCAAACAAAGAAGACCAAGATCAGACTCCTGTAGGAACAGTCTGACCAGGAGCTGCTCTGTTTGTTTATGAAATAACATAGAAACGATTCTACAGTCTATGCCAAGGGAAAATTCCCTGTGTCTAATTGCCATTTCAGAAATAAATATAATTATTGTTCATGACGTCAGGATTCTTGAAGTAAATGGTTAACATATTAAACTACGAGACTAGGCCACGCAGGCATTATACTTGCATTATACTTTTCATTTAAAAATACATACAGTAAGATCTGTCTATAACGACCACTAAATTGTGTTAATTAGTTGGTATTTAGAGCAGGTGGCTGCTTAAAGCAAGGTGAAAGTAAAACAGAACGCTCCCATAGGAGCGTTCTGTTTTACTTTCACCTTGCTTTAAGCAGCCACCTGCCTTTAACTCAAAATAATTGATGTAATTTAGTGGTCGTTATGGAGAGGTTTTACTGTACATTCTGGCGTATTAAACCTTTCCCTGGTGAATATTCATGTAAGAAATAATGACTTCATGGATGATATATTGATAATCAATGAACACATAGTGTGGTATACGAAAACAGGAAAGATTGGCTCTAGCCGAATATGGAGAATCAAATCTATATTATATCATAAGCAATCAGAGCAGACCGTGAACAGATCGCTATAGGGGCCGTCTTGGTCTTCTCTGTTTGCAAACCGCTAAAATGCGTATCTATGGAGTAAAGGGTTAACATGTGAGAAATATAAGCACACTTAGATATATGGTCACCTACCAGTATCTATTATGCGCAACGAATTTCCAACCGGTCGAATCACTCAAATTTCTGAAACGAAAACAACCAAAATTGCATAAGTCATGATATGTAAAATTATACATATGATAATTTTTAAGATAATATATTCGTCATTAAAACATGATGGTCTGATTTAACCCTTCGCTTTCTATTCACGTCAATATACCTACCTGTAAATAGTGAAGACCCAGATGAGACAGCTCCTGCATGAGCTGTCTCATCAGGTTCTGCACTATTTACAAGTTGATTGTGCAACCAATGCACTCCAGAGCAGTGATTGCACAGCGATATACTTGTACACAGTGAAGGTATATGTAATTACACAACAGGGCATGGGTAAAGAAGGAGAAATGCATGTTAAAATTCAGCAAGAGAAGGGTTAATGGCATTGCGGTAATACCAAATATATCATGGCTATGATTGTCATAAAACCTGAGGTGGTGTTCTAATACTGTTGTATCACAAACGGTTAAACCCCTTTAAACTGGATGAACAAATTAGATCTAGTATAAATACCGGGCTTAACCCATTCACTCATAGACTTTTTTTTTTTAGATCCAACCACTTTGAATAAATCTACCGAAAAGAAGCATTAACCTGAGAAAAGGAATATTTTAAAATTTTGTAGTTTGAAACCATTGTGATAAATAGAGCATTTGCTCCTATAGGAGCAAATGCTCTATTTATCACAATGGTTTCTCAAAGTGACTTTTACAGAAACGTCAAAAGGCGTCAACATGCGGGAATGGATTAAAGAAAGATATCAGCTTAATACAGGATGAAAGTCGTGTATTGAGCTTCTTTGGGAGCTTCCTGAATGACTGTCATCCTGCATTAAGCAATCACCCACCTAAAAAGATCACATTCTTATTTATTAGAATTCCAGTTTAGAGAGGTTTTACTGTATACAGTAGAACCCGTCTCCAGCGACTAATCATTTATTGAACATAGGAGTCATAAAACGCAGGTGGTTGCTTAATGCAGGGCAAAATAATGCAGAAAGCTCCTATAGGAACTGGATGCAGCAGAACCCGTCTTCAATATACAGTAGAACCCGTCTTCAGTATACAGTAGAACCCGTCTTCTGTAGAACCCGTCTTCAGTATACAGTAGAACCCGTCTTCAGTATACAGAACCCGTCTTCAGTATACAGTAGAACCCGTCTTCAGTATACAGTAGAACCCGTCTTCGGCATACAGTAGAACCCGTCTTCAGTAGAACCCGTCTTCAGTATACAGTAGAACCCGTCTTCAGTAGAACCCGTCTTCAGTATACAGTAGAACCCGTCTTCGGCATACAGTAGAACCCGTCTTCAGTAGAACCCGTCTTCAGTATACAGCAGAACCGGTCTTAAGTATACAGTAGAACCCGTCTTCAGTATACAGTAGAACCCGTCTTCGGTTTACAGCAGAACCCGTCTTCAGTATACAGTAGAACCCGTCTTCGGCATACAGTAGAACCCGTCTTCAGTAGAACCCGTCTTCAGTATACAGCAGAACCGGTCTTAAGTATACAGTAGAACCCGTCTTCAGTATACAGTAGAACCCGTCTTCGGCATACAGTAGAACCCGTCTTCAGTAGAACCCGTCTTCAGTATACAGTAGAACCCGTCTTCAGCATACAGTAGAACCCGTCTTCGGTATACAGCAGAACTCGTCATCAGTATACAGTAGAACCCGTCTTCGGTATACAGTAGAACCCGTCTTCAGTAGAACCCGTCTTCAGTATACAGCAGAACCCGTCTTCAGTATACAGTAGAACCCGTCTTCAGTATACAGAACCCGTCTTCAGTAAACAGTAGAACCCGTCTTCAGTAAACAGTAGAATGCGTCTTCAGTAGAACCCGTCTTCAGTATACAGAACCCGTCTTCAGTATACAGTAGAACTCGTCATCAGTATACAGTAGCACCCGTCTTCGGTATACAGTAGAACCCGTCTTCAGTAGAACCCGTCTTCAGTATACAGTAGAACCCGTCTTCAGTATACAGAACCCATCTTCAGTATACAGTAGAACCCGTCTTCAGTATAACCCGTCTTCAGTATACAGTATAACTCGTCATCAGTATACAGTAGAACCCGTCTTCAGTATACAGAACCCGTCTTCAGTATACAGTATAACTCGTCATCAGTATACAGTAGAACCCGTCTTCAGTAGAACCCGTCTTCAGTATACAGTAGAACCCGTCTTCAGTATACAGTAGAACCCGTATTCAGTATACAGTAGAACCCGTCTTCAGTAGAACCCGTCTTCAGTATACAGTAGAACCCGTCTTCAGTATACAGTAGAACCCGTATTCAGTATACAGTAGAACCCGTCTTCAGTAGAACCCGTCTTCAGTATACAGTAGAACCCGTCTTCGGTATACAGTAGAACCCGTCTTCATTATACAGTAGAACCCGTCTTCAGTATACAGTAGAACCCGTCTTCAGTATACAGTAGAACCCGTATTCATTATACAGTAGAACCCGTCTTCAGTAGAACCCGTCTTCAGTATACAGTAGAACCCGTCTTCAGCATACAGTAGAACCCGTCTTCATTATACAGTAGAACCCGTCTTCAGTATACAGTAGAACCCGTCTTCAGTATACAGTAGAACCCGTCTTCAGTAGAACCCGTCTTCAGTAGAACCCGTCTTCAGTATACAGTAGAACCCGTCTTCAGTATACAGTAGAACCCGTCTTCAGCGATCAATATTTTATTGAACATAGACAGTCATAAAAAGCAGGCAGTTGCTTAATACAAGGCAATGGTAAAGCAAAAAGCTCATATAGGAGCTTTTTGCATTACTTTTGATCTGCATTAAGCTACCACAAGCCCCACAGACCCATAATTAGGCATGTTTTTGGTTGTCGCTGAAGACAGGTTCGGTTGTAGTCGAGAAATATGTTCTACACGCTTTCACAGGCCTCGCGAACAGTTTGCATTCAGAGGATCCAACATGTTTGATGATGTGATCACGTGTTTTGAAACAACTACATTGTATATGAATGAAATTAACAATCAAAATTGAAATGGGCGACAGATTTTGCTCATGCGTGTTAGAGAAAGAGTGAATTATTGATTCAACGCACGGATCTACCAGTAATACCCAATTAAATGCTTTCCTTGTTGAATATTCACTTAAGTAATAATGATATCATGAATATTTATTAGCTGAGTTTTTGTAATAGCATTCGTACACAAGGCGTTTTGAAATCGGTATAAATCATAGATTCAAATATATTATAATTTCGTAAGCAAATACAGCAGACCCTCATCAAACGGCTTCTAGAGGACAAGTCTGGTCTGGGTATTCTCTGTATGCAAATGCGTTTGTATGAAGGAATAGGTATACTCTGTTTGCGAAATCGTGAAAATGCGTTTATATGAAGGAATGGTTACGAAAACGAATGAAGTACAGTAAAACCCCGCTAATACGACCATCTAAAAGAGGTATAATTCTGGGTGCTAAATGCAGGTGGTAGCTTAATGCAGGACAAAAGTAAAGCAGAAAGCTCCTCTACTTTTGTCCTGCATTAAGCAACCACCTGCTTATAAAGGCATCAATGTTTATTTATTAAGTGGTCGCATTAGAGGGGTTCTACTGTACATATAACATGATACTTCGTGTTTAACTGATATATTTGTACATATATGTCCATCTGTAACATAATGAATATCTTGGCGCTAATTAAGACCCTATTATAATAATACTAACTGCATGACTAGTGACGTGTATACATACTTAAGTCCATGAGGAAACACTGATTGTAGAGCTGTCCATGACGTCACGGCGTTATAGAAAGGGTCTTTAGGGTACCACCATGAATCAAGCTGGACGTACCTGTAACATAAGTCATGTTTACCGATGTTCTGCTAGAAATTAATATTATATTTGCTAAAACTTTTTAAATGTTCCTGAAATTCTTAGCAGTTTAACCCTTTCCCTCATATAAACGTGTCTTCGCGCATTTGCAAACAGGGTAGACCCAGATCAGACGGCTCCTATAGGAGCCGTCTGATCAGGGTCTGTTCTGTTTGCTAGTGTAATTTGAAAAATCTGTTTCTTTATTTTCTATTCTGCTACGTGTAATCAAACCTTTTCAATCCTTTCTCTCATATGAACGCTTTATCGCTCATGTAGGCGCCGTCTGATCAGGGTCTGGTCTGTTTGCTAATATAGTTTGATAGTTTTGTTCATTTGCTTTCTAAAATGACTACAATGTTCCACTTGCCATATGTTATCATCACTATGTAGTCCGTGAATATTCAGTAGGTATTGAACTTTGAAATGATTATAGAACAGGGAAAGGGTTAAAGCTATTGGCCGAAGAGCAAAACATGAGTATTGGATAATGAGATCTGTCCACTCTCATCTGGATCTATAGACTGTTGGAAGGTCTGCGCCAGGTTGTTTTTAGCGAAATAATGGTCAACTAATACCATGAAATGATATTGGTTCAAGCATACATATAGATAAATTATACAGTTTTACTCTAATATCTTGAACTCGGATAACTCGAACGTCGGATAAGTCGAAGTAAAAGTTCCAAAATCTCCAAAATTGACAATATAGAATTCTTCTACAATGTATAACTGCGAATATCAAGAATCATAAACTTATGTGACAGCTTAATGCAGATGGAAAGTAATGCTGAAAGCTTCTATAGGAGCTTTCAGCATTATTTGAGCCCTGCATTAGGCTGTGAACTTGAGAAATTGTGTAGATTAGAAATTGGGTAACCCAACCCTCTGTTCGAAGTTAAACTGTAGTTTAAAGACAATTAAACGAAGACACTGCTTATATTTGTTTAACCTTTTCCTTCATATAAACGCGTGTTCAGGTATTTGCAAACAGTGTAGACCCAGATCACACGGCTCCTATAGGAACCGTCTGATCAGGATCGGCTCTGTTTGCTTTTGGCTCAATACAACCCTGTTTCTTTAGTTTGTATCAAAGCAAAAGAATGTCATGAAAAGTTTACATTATAAAAATTGAGCTACTAAATAATCTTGTTGTCACTATTTCTTACATGAATACAGAACAAGGGCAGGGATAACTATTTCGCTGCTATTAGTGAATATGTAATCACCTTGAACACAGTCTAGACCCAGTCTGAGGCTTTGAGTAACGAGGTGTCTAATCAGGATCAGTTTTGAAATTTGAAATATAAAAGAAAGAAGTTTCATACTTAAACTCGAAGCAGACAATACATGCTAGTAAATTATGTTTTCTCGCACAAATATTCATTGTATATGAGTAACGGCAGTTATCATGTTGGTTTGGACATTGTGGACATACGTGTACGGTAGGACATAATTGTATGGTATGTTTAATATTATATTGAGTATGGTATATTAAGACATACTTGTATGGTATATTAGGACTTACTTGTATGGTATGTAAGGACTTACTTGTATGGTATACCAGGACTTACTTGTATGGTATACTAGGACATATTTGTACGGTATATAAGAACTTACTTGTATGGTATGTTAAGACTTACTTGTATGGTATATTAGGACATACTTGTACGGTATATAAGAACTTACTTGTATGGTATATTAGGACTTACTTGTATGGTCTGTTAGGACTTACTTGTATGGTATATTAGGACTTACTTATATGGTCTATTAGGACTTACTTGTATGGTATATGGTATATTAGGACATACTTGTATGGTATATTAGGACATACTTGTATGGTATATTAGGACTTATTTGTATGGTATATTAGGACTTATTTTCATGGTATGTTAGGACATATTTGTATGGTATATTAGGACTTACTTGTATGGTATATTAGGACTTATTTGTATGGTATATTAGGACTTACTTGTATGGTATATTAGGACTTACTTGTATGGTATGTAAAGTCATACTTGTATGGTATATTAGGACTTACTTGTATTGTATATTAGGACTTACTTGTATGGTATATTAGGACATACTTGTATGGTATATTAGGACATACTTGTATGGTATATTAGGACATGGTATATTAGGACTTACTTTTATGGTATAGTAGGACATACTTGTATGGTATTTTATGACTTACTTGTATGGTATTTTAGGACTTACTTGTATGGTATATTAGGACTTACTTGTATGGTATATTAGGACTTACTTTTATGATACATTTAATGTTGCATTAGGACATACTTGTATAAGATATTAGGACATACTTGTATGGTATATTTGAAGTATCATGTACAGCCATACTTGTATGGTATATTAGGACATACTTGTATGGTATGTAAAGTCATACTTGTATGGTATATTAGGACTTACTTGTATGGTATGTTTGAAGCATCAGCATAACCCTTTACATCCTTTATTGTATCTTCAAACGTGTGGTTGGACTCTGGATGGTAATAGTAATAAGCACCTACAAAATTAGACACCAGTCATAAGATTCAACAATAATCTAGAACATAAAAATCAATGCTAATACATCACACTTTCAATGATTCGACTGATAATGGTTCGTAATCAAATACTAAAATCGTCATTTCTCCACCAAGCCCTATGTTGTGACAACTCTTTAGAATCGTCTCGAAGATTCACAAGTCTTACTTCTGATTCTTTTCCAGAAAACAGTTTCTAGTGACAAATAATTTGGATCCTGATGAGATGTCAAGTCACTCTTGTGACAAGTTATGCACCATGAATATAGTTCCCAAGAGTAAGAATACTGAAATACTGCTCTGAACAGACCCAGCCCTATAAAACTCAATTACTTCATTTATCACTACGTTGATGATTGGATAGCTGATTTTCCAACTGAGGGATATACCACAAAAAAGCATGTGTCTTGTGAATGACAGGAACCAATCATTTGCACGTGGTTGTTTAACCAATTCCCGCATAGGCTATTTTTAGATCCAACCTCGTTTAACGAATCTACCGAAAAGCAGCGATTACTAGAGAAAAGGAAACATTTAGAAATTTGTAGTTTTGAAACCATTGTGATAAATAGAACATTTGCTCCTATGAAGCAAATGCTCTATTTATCACGATGGTTTCAGAAAATAACTGTTATAGAGGCGACAAAAGGCGTCAATATGAGGGAATAGGTTAATGCATGACGAATTGGAGCTGTCTCCATAACTTTCGTCCTGCATTAAGTTACCACCTGTCTTTAAGACCCAAATTTACACCTTTTCTTGGTGGTCGCATTTGAGGGTGTTCTCTATATGTATAAATCAAATCAAAAGTACAAACAAGGTGGACCCTGACAGAATCAGTATCTGCTTTGATCCCCTTCCATGTTTATCCATTAAGCGGTTGCATTTTATATACTATACTATATACGTACCGTTATCCGTCCAATAGCCGAGGTAGTTAAGACTGACGTCACGGCTCTGGTTAAGTCCTTTATAGATCATGGGGAATACTCCGAACCGATCTCTTAATGCGGCACCCCAAGAAAAGAACGCCTGAAAGAAATCACCACATGTTAAGCATGATCTTAATTCTGATTGGCTGAACGTTTTATCAACTTCCGGCATACTCCCAAAGTACCCTCAACGAACCCTCGGCACACCCTCAAAGAACCCTCGTCACACCATCAAAGTACCCTCGTCACATCCTCAAAGCACCCTCGACACACCTTCAAAGTACCCACGACACGTCCTACAAGAACGCTCGGCATACCTCCAAAGTACCCCCGGCACACCTTTATAGTACCCTCGGCACACCCTTATAATACCTTCGACACACCCTCAAAACACCCTCGGTAAACCATCAAAGTACCCTCTGCATACCCTCAAATTGTGCTGTTTATATGTAAAATACAATAAGTATTAACCCTTTTGGCTGCTTCAAATTTCTTTCATTTCTTTATAAAATTATACTCAGTGTCAAAAATGTACTTGACGCCTCCTCTGGGTCTATACTTTGCGCCTCCTCTGGGTCTATACTTTGCGCCTCCTCTGGGTCTATACGTGGCGCCTCCTCTGGGTCTATACTTTGCGCCTCCTCTGGGTCTATACTTGGCGCCTCCTCTGGGTCTATACTTGGACTTGGCGCCTCCTCTGGGTCTATACTTGGCGCCTCCTCTGGGTCTATACTTGGCGCCTCCTCTGGGTCTATACGTGGCGCCTCCTCTGGGTCTATACTTTACGCCTCCTCTGGGTCTATACTTGGCGCCTCCTCTGGGTCTATACTTTGCGCCTCCTCTGGGTCTATACTTGGCGCCTCCTCTTGGTCTATACTTGGCGCCTCCTCTGGGTCTATACGTGGCGCCTCCTCTGGGTCTATACTTTGCGCCTCCTCTGGGTCTATACGTGGCGCCTTCTCTGGATCTATACTTTGCGCCTCCTCTGGGTCTATACGTGTCGCCTCCTCTGGGTCTATACGTGGCGCCTCCTCCGCCTCCTCTGGGTCTATACGTGGCGCCTCCTCTGGGTCTATACGTGGCGCCTCCTCTGGGTCTATACTTGGCGCCTCCTCTGGTCTATACTTGACGCCTCCTCTGGGTCTATTCTGTGGCGCCTCCTCTGGGTCTATACTTGGCGCCTTCTCTGGGTCTATACTTGGCGCCTCCTCTGGGTCTATTCTGTTTTCAAAGGTTATCACGGATTCGCCCATGGCACCGAGATAGTTAAATGAACTAATAAAACCAGAATCTAAAAGAACACACCCTGTTATATTAACAGATTACATTAACCAATTTGCTCCCACGATCCCATGTATGGGACGTAGGCAAACAGTGTAGACTCTGATCAGACGCCATATAATGCGGCGTCTGATCAGAGTCTACACTGTTTGCTGATAGGAATTTCAATACAAAACAAAACGAAATTGAAAATTTAGACCAGGCACCCCTTGGATAAAAATGGACTAATCCAATATACAAACATGGAAGAATCCATTGTCTGATTTGTTTGTTAATGGAATACTATAGATATGCTCTTGACGTTTCTGTCACAGCAAACAAATGTCATTGTTACTAAAAAAATCAGTCTATGAATATATTTATACAGTCTGAAATGGTTATGGCAATATTCATGAAGGACAAAAGGAGTGTAAGTTTTGCCGTCGAAAAATGTAGAGTGTTTGTATGCAAATGACCCGTAAATCGATATATTCCAAATTGCTATCATTTTTCCTTTTTTAATTTGGGTTTTGTACCTACCGAATTTATTCTTTTGTCGAAATACAGAATTGTTCTATATGTAAAGTTAGCAGGAATGTTATTAACTCCGCCCATAATTCCCCATGTGACATAGCTACCGTCACGCCACAATGATGCCGCCATGAAGTTGTCATAAGGGGAAATAATCACTGTCTGGCCTTTCTTGTTGAACAGTGCGAGTGGTCCCCCGCTGATACCGTCGTTGATATTGCTAGTGCTGTTTGTAAACCTGAAACAGTGTGAAGTTTTAATTATTTACTCCATCATTATTCATATAAGAAACAATAGCATCATGAAAATAGATGACAGCAATTGTATAAGGGTACGTGGATACCGGAAATTATGGGATCATGGCAAGAAACTTGGATCAGATCTATATAATTCCCTAAGCCAATAAGAGATGCACTGGACATTTATTGTATAAGAGATACCATCACATGACCATACATATTTACTGTATAACAAATACAATGGAGTTGTACTGCATAAGATATACAAATGTGTTTTTGTGTGTAAGAAATACAATGGAGGTTTAACGTATAAGACATACAATGGAGGTTTTGTGTATAAAATAAACAATAATTCCGTTTTACTGTATCAACGATACAATGGAGTTTTAAGTTTATAAGAGATCAAATTGGGGTTTACTGTATAAGATATACAATACGGTTTTACGAGTATTAGATAAACAATGGGATTTAGTGTATAAGAGTTACAATGGAGTTTAACTGTATAAAAGATACAATGGAGTTTTTTTCTGTTTTACCTTCCCGTGGATTTGTCAGTATCCCCGAACATGTAGCCACCAAAGGACAGGAACCCAAGGTCCTCCTGGGCATCGGTTACCTGAAAGCTGGGGAACCCTGACATAGTCTCGTTAAAAGACGTCAACCCACCGAGGGACGTGTTGTCACTAGCGCTTATGAACTTCTGTAATAGTGGATTATCATTAATTATTTACCTTTGAATATCTGTTTAAACTATTACTCCTTGCATATACATATAAGAAATTATGACATCATAAATGTTAATTAGACATTGCTTGGTCATGGAAGATTAGCAACAGGAGATTTTGATTATGGCCGAAACTGTAGATTCAGTCTATATTATTCCATAAGAAAACAGAGGTGACCCTGGTGAAAAGGCTTCTACAGGAGAAAACTGACCTGGATCCTCTATGTTTGCAAAGTTGATAAAAGTCGTACATGTATGGAGAAAAGGGTTAACCCATTCCTCCATAGGCTATTTTAAGACACAACCTCTTTGAATCAATCGTTCGAAAAGGAGCATTTACTAGAGAAAAGGAAAAGTTTAGAATTGTGTAGTTTTAAAACCATTGTTATATATAAGAGCAATTGCTCTATATTGTCACAATGGTTTCATAAAGTGACTTTTACAGATGCGTAGAAAAGCGTTTTATGGAGAAAGGGTTAAGAAATAATGATATCGGAAATATGTCTATCAGCTCAATTAATGATATTGAACGCTGGAATATTTGGCTTTGGCAGCAACTGTAGAATTAGATCTATATTAATCCATAGCAAACACAGACCCTGATTGGAGCCACCTGATCTGGGTCTACTCTGTTTGCAAAGCCATGAACATGGCGGATGTGCGGGCGTTCAAGAAAGGGGATTATAAAATCAAATCAAACTCTGAAAAGAGTATATCCCTTTATAACCATTTACTCAGGGAGTATTCAAATAAGAAATAATGGCATCGTTAATAGTAATTAGTTGGACACAGTATAGGGTATGGTGGAGAAATAAAGGAGTTATTCTTAAAAATGTTACATTTGCGCATCTTATCTAGACCTCTATTTCATAAGCAAACACCAGAGACCCTGATCAGTCGACGTCTACATGAACCATATGACCTGACTCCACTCTGTTTGCAAATGCGTTAAGGTGCGTATCAATGGAAAAGAGACTGTACAATGTATTTAAGCTAATATAACCAAGTAGTTTCGACTTCGAAATTTGGACTCACCTGTGTGAAGATTACTTTGCCACTACCCTTGAACGTACGGATAGCCGTCATAACGGAGTCGGACACATTGCCGTAGGTATAGGTGAACTGAGTCTCGGTCCATTGGTTTCTGTTGTCGTAACCCGATACATTTCTAACACTCTGCAGCATAAGATCCCCGTCTGTAAACATTGTAAATACGATCTGTAAACGTTATCTAATATGATATGTAAATATTGTAAAAAAAATACGATCTGTAAATATTGTCTAATACGATCTGTAAATATTGTCTAACTGTAAATGTTGTCTAATACGATATGTAAATATTGTAAAATACGATCTGTAAATATTGTATAATACGATATGTAGATATTGTAAATACGATCTGTAAATATTGTCTAATACGATATGTAGATATTGTAAATACGATCTGTAAATATTGTCTAAAACGAGATGTAGATATTGTAAATACTATCTGTAAATATTGTCTAATACGATATGTAGATATTATAAATACGATCTGTAAATATTGTTAATACGATCTGTAAATATTGTCTACTACGATATTTAAATATTGTAAATACGATCACTTTCCCTCATATAAACGCATTTTCACGCATTTACAAACATACTAGACCCAGATCAGGGTCTGCTCTGTTTGCTAATTGGATTTGATAATTATGTTTCTTTACTTTCTAAAATGGCTACATTGTTCCACCTTCCATACTTCATTATAACTATTTTGTCCATGAATAGTCAAGAGTTAATGAAATTTGGAATAAACATAGAACAGGGAAAGGGTTAAACCTTTCGGCGCCAAATAAATTTCATCTGCTAAGTTTATCGCCTGCTACGGGTTTCGGAGTGGCATTTTCTTTAACCCTCTTAGACAACTTTTAGATCCAACCAACAGAAAAGGGGCATTTACTAGAGAAAAGGACTGTTTTAGAAGTGTATAGTTTTGAAACCAATGTGATAAATAGAACATTTACTCCTATGGATCAAATGCTCTATTTATCACAATGGTTTCAAAACATGACTTTAACAGAGGCGTCAAAATGCGTCAGTAGATGTGAATGGGTTAATTCTTTGCAAAAATATAATCAGTGTCGTACAGCGTCTCCTCTGGATCTAAACTGATTGCAAACAATGCAAGGCTTATCATGGATTCACTTATAGCGGAGAAAGTGTTAAAACAACATATGTACAGCAGACCTTTTTAAAAGGTTTACTAAAAAAGAGTTAAATTATGGGTCTGCAAGGCAGGTGGTAGCCTAATGCAGGCCAAAAGTAATGCAGAAAGCTCCTGCATTACTTTAGCCTGCATTAAGCAAACACCTGCTTTTTAAGATGCCTGTGGCCACTCAATATAAGGTCGCTAAAACGCTTGAACGAACGGGAAGTAAAACATGCTCTAAATCAGACATAGAGCATACATAATGCTTTTACAGCAGAACAGATATTGAACTACTATATGGTGAGGAGAGGTTACTGAATTACAATGTGTTTTTCGACTTAGTGAAAACAAAGTACCATCTACCTCTGACTCAGAGTCTATTTTAATTGAAACTTTTATAATAAATACAGTAGAGCATTCTAAAGCCACAACTTAATTCATTAAAGCAGGGGATATATAATGCAGGACAAAAATGATACAGAAAACTCCTGTTGGAGCTTTCTGTATTACTTTTGGCCTGCACTGCAGGTCGTCTACAGGCGATTTCTGCATTACTTTTGTCCTGCATTATAGATCGTCTGCAGGAGTTTTCTGTATTACTTTGATCTGCATTATATGTCGCCTACTGGAGCTGTCTGCATTCCTTTTGTCCTGCATTATAAGTCGCCTACAGGATCTTTCTGAATTACTTTTGTCCTGCGTTAAGCCACTACCTGTATTAAAAATCTAGAATAAGATGTCCACATAGCTTAGCGGTCGCTTCAGAGATTTCAATGTATAAACTTTCATTAATGTTCAGCCCTTATACCCCTGTGGTAAGGTAGTGTCGAATTTTGGACCTGGCTCAGTTTTGACCATTTCCATTTCGATCAAGCTTTTGTGAAACTTTTGACCTAGTGCCAAACAGCTTGGATCGTGTGGGTCAGATGGCAGAAAACGGAATAAATGTTAACGTATCGTTTGATGATTATACAGGAACATTCTCTACATTAAACCCCTATTCAATGGACATTCAGGTAAGAAATAATGATACCATGAACATTCATTAGATAAGTTTTGTTTATAATGACCCATGGACATGGGCATTTTTATCCATATCAAAATGGTAGAATAATATAAATATTATTGCATATTAAGCAAACAGAGAAGATCCTGATCAGACGGTTCCTACAGGAGCCGTCTGATCAGGGTCTACACTATTTGGAAAGGCGTAGAAAGGCGTATTTACGGAGTAAAGGGTTAAGAAACCGTTATTTTCAGATGGTTCTTATATGATTAACCCTTATCCTACACAAGCACGGCCTGACTTGCAAACAGGTTGGCTCCAGATGAGGTTGTGTGTCCTTAAGGTCTAAGCTGTATGTTAAGGACACGTCTTTAACCAATTCCCTCGTGAGTAATTTTAGACCCATGTTCATTGAGAAAGAAAATGAGCATAGTCCAGTGAAAATGAAATTTAGACCCAACCTGTTTGAATAAATCTACTAAATAAGAGCATTTACAGTAAAACTTGTTATAAAATATTATCTAAAAGACGTCGAATCAATGGTCTTTAAGACAGATGGCAGCTTAAATCAAGTCACAATTAATGCAGAAAGCTCATGCATTACTTTTGCCAGCCATTCAGCAATCACCTGCAGTTTATGATCATTGCGTGTTCAATAAGAAAATCGTCACTTAAGCCTTCTCTTGCTGAATTTTAAAATACATTTCTTCTTTACCCATGCCCATGCTGTGGAGTGCATTGGTTGCACAATCAACTTGTAAATAGTGCAGACCCTGATGAGACAGCTCCTGCAGGAGCTGCCTCATCTGGGTTTTCACTATTTACAGGTAGGTATATTGACGTGAATAGCAAGCGAAGGGTTAAGACAGGTTCTACTTAACTAGCAAAACAGGATGTTTTTAGTACATGTATTGTATCTTATGGAGCAAATGCTCTATTTATCACAATGATTTCCAAAGGTGAGTTATACAGAGGTGTTAAACTGCGTCAGTATGAGGGAATGGGTCAAACTGCGTCAATATGAGGGAATGGGTCAAACTGTGTCAGTATGAGGAAATGGGTCAAACTGCGTCAATATGAGGGAATGGGTCAAAATGCGTCAGTATGAGGGAATGGGTCAAACTGCGTCAGTATGAGGGAATGGGTCAAAATGCGTCAGTATGAGGGAATGGGTCAAACTGCGTCAATATGAGGGAATGGGTCAAAATGCGTCAGTATGAGGGAATGGGTCAAACTGCGTGAGGGAATGGGTCAAAATGCGTCAGTATCAGGGAATGGGTCAAAATGCGTCAGTATGAGGGAATGGGTCAAACTGTGTCAGTATCAGGGAATGGGTCAAAATGCGTCAATATGAGGGAATGGGTCAAACTGCGTCAATATGAGGGAATGGGTCAAACTGCGTCAGTATGAGGGAATGGGTCAAAATGCGTCAGTATGAGGGAATGGGTCAAACTGCGTCAATATGAGGGAATGGGTCAAAATGCGACAGTATGAGGGAATGGGTCAAACTGCGTGAGGGAATGGGTCAAAATGCGTCAGTATCAGGGAATGGGTCAAAATGCGTCAGTATCAGGGAATGGGTCAAACTGTGTCAGTATGAGGGAATGGGTCAAAATGCGTCAGTATGAGGGAATGGGTCAAAATGCGTCAGTATGAGGGAATGGGTCAAAATGTGTCAGTATCAGGGAATGGGTCAAAATGCGTCAGTATGAGGGAATGGGTCAAAATGCGTCAGTATGAGGGAATGGGTCAAAATGCGTCAGTATTAGGGAATGGGTCAAAATGCGTCAGTATCAGGGAATGGGTCAAAATGTGTCAGTATCAGGATCAGGGAATGGGTCAAAATGTGTCAGTATCAGGGAATGGGTCAAAATGCGTCAGTATTAGGGAATGGGTCAAAATGTGTCAGCATGAGGGAATGGGTCAAACTGTGTCAGTATTAGGGAATGAATCGATAGTATCTCAAACACTTGAATAAATCGGAAGTAAAAAAACACGTGTTACATATCGAATTTTAAGCAGGCATCAGTTTTACATTTTAACTCTTAATTATATGAATATTCCTGCAGGATGTACTGTAATACATGACCATCTATTCGATTTACTTATACAGCAAAACCCCGCTAATGCGACCACCGAAATGATGTATAAGTCTGGGTGGTAGAGGCAGGTGGTAGCTTAATGCAGGACAAAAGTAATACAGAAAGCTCCTAGAGGAGATTTCTGTATTACTTTTGCCCTGCATTATGCAACCATCTGCTTATAACGGCACCCATGTTTATTCAATAAGTGGTCGCATTAGAGGGGTTATACTATATAATGGCATGTGAACTAAAGATATTGCCACCATGGCAGAATCATATCTATATAAGCCCATAAACATAATAAACAGGTCTTGTTCAGGTGGCTCCTACAAGAGCCGTTTGATCTGGGTCTATCCTGTTTTCAAAGACGTCTAAAGGCGTATCTATGGAGTGAAGAGTTAACCATTTCCTTCATATAAACGCCTTTTTGCGCATTTGCAAACACAGTCGACACCGATCAGACGACTCCTGTAGGAACCGTCTGATCAAGGTCAGCTCTGTTTGCAAAGGAATTTATAATAGATCCGACTATAAAGTTTCTACCAGGACCAAAACAAGCCTGTGTATATATGACGTCATAAACATTCAATTGATATATATTCATGATGTTATTACTGTTTACATGAACATTGAACAAGGGAAGGGTTAATCCTTCTCTTGCTGAATTTTAAATTACATTTCTCCTTCTTTACCCATGTTCTGTTGTAAATTACATATATATTCACTATCTAAGCAATCACTGCAGTGGAGTGTGGTGGTTGCAAAATCCCTTGTAAATAGTGCAGACCCTGCAGGAGCTGTCTCAACAGGATCTTCACTATTTACAGGCAGGCATATTGACGTGAACAGCAAGAAAGGGATTAAGATTAGAGGCGAGAAGGGTGATTTACCTGTGGACCACCTTTGTCCGTCCTTGTTGAAGAAGGCCGGGCCGCTTTTCAACCACATCTTGCCTCCGACCATAATGCCATAGCTACCATCGTTCTGTATTACCACCTGAAGTTCGTTACCTTGACATGGGGTAAAATAAACACCAGAGGTGAACTCTTTTAATATTCAGAGTGGAACAGTAGAGACAGAGTAACGGATAAATACAAAAGACCGGTGGTGACTTCACACTTCAAACTTCAAATTCACGGTTCACAGTTACTATATAAACACGAATGACGTTATGAGATTTTCCCGCGTTTTTTTTGTTAAGGCGATCGTGTTAAGAGGAGTTGGGGGAATTACTTTCATTTGTTTTTAATGATTGGCATTATAGATAGAATATACTTAAAAAGTAATTTAAGACTCAACAAACACACAGTTCACCAATTTTTATGTTTGGTTTTCTGCAAATGTTAAATAAATGACAAATTGTGTCTTACAATTAGTGCTTTTCTTCCATTAATCCCTATCGAGGAGTATACACATCATTTGCAATCAAAGTACCTATAAGTACACTTATCCTATGCAGATAGTGAAAACCTTGATCAGAGGTCTCATAAAGAAGCCCTCTGTACGCTATTTGAAACACACCAAAATGTACATATTATGGACCATTAGTCCTTGTTACGCTATTAAAAGTTGTTGGTCATATGCTATCCACGCACATGGGACGATGACGTCAAACCACATGCTAGAGATGTTTGAAGTGTGAAGTTTGGAGTGTGAAGTTGGAGGTGTGAAGTTGGAAGTGTGAACTATGAAGTTTGAGGTATGAGTGTTCTATAGCATTTATTCGTGAAGTTTGAAGTATGAATTATGAAGTATGAAATGTGCACCACCGGTCTTTCGTAGATAAACGTGCGAATAACAAACCTATTTTGTGAAGACTCTCAAGAAAAGTAACAACATAGGGTCAAGTGGTGGAGAAAGCAAGCAGTTATTCTTGAAAGTGTTTTAATTTACGCATTTTATCTGGACCATTGGAAGATATATAGATAAAACCCCTCTAGCAAACAGATACCTAATTATATGTCTTATACGCATTTGGCGTCTTAATGCAGGACGAAAGTTATGCCGAACGCTTTCTGCATTTCTTTTGTCCTGCATTAAGAAACCGCCTGGTTTTTAAGAGACTCCTATGTTCGATAAATGTATGGTCGCTTAAACCTTGTACTACTGTAGTGTGTACCTTGTGATAAAATGCAAACGTATCCGATTTATTATCACAAGGAAACATGAAAATGGTTAAAAAATAAACACTTTCCAACCAAAGGTGCCCGACGCATGCTTGGACTCACCAACGGACCCCCCCCCCCCCCCCCCCCAAAAAAAAAGGTGATCGAAGTATGTAAAACTAGCCTAAAACTATCTATTTGAACCTCTTAAACCACTCCGAAAAACAAGAAAAACACGACCCGGAAATTTTTTCCTTTCGGGTCTATATATGTACTGAAAGGTACCTAACTACGTCAGATCAGCGGCGGAAAATACAACAGTCATGTTTTTCGTAGTCTTACAGCAAAGCCAATTCAACACCGATTTCAATCATTTTGGTCTTGATCCGTTCCAAATTCCATATGCTAAGCGGCACAGTTAGTGCTTTCCTTAAATATTGCTCGGTCTTGTCACTGCAAGACCGCGAATTTGAAAATACGCTAGAGCGAATCGATGTGACTCCCGACAGGATGCATAGAAGTATATAGGGGGATCTGTATTCGTTAATATTTTCAACAAAACGCGAATTATGGTGAAATACTATCGTAAAACATTAAACTCACCGCAATTAAAACGGCGCTTACTATTTCCAGTATGCTACGAGGCGCCAGTTTTCTTTCTCCAACTTTCCTTTTGAACGGATGCGACCATTTTGCTGTGACCCGGCTCATAATCTATTCGATATACAAATTGTCTACTACTTCCGGGCCACAGCGAAATGGCCATCTCCGTTCAAAACGAAAGTAGGAGAAAGAAAACTGGCGTTTCGTAGCAGACTGGAAATAGCCAGCACCGTTTTAACTGCGGTGAGTTGAATGTTTTTCGAATGTGTTTCAGCATAATTCGCTTTTTTGTTGAAAGGTTTAACGAATACAGACCCCCTATATATTTCTATGCATCCTGGCGGGAGTCACATCGATTCGCTCTAGCGTATTTTCAAGTTCGCGGTCTTGCAGCGACAAGACGGAGCAATATTTAAGGAAAGCACTAACTGTACCGCTTAGCATATGAAATTTGGAACGGATCAAGACCAAAATGATTGAAATCGGTGTTAAATTGGCATTGCTGTAAGACTTTGAAAAACATGGCTGTTGTATTTTCCGCCGCTGATCTGACGTAGTTAAGTACCTTTCAATACATATATAGACCCGAAAGGAAAACATTTCCGGGTCGTGTTTTTCTTGTTTTTCGGAGTGGTTCAAGGTTCAAATAGATAGTTTTAGGCTAGTTTAACATACTTCGATCACAATTTTTATATATATATATTATTAATTTTTTTATTTTTTTTGGGGGGGGGGGGGGGTGTTCCGGGTTCCATGGGTGAGTCCAAGCATGCGTCGGGCACCTTTGTTTCCAACTGCACACATTGTAAAAAAAACCCAAACAACTGGTCAGAGACATGTAGCTCGGAAATGAGTAAGTACTGCAACCAGTGATGACCAAGTATGTCAGTCGCTTTGAAACGCAAACATATGATTAGGATATACAGTACAGCCTGTCTTAAGCGACCATTAAAGAGAAATCTAAATCTAAAGCAGGTGGTAGCTTAACGCAGGGCAACAGTGATACAGAAAGCTCCTATATAAGCTGTCTGTATCACTTTTACCCTAAATTCCTGCTTTTTAAGAACACATTGTTCTCTAAATAAATGACCGCTTAAGACAGGTTCTACTGTAAAGTGTTTGCAGTAGTATAAAACAAACATGTTTGTCTCTGACACATGACAATGGTGAACACGTTGGTCGCCATAGTGAATAATCCGGGTTTACACTGTTTGAAGCGGTATAAGACAAATATGCTTGTGCCCGATACATGGCGACCGTGTAGACGGTGATTTCCATAGTACAATTATGCCTACTACTTAGCTCTTTAACCGCCAGATATATATCGTGTAGTGTGAATGTTTAGCATCTTCTTCAATATTCAAAGTTAAGCTTTATTTACCCCCTGTCCCCTCTCCACAAACAAAAACAAAAAAACAAAAAAACAAAGAACATAACAAACAACAACAAACAAACAACAACAAACAAAAAATCACACACGCTCACAAAAACACAGATGTAGCGATGTGTCAAACAGATTGGATGCTAATAAATTGCCGAATAATTGTTTCCAAAGACTATCAGGAACTCGCGCTGAAAGCGTTAACAAAATACACATTACCTTGTACACAATATATGACCACGTAGACAATAGCCAGTAATTTAATAGTGCCCATGTCTAGACCTTGAAACAGACAACCTCCGACTGCTCTGCTCCTGTTGTAACTGCTGGTTATAAAGTGTCGCAACATGTATGTGTATTGTTAACCCATACCCCGTTCTTTATTTATTCAATATTTCAATACCCACTGGATATTCATGCATGGACAAAATAGTAAGAACATTGTAGTCATTTTAGAAACAAATCTATCAAATTCCATTAGCAAACAGAGCAGACCCTGATCAGACGGCTCCTATAGGAGCCGTCTAATCTGGGTCTACTCTGTTTGTAAAAGCACGAAAACGCGTTTATATCAGGGAAAGGGTTAACCCATAGCATGCCAAGCGCGACATCCGTGGCATCTGCAAACAGATTGGATCCAGATGAGATGCCGAGTATCTCGGCATCTCATCAGGATCCAAACAATTTGACACTCGGTCAATATTTTATCAAAACCTTGAACGTATCGGTAACAAAAATAAGAAAAGAAACAAAATGCAGAAAATGAGTGTTTAAGCAGACATAATGTTCTCAGCACGATAACTTTTAACCCTTACAATGCTTACTTTTCAAATGGACCATTCCAAAATTAAAACAGGTCAAGTTTGTGGTGAACATTTAGGGATGTTTTAACGCTTACAACGCTGACATTTCAAATGGACCATTCCAGAATTAAAACATTTAGAATATTTAGGGGGTTTCCTGAAGAAAAGTGTAACATTGCAAATAGTGCAGACTGGGATGGATGGGGGCCTGTAGGATCCCTCTCATCTGGGTCTACACTGTTTGCAAAAGACATTAAGTGACTCGTGTCCCGCACAGTAAGGGTTAACATATAGTGAAAATAAGCATCTGAAAGTTTCATATATAAAATACAAGATACACGCAATTCCTCTATAAAACAACACAAAATCTGCCTTTAAACAGATTATGCTCCACAACTGGCTTAATTGCTATGATGCATTTAATAAGAATCCAAACTGTTTGCAAACATCAAATATTAACCTGTTAATTTGACAGTAAGATTGCGTGTTAAGATTAGGTTTCGGGTCTCAATGTGCGGTTTCTCTTCAATTTCTGTAAGGCACATATCGAGGGATTGGTGCAAAACTATTCTAACTCCTTCACTTTGTGATACTGATGGGACGCTGGAATATTCGGACGTCTAACCTGAACCCAAACTCTTGTTTAAGTGTATAACAGATTCGGCTGTTGTGACTAAAGGATGAAATCATAACAAGTGTAACGGTTGACACTAGTTATCATAATGAAGTGACCAACCCTCATGATAACACTACAGCTTGAACACAATCGAACAGATTACCCAATCTTTACCCTCATCCTAAGAGCGACGTGAATCGCACTTGCAAACAGCTTGGATTCAGATCAGACGCTGAGTAACACGGCCTCTCATCAGGACCCAAGCTGCTTGGCACCGGTCAGTATTTTTTCATAGATTTTCACAAATCGGTAATAAGTCATTTCATTTTTTGTTTCAAAATTGTTCTCAACATGTCAAGGGTTACCCAAACGATGTTACATACCCAGATTAACTTATAAATGGCTGAACCTTTATGTATAGGTAAACATAGGGTATCATCAGCTGTTCAACCTTCAGCCTGTTTAAAGGTGGTGTCCCTACATTTGACGCGTTTCATAAACATTTAATATATACAAAACTCATTTGTTTATATGCTGAAAAGTAGTATATCGCAAAAATCCCCATCCAATTATCGTTTACAATGACAAAACATCCATGTGTTTGATATCGCCGATCCCGGTTTTACTACCCGAAGTTTCAGTTTTATTCGGGTTGGGTTTTAGTTTCGTAACTGTTCGCCCTATTCGCGATTCTCCGACCACTTCCGAGAAAGCTATTACGTAAACAATGGAGGGATCGGGTGACCATCGGCAAAACGCGGAAGAATTTAACGGAAAAGGCGGATAATATTGTGTTGTAGAACAAAAATTATCAGTATTGATGAAATCGGTTTATTTGTATCACAGGAGCATTTTTCAATATAAATTAAAATTGGGAACCTTCATAATAATGATAGAGCATAACAAATACCAAGTTTTATGATATTATTGAAAATATGCGATCATTGTAGGGACTTCCTCTTTAAACTTCTTTTCACGATTTTTCACCAACTTCATTGTTAAAAAAAATACAAATTCGATCCAGATGAGATGCAGACAAACTGGTAATATAGTAAAATCTCTCTAAACCGGACGTTCAATGTAGTACAAATATCGGTCTTTGAGAATGATGCCAGATTAATGCAGGGTGAAAGTCATGCAGAAAGCTCCTCTAGGAGCTTTCTGCATGACCTTCACCCTACATTAAGCAGCCGCCTGACTAAAAGTACCTAAATTCTTCTGTACTAGAATTCTGGTTTAGAGAGGTTTAGCTGTATAATCAGTTTGTCTGCATCTCATCTGGATCGAAACTGTTTGCAAAATGTAATCAATAATCCGCCCAGCTATTTACTTCTTGAATATCCATGTAAGAAATAATTGCATCATGAATAATTATTAGTTTAATTTTTATAATCACACATGAAAACAGGATATTTTGGTCAAGGCAAAACTGCAGAATCATATCTATATTACTTAATTAACAAACAGAGCAGATCCTGATCAGACGGCCTCCTATAGGACCATCTGAACTGGATCAATTGTCTGCAAAGGCATAGAAAGGTGTATTTATGAAGGAAAGGTTTAAGCTTTTAATCGATGAATATTCATGTGAGAAATAAGGTATGAATATAATTAGCTTGACATTTATAATGGCATATGAAGAAGAAAGGTTTTTGTGCAGATTTATATAATTACACAACCCTTTAGTCGAATATATTCATGTTAGAAATTATGATATCAAGAATATTAATAAGATTAATTTTGAAAATGGCAGATACACACATGAACTATTTACCAAAGCAGAATTTATTAGTATCATATCTGTTTTATTCCATAAGCAAAAAGGCGATCTCTGATCAAGCAACTGTTACATGCGTCTTCTGGTCTGGATCTACTCTGTTTGCAAAGGCGTAGAAAGGCGTAATTATGGAGTAAAGGGGACAAGCAAACACAGCAGACCCTGATCACACGGGTTCTACATGAGCCTACTCTGTTAAGGCGTCGAAAAGTGCATATGTGCAGGAAAGGGTTAAAAGGACCAGATGCGAGTCACTAATGTCCTTTGTAAACAGTGTAGACCAAGATGAGAGGACTCCTAGAGGAGCCCTCTTATCAGGGTCTGCACTGCTTGTTATGTTACACCTTTCTTTAGAAAAGTCTGCACATCTTCACCATAAGCTTGGCCTGTTGGAATATTGGATAAGTCCATCTGAAAACCCACGTTGAAAGGCCGGGTTAAAGATTCTCCTTGGCGGCCGCTTAACCTATCACATTCAAGGGTCAAAGTTGATTAACAATTTGGCTGTGTTTGTACAAAATGGGACAATAATTTTCTCCATGAAATTAATAGTTTCTGATAATGATTATAACATACATACCCCCCCCCCCCCCCCCTTTTGGAGATAAAATGTTGGTGAACAATGTTTCACATGCCCATTGTTTCTTTAAATAAAACATAATTGTTACAGGATATGTTTGTTAGTTTAACCCTTTACTTGATGAAAATGCCCCTGCATACAGAAGAGACCCAGATCCTACAGATACCGTCTGATCAGGGTCTGCTCTGTGTTTCTTATGTGATATTATTGGCCTGAGACTACGAGTTATGCCATGACCAAATTAACTGTTTTTCAAGAATGCATTTATAATAATTCAGCTAATAACTATTGATAAGACCAATATTTCCTACGTGAATATTCATTAGGTTACAGTTTAACCCTTTCCCTCTTATACACGTGTTTTCATGCATCTGCAAACAGAGTAGACCCAGATTAGACGGCTCCTATAGGAGCCGTCTGATCAGGGTCTGCACTTTGTTCTAATGGAATTTGATAGATCTGTTTTATACTTTCTAAAATGACTACATTGTTTTGCCTTCCATATTTCATCATAACTAATTTTCCATGAATATTCAGGTATTGAAATTTGAAATAAACATAGAACGGGGATACGGTTAAAAGGGTGTCCTGGCGACAGAAATACAGAAGAATTATGTTATGTTACCAGATATTTTTTTAATCTGCCTTGTGCCACATTATCATGACATCGGTTCAACTTATCCTAGAACCGACATGACACATTGATGACTAAGTATGGAACGCCGTAGCTGTCTCCTGTTGTCGAATTTCTTCTTGTCTTGTTAAAATTCAGTGTTATCATGTCTAAACGTCATGTTATTATGTCGAAGTACTGTGTAAACTTGTCTGTTTCAATGCTGTCATCTCGAAACGCCGTATCATTATGTCAAAGCGCTGTGTTAACTTGCCCGTGAATTGTGTTGTTATGGACGACGGCTATGTTGTTATGTTACAAAGTAGGTTCATCTTGTTAAAGAACAATGTGAACTTGTCTATATGATATGTTATCATGGTAAATGCATGTGTTGTTTTGTCAATATGTGGTGTTGACTTGTCCAAACAACGCCTTGCTATGTTAAAATATATTGTTATTATGTTAAAAAGTGAAGTTATCTTGTCTAGAGCATGTTTGTCAAAATAGTGTGTTGTCTTGTCCATACGGCTTCCTATTATGCTGAAAAAAATGTGCTATTATGTCGCACTTTTGTGCTATTTTGTCTACCTGTCGTGTTAACTTGTTTAATCAGTGGCTTACTATGTCTGTGGCCTATGCTATTATGTTACAAATCAGTTTCATCCTGTCAAGGAGCAATGTGAGCTTGTCTATACGACATGTTATCATGTTAAGTGCACGTGCTATTTTGTCAATATATAGTGCTGACTTGTCCAAACTGTGTCTTATCATGTTAAACGGCTATGTTATTATGTTAAAAAGTAGTGTCATCTTGTGAAGCGGCTATGTTATTATGTTAAAAAGAAGTGTCATCTTGTTAAAGAACAATGTGATCTTGTCTATACGATATGTTATCATGTTAAATGCCCATGTTGTCTTGTCAATATGTAGTGTTGACTTGTCCAATGTATGTCTAATTATGTTAAGCTGCTATGTTATTATGTCAAAAAGTAGTTTCATCTTGTTAAAGAGCAATGTGATCTTGTCTATACGATATGTTATCATGTTAAACGCCCATGTTTTCTTGTCAATATGTAGTGTTGACTTGTCGAATGTATGTCTAATTATGTTAAACTGCTATGTTATTATGTCAAAACGTAGTTTCATCTTGTTAAAGAGGCATGTTAACTTGTCTATATAATATGTTATCATGTTAAACCCACGTGTTGTCTTGTCAATATGTAATGTTGACTTGTCCGTTTTAGGTCTTATTATTTTAAACTGCTATGTTATTATGTTACAAAGTAGTTTCGTCTTGTTAGAGAACAATGTGAACTTGTCTACATAATCTGTTATCATGTTAAAAGCATGTGTTGTCTTGTTAATATATAGTGTTGACTTGTCCAACTTAGGTCTTATTATGTTAAAGTGCTATGTTATTATGTAACAAAGTAGTGTCATCTTGTGAAAGAGCAATGTGAACTTGTCTATATAATATGTTATCATGTTCAACGCACGTGTTGTTTTGTCAATATGTAGTGTTGACATGTCCAATTTTTGTAACATAATAACATAGCCTTTTAACATAATAAGACATAAATTGGACAAGTCAACACTACATATGGACAAGACAACACGTACATTCAACATGATCACATATTATATCGACAAGTTCACATTGCTACTTAACATGATAACATATTATACAGACAAGTTCACAATGCTCTTTAACAAGACGACACTTCTTTGCTACATAATAACATAGGTGTTGCACATGATAAGACATTCTGTAAACAAGTTCACAGAGTGTTTCGACATAATGACACGGTTTTTAGACATGACAAGCCTGAATTTGAACAAGATAAGAAGGAATGTGACAACAGGAGACAGCTACGGCGTTCCATAACTAAGCGCCTCTGCAAAAGTCACGTTTTTAATGAATGAATGAATGAATGGTGTATTACGGCCCATCGACACTGATGGTCATATAGAGCCGAATAAATAATGTAAATAAATCTATATGATGAAATCAAATAAAAACAATCTCACTAGAATATGCAAATGTCAGTCCCGATCAACAGGATTGTAAATAAAATAAGGACAAAACATAATCGACATTCTAAAAATATACCTTCTAAATTTTAGAATATATATTAATGGCTTTTAAAAAAATTAAATATTTTTGGTATTTCTACCAGCTCAAACAGTTCCCTCAGGGAATCTGCTTGAAAGAACCTATCTCTGATTAAGATTAAATCAGGACATTCAATGAGAATTGTATAAGGCTCAAAACAAAATAAACATTCAGGTTGAACTTCACCTTTAAGTAAGAATGAATGAGTTAAAAAAAAGAATGTCCAATTCTTATTCTGGCCAATACGACTTCATCACGTTTTGAAACCATTGTGGTGAATAGAGCATTTGCTCCTTAGGGACAAATGCTCTATTTGTCACAGTGGTTTGAAAACTACGAAATCCTAAAACTTTCTTGTTCTCTAGTTGGTCCTCATTTTCGGCAGATTTAATCAAAGAGTTTGGATCTAAAAATAGCATATGGGGGAATGGGTTAATATGTCTTGTGCCACATTATCACGACATCGATTCAACTTATCCTAGAACTACCATAATATATAGAGAATAATAGGCTAGTGTCGTAGATGGGGCGCCTTTATCCGATGAGGGGAGAAAACAGCCTCAACTGTTTTTTCTCAGAGTCGGATAACGGTGTCCCATCTACGGCACTAACCTATTATTCGATTTATCCAGTCAATTTAGCTTTATCTTTTTTCATAGAGTCATAAAACATAACAATCTTGAAAAGTTTGCATTGACAATGCGGATTTTCGATCAACGGACCTCCCTTTTCATTTCCATTTAGACGTAATTAATGAGCTACCGCAGAGGAAAATAGTTCAGTGCTTACTTTCCAAGAGGGGAAAACGTGGTTGAATTTGAAAAACAAGAGGGCCATTATGGCCCTGAAATCGCTCACCAGAGGGAAAGATTTTTAAAGTTTCAACTACATGTATGTTTCTAAACAAAACTGGACACCTGTTTTGTGGGGTGTTATTTGACCCTTTCTCTGTATAATTATAATGGCAAGCTTTCTGGGATGATTTGCTTTATTATAAATATTTCCTAAGTCCAATACCGAACGTTTACCGACCGTTAACTTGGAAAGCATATATCGCACAAAAAATATGTGGAAAAGTTTCATTTTCCATTACATTTTACTACGCATAACCTAATAACTCCTTGATATATTGCGTATTTAGAAACGAACGACAACCCTTGTAGAGCACGTTTCGTAACAAAACCAGTTCACACCTGAACGTTTCGAACCCCTTCAGAATACGTTTCGTAACAAAACCAGTTCACACCTGAACGTTTCGAACCCCTTCAGAATTAGAGTACTGATGATTGTTTCAAAGCAGAAATTGTATAAAAATCGCGATTTCAACAATTTATACAAACAGAATTGTTATGGAAATGGAAAATTAAAACTTGTTAAGAATAACTGGTGATAATAACCATTGTGATAAATAGAGCATTTGCCTTAGTGATAAATAGAGCATTTGCTCCATAAGAGTAAATGCACTATTTATCACAATGGTTTCAAATCTACACGATTCTGAAATTTTCCTTTTCTCTAATTAACCCTTTTCCTCATATAAACATGTTTTCATGCATTTGCAAACAGAGTAGACCCAGATTTACCTCTTTGAATAAGCAGACGACATTTCTAACATATGACAACCCTATCACAGCTTAGCAGGACTAACCAAAATTAGCACACAGTTTGAACTCAGATCTGACACATACCGGTATGTAACTTTATATGTGGTTTGTATATGAGTTAATTACTCCTATGGAGCAAATGCTCTATTTATCACAATGGTTTCAAATCTACACAATTCTGAAATTTTCATCTTCTCTAATTAATGCTCCTTATCAGTAGATTTATTCAAAGAGGTAGGATCTGAAAAAAGCCTTTGTGATAAATAGAGCATTTGCTAATCATTGTGATAAATAGAGCAAAAGCTCCATAGGAGTAAATGTTCTATTTATCACAAAAGTTTCAAATCTACACAATTCTGAAATTTTCCTTTTCTATAATTAATGCTCCTTATCAGTAGATTTATTCAAAGCGGTAGGATCTGAAAAAAGTCTTTGTGATAAATGGAGCATTTGCTCCATAGGAGTAAATGCTCTATTTATCACAATGGTTTCAAATCTACACAATTCTGAAATTTTTCAAGAGGCAGATTCTGAAAATATCCTATGAGGGAAATGGGTTAAAAAACAGTGTGAGCAAACAGACTAATTCTGAAGCAGACAACTTGATAGAGTTTTGACCAGGAACTTGACCTATTCAGTGATTATGCAACACAGATGGATTGACCTCAATCCCTCTAGTTCAGAGGAACCTTTATAGTGTAAAATAATATTTTAAAGTATAACCAACTGGGCAGGGCCAATTTTAACCTCAGAACTATGATATTTACCAATGTCAATAAGGAATACTAAGTAAATCTATACACCAAATATCTAAGCTCTGTGACATGTAGTTTTTGACAAAAAGATTTTTGAAGTTTTCCCCATGCCTAACCTAAGTGAGGCCAGCATTCTGCTACTTGTACAGAAAACAACAGTCAGCTGGAAAAAACTGGCCACCACTCGGGCCGTGGCGGGGCCAATTTTGACCCCAGGGGCATTGTTTATATAACTTTTGTAGAGGACCTATAGGTGATGCTATGTGCCAAAGATGAAAGCTGAGAACCCTGTAGATTCAGAGGAGAAGACTTTTAAAGTTCAAATTGTTGACGCCGGACGACGGACGACAGACATCAGGCGATCACAAAAGCTCACCCTGAGCACTTTGTGCTCTGGTGAGCTAATAAGATCATTTGAATCGAGAGTCGATATGTTAATTCAAACAGACATGATTATATTCTCCCGGAGGCTCTCTGGTCAAATTCGAGTTCCGTCGTCTCTGTTTTTATTTTGTGTAGACCCAGTGCCACCTCAATGTATACAGTTGATCCTCGATATTTCGAACTCGGATCACTTGAACTTCGTTCCCTCCAAATTTTACAGTACAGAAATTGTTCTAACGTGTATCAATTGACTTAAAATATTACATGTCATTGGGAGTTTCTGCAGCACCTTAGTTCCTGCTCCAGGCGGATGGGTGACTTGTCATCTCACCAGGATTCAAACTGTTTTAATAATCTGACCGTATCGTTGAAAGAAATGCGAGATAAACTAATTGGCAAGACTTTCTACTATCAACAATTTACTCAGTAGGTTATAGGTATAGTAAAACCTCTCTATAACGGCCACTAAATTACATCAAGTATTTTGTGTTAATGGCAGGTGGCTGCTTTTTATCCCTAAATATTAACTAAATAACACAATTTAGTGGCCGCTATAGAAAGGTTTTACTGTATATGTGTATAGTTATCACATGGTTGATGATACAATATCAGACCTGCTTCATTGTGTTATCCACCAATAAGTACATGTATTACCGTTAATTTATTAGACATTACATTTACCGGGTTATTACGTGCCCGGCTAGCTCAGTCGGTAGAGCATCAGACTTTTAGGGCTGATATAACACTCAGATATCTGAGGGTCGTGGGTTCGAGTCCCACGTTGGGCGCATATATTTTGTCACATTTTCCTAACATTTATACACGTGATAATGATCTTGCAACACACGTCAGTAATGAAATTCAACTATAACTCGCCCAATTTGACCTGAGACTCAATCTTCGACATTTTTATCGAGAGTGTTCGTAAATCTCTGAGGTCCGATGTGTCTGCTTTACACTGGGCATCTAAGAGAACAAGAGGAAGGACATGACGTCCGGGTTTCTCTGTATCCCCTCCCCTCGCTCTGGGGCCTCTAATTAGCCCATAGTGATCAGAAACGGGCGTTAATCAACACAAACGAACAAACACACATAAATTACACACACACACACACACACACCTAACCCTTTACACCATGAATATTTATTTAGGATATAGTTACTGCACGGACATTCGTTGATTATTTATGATTAAACGTTAACAACATAATGTTTGACAATGCGAGACACTTCAGAATCCTATCTTTATTGATTTAGTAGCAAACAGACCCTGGTTTTACAGCTCCAACGAAGAGCCTCTGATCTAGGTCTACACAGTTTGAAAATGTGTCAGAGGTCGTATGTATGAGGGAAAGTGACAGCGTAATTCCGGTTCAAGTAATGCTGAAAGTTCCAACATGGAATTTTGGCAATAGTTTCGAGCTCCATTAATTAACCCTTTCCCTTATGCAAGCGCATTTTGATGCATCTGCAAACAGAACAGACCCAGATCAGACGGCTCCTATAGGCCAGGGTCTGCTCTGTTTGCTTATGGTATGATATAAATCTGATTATACAGCTTCTTCCTGAGCCAAAATGTCATGTGTTCATAAGCCATTATAAAAATTAATCTTATTAATATTTATGACGTCATTATTTCCTATATGAATATTCATCAGGGAAAGGGTTGATCTGTCACATCTAGAACGTTTCCTGCACTGTTTGCAAAGGTGTCAAGGTCGTCCGTATGTGCACTCCTCTGATGAATTTGATGACAATGATCAAGCACAGGGAACTTATAAGGAATATGTTTCAGATTCCTCTGATCAGTCTGATGTAATACCATGTGTGAAATCCGTTCTTGCTCTCCAGATCAACAAAGTAGCCTCTTCTAAATTTGAACTTCTGGCTCACCATGTCAATAAAGCAGACACTTCTAAATCTCAACAACACTCACCTAGTAGCATTTAAATTCAAGGTACTAATAATTCTAAGGAGAAAAGAGTGTGGGATAAAATCCATTTTTGTTTTTACTGCAAAAGTAAATATACAAACATTACAAAGCATTATCTTGGGCCTCACAAAAATGAACCTGAGGTAAAAATGGTTCTGGATCACCCAAAGAAGTCTTGCTTTACTGAAGCTGAGAAATGCAGGCAACTTTCAGAACAATATGACTGTTTTGAAAACTGGTAAAGGGACACTAATAACATGGGCAAGACCAGATAAGGAAAACACAACATACAAAGATTGTTTTGCCTTGTGAAGATTGCCGAGCATTTTTCCTAAGGAACAATTTATGGAGACATAGACAAACATGCCCCTTTATAATAACAAAACCTAAGAATCAGAAGGTGCAGTCACAAGCACAACTTCTTTTACGAACCTCAGTTGAAGTTAGTTCAGGTCTGAAAGAGAATGTCATTTGTAAAATGGCTTGTGATGAAGTTACAATTGCAGTACGCAATGACTCATTTATAGTAGCAGTTGGAGAAAAACTGTTTTGCAGACATGGGTATCTTCCTCACCTCAATACATATGTGAGCCAAAAGATGAGAGAGTTGGGACGTTTCTTGATTATAATGAGAGAAATTGACCCGAAAATCATATCCATGAAATGTGTAATGACTCCAGAGAAATACCCTGTGGCTGTAAAGGCAACAAAATTGTTGTGTAAATACAAAGAGGATATAAACAAGTATTCAAATCCTTCCCTTGCACTCAAGCTAGGCCATCTTCTGAAAAAATGTGCCGAAATCCAGACATCTTCATCGCTTATAGAATGTGATTCTGAAAAAGGAAGAAAGGCAGATGAGTTTCTTTCCCTGGCTGAAGCAGAATGAACTGACGGCATTTCCAGTTCAGCACTGCAAACATTGGCTTCACAGAAAATGAACAAAGGCGACATGCTTCCCATCAGTGAAGATGTATTGAAATTGCAAGTCTACTTCAATGATAAAACGAAGAACATTACAGACCAATTAGAAACAACATTCTCAAAACAGGATGGGATGAACTGAATCAGATGACACTTGCTAGGGTAGTTTTTTAACGGAAGAAGGGGTAGCGAGACGGAACGGGTCACACTTGAAGCATATGACAAGAGACTAAGTAAGTCTAACATTTTAAGAGAAGTTGAGCTAGCCTAAAGTGCAGTAGAAAAAATGCTTTGCTCAACTTTTGAAAGAATCGAGATAAAAGGAAAGAAAGGACGTAAAGTACCTGTTCTACTTACCCCTGGAATTCTGAAGTGTATTGATTTGCTACTAAAATGGAGGAAAGGGGCCAATGTAGACCAAAACAATCCATTCATATTTCCTAGACCTAACAACTCTCTGCAGGCTTTGAGAACAACTGATGTACTTAGAAAATTTGCACGCTTAGCAAATTTCAAATATCCCATAAAAATTGCTATAAAAGCATTATTTGGAAAGTTTTTGAGGAAACCTTTTCAATTTTGGCATTTTGAATGCACGAACTTTCGTTTAAAACCAGTGATATTTGGTATATAGTATCATCTGGTGGACCTAATATCATTCAAATTATGCCCCAGGGGTCAAAATTTGCCCCGCCACGGGGGTCACAATTTTTACTGAAAACTTTAAAAATATTCCTGTCAAAACCATATGACCTAGAGCTATTAAATTTGGTATGTAGCATTATCTAGTGAACTACTATAAGGTTTGTTGGAATTTCCCCCCTGAGTCAAAACTGGCCCCGCCCCATGGGTCTCAAGTTTTACATAGGATTATATAGTGAAACTATTCTTGTCTGAAACTGAAAGGCTTAGAGCTTTGATATTTGGTATGTAGCATCATCATTTGTCGGATCATTACCAACAGTGCTCAAATTTTGCCCCAGGGGTCAAAATTGGCCCCTTTTTCAGGTGAGCGTTCGAGGGTCATTTATGGCCCTCTTGTTTCATGTTTCCGTTACGTAATCTCCATGTGACAGATCTTCAAACACTTAGTCTGGTTAAAACCGGTGACGCAATTGAATAATTAAACACCAGCAATCTCCGTTTACGGGCGGAAACAGATCGGTGACCAATCATTTCTCAAACAAATTCTGGGGCTTAGACTGACGTCTGTAATAGGAGCGAAAATGAGAGAAAGGACAGTTTCGCACACACTCCATATAGGTTATGAAAAACGTACATGTGGATATTTTTATGCAATAATTCGCATATGATATTTAAGAATGGTATGTACGTGTTCTATGCGCGAAATAACTTGCTCGCCTGGCATACTTTCACGCTAATGTATAATTCCAGATATATTGCCTATAGTTTCGACTCTTTCCGCTTTTTACGTTGCACTTGGCTGACAAGGTAAATCATAGATAACCCTTCGGTTGTTATGACAATTATGCTGCTAAATATAGAGTTGAAGCGATAGGATGCTTATTTTTCGAAGTTGAAAAAGATATCTTGAAAAGAATATCCGATTACTTTACGCACGATATACGTGTCAAACATCAAAATGCAAACCTGCAAAAGCTGCATGCCCCCGACTTTGTGTATTCAAAAGGCATACATACTATGATATACACTAGTTCTATTACAATGGGACGGGTCGCACGAAATACTCAAAACTACCCAAAACCAAAAATGCACAATTTCAGACGTGAATACCAGGTGGGTTAAGACATTGATGATACTACCAAATCATAACAAACGCGATAAGTTGTTATGGTTAAACATAAGATGCATGCATAGGGTACTATAGTTTCGGTGCCAAAACAGTTTTATAAATATTTATACATGTCTACAGTCTTTCGGAAAATAAAATAAAATAATTTTCCTACCTACTGACCCACTTCTAAAATCTAGGGTCGGCAAAGGGCAAATAAGGGATTTTTTAATTGTGGCATCAACTAAATGATTATGGCTCTAAACAGTAACAGAACACTCGTTGAACAAAAAAATCAGACTACACTAGTACTATAACTGAGAGAGAGGGAGATATATATTATTTTGATGGTGGTCCTTCGTGCCATCCCTACCATTGCAAATAATGTGAATGATATACTTAGAAACGGTTGAAAACCTGATGTTTCTTTTTCAGAGCTTAGCAGTGAAGATGAATGTGACGACGATGATACTTGAGTCCAAGATGAGACGGATGATCCAGGGTTAGTCCAGGATGAGACAGATGATCCAGGGTTAGTTAGCGTGTCAAGATCTAAGCGCGCTTCTAAAAGGCCAGCATTGGAATTGGAGTGTAATCTGTTGCCAAAGAAGGCAAGGAATCAGACATGGCAAAAGGTATTTGTACACAAATATTTATTCAATGTTTTATTTGATTATTTCTCTGCAACGTATTTGATTTCTGTGAAATTAAATACTACTCAGTCTGGCTTTCCTCATCATTGAAATGGTTCTCTTCGAATTATGGCCTATATTTAGCTCACCAGAGCACGAAGAGCTCAGGGTGAGTGAGCTATTAGGATCGTTGGATGTCCGCCGTTCATCCGTCGTCCACAATTGGTTCGTTAACACTCTAGTGGCTATAAAACCCATTAAATCTTCATGAAACTTTGTCATGTTTGTCTGTATAGATCTAGGCAAAGTTCGAATGTGGGTCATGTCGGGTCGAAAACTAGGTCACTAGGTCAAATCATGTTAAACATGTTAAAAACTTGTTAACATTCTAGATACCACATTTTTTCACTTATCTTTAAGTAAATTGGTTTGTGTTTTGCCCTGGATGAAATCTAGCTCATGTTCGAATATGGGACACCTGTGGTCAAAAACTAGGTCACTAGGTCTATTCATACAAATAGTATGTTGACACTCTTAAGTAGTCATCTTGAAAAAAGGAGTTTCAGGCGGGTGATACAGGTCTCTCAGGGCAATCTTGTTTAATGAATATTGCATACATCTACAACTTAAATGGTATGGTTACTATGTGCAGAATCAGGTGATATTTACAGCTTTCAATAATTGCATTCGAAATAAATAAAACATGTAGTTTAGATAGCTGCCCAGGAATAATCTAACCTCAAGGAAGTTTTCCAGTAGCCCAACGCTGAACTTGGAATATGTTGTAATGTATATGGGCTAATTCATCTAGCATCAACACCGCTTACTAGAATGGTTGGATACTTATACAGTTCTTGTGTTGGAACATTCACAATTAATACATATCACCATTACCAAACCTCAATTTGACCTTGACCGAATTCGTATTTAGCGTAGAATATGTTAAATTGACTGTTTCTTGGTTAACGAGATGTTTTGGCTTCTTCTTTCATCAATTAAATTGTACTGTTTCATCTGACATCAACGCTACTTACTAAAATGGTTGTGTACTTATACAGTTGCTGCCTCGGCTTGGACTATTCTCTCTTCATACGGATCACCTAACCGTAATTTGACATTGACCTAATTTGGACTTAAAATGTTATGTGCTATTTCTTGATTAACTAAATCTTACCGTTTCGTCAAGCATCAACACCACCTACTACAATGGTTGGATACTTGCCTTTGACCTTGACCTGATCTATTTAGTGCAGTTTTTATTATATGCATGTCTTTGATGGGGCATATTATGTAAAACCCTGGAGCGGTGTGTGTCTGTGTGCGATTGTTACAAGGGCAATGCTTTTTATTCTTTCTAGAAGACATGCTTTTCATTCTAAACAGAGTATAATAATATTTGTGTTAACTTTGAAATATATATTTATAGAAATGACCTATTTACATGACCTTTATTATTTGGAGATGCATGACTATATGACAACAAGAGGGCCATGAGGCCCTGAAGCGCTCACCTGAGATAACCCCGGGGGCGGGGCCATTTTTGACCACAAGAAATCATGTGTACAACCTTGGTAGAGAACCATAAGGCAAAGCAGTATGCCATTAATTAAAGGTCTAAGCCTTATGGTTTCAGAGAAAAATAATATTTTAAATTTTTCCCATGAAAAACTGATAAGCCCTGAGGCAGGGCCAAGTTTCGCCCAGTGGTCAGGGTCGTAAGTTAAACATTCTTGGCAGAGGATTAATTGTAGAGGACCATTAGATCATGTTACATACCAAATATCAATGGTCTAGGCCGTACAGTTTCAGTAGATTTTTAAAGATTTTCCAATGAAAAACTGATAAGCCCTTGGGCGGGGCCATTTTTGGCCCAGGGGTCATAATTTGAACAATATTTGTAGAGGACTATAAGATCATGCTACATACCAAATATCAAAGGTCTAGGACTTACAGTTTCAGAGAAGAAGATTTTTAAAGATTTTCCTATGAAAAACTGATAAGCCCTTGCGCGGGGCCATTTTTGGCCCGGGGGTCATAATTTGAACAATCTTTGTAGAGGACCATAAGATCATGCTACATACCAAATATCAAAGGTCTAGGCCGTACAGTTTGAGAGAAGAAGATTTTAAAAGATTTTCCTATGAAAAACTGATAAGCCCTTGGGCGGGGCCATTTTTGGCCCGAGGGTCATAATTTGAACAATATTTGTAGAGGACCATAAGATCATGCTACATACTAAATATCAAAGGTCTAGGCCTTACAGGTTCAGAGAAGAAGATTTTTAAAGATTTTCCTATGAAAAACTGATAAGCCCTTGGGCGGGCCATTTTTGGTCCGGGGGTCATAATCTGAACAATCTTTGTAGAGGACCATTAGATCATGCTACATACCAAATATCAAAGGTCTAGGCCTTACAGTTTTAGTGAAGAAGACTTTTAAAGATTTTCCTATGAAAAACTGATAAGCCCTTGGGCGGGGCAATTTTTGGCCCGGGGGTCATAATTTGAACAATATTTGTAGAGGACCATAAGATCATGCTACATACCAAATATCAAAGGTCTAGGCCTTACAGTTTCTGAGAAGAAGATTTGTAAAGATTTTCCTATGAAAAATTCCATATTACCATATATGGAAAAAATGACCCAGCCCTCTGGCGGCCATGTTTTTTGCCGGATCAAAATTCTTTTAACTTTTAAAGTCTATCAACTGAGAAACATTTTGGTGAAAACTATATTCAAATCGGACAAGTCAATCTGGAGAAGAAGATTTTTCTAGATATTGTGTACAGTTGCCATGGCAACAAGACCGATGGCCCCACCCACTATCTTTTAACAACTTTTGAAGCACCCACCCACAGTATGTATCTGACCAAGTTTGGTTACAATTGGGCAGTTGGTTTCAGAGAAGAAGTCGTTTGTAATTGTTGACGGACAGACAGACGGACAGACGGACGCCGGACACAGGGGTATCACAATAGCTCACCTTGAGCACTTTGTGCTCTGGTGAGCTAAAAATGTGTCAACAGAGCATAATTGTTTATATTTGCAGACCAATGTCTTGGGTAGGAATGGATATTTTCTTCAATAGTAGGTAGGTATATCATAGACACTACGGATACAAGTAACTGTGAACTAGTTAATACAAGTGGAGACGAATCTACTAAGACAGAATTTCAGGCATTCAAACTTGGGGGAAAATACATATTCAAACGTCTGGTTCTATAACTGGTAAAATAACCCATAGACGACAATGCTGTTTGAATTGCAACAAGTTACAAACAAACATATCTAGACATATGGCTTCGCATCATGCATCAGAGATTGAGGTTGCCAAAGTACTGAGTTTACCCAAAACAGGTACAGAAAGAAGAAAGACCTGGATAGAATTAGAAGCTAAAGGAAATTTCAAAATGACAACGTTCCTCAAACAGGAACCGGTATGATAATACCAAAGTACAGACCAAGGTCCATGCATATAAAGCTTTTAGCCGAGTCTGTGTTTCGTTCTCAAACGTTTGATTGGTCAGATTTGAGCCAGAGGCTCAAATCTGACTAATCAAAAACTTGAGAACGATTTATAAGCATGGACCCATTTTGTAATAAAAATGGCAAGGAATATCTTCCATGTGAATATTGTAAAGCATACATAGTCAACTATGACCTGTGGAAACATCACAAAACGTGTGTTGTCAAACCAGCTTTTGTAAAACGTGATGGACCTGTTAAAAATTCTAGATTGCTTATGTCTGTAAACTGCTCAACGGGGTTGCAAAAAGATGTAATTTCAAAATTGCGTGATGGTGTGGTTAGCACAATAGTGAAGTCTGATATTTTGATAACAGAATTTGGAGAGAGGAGATACGATAAAACTGGGAAAGACCAACATGCACATCAACATATAGCGCAACGTATGCGTGAATTGGGAAGATTCGTGCAAGCAATGAAAAAGAAGGACAAAAATATATTGAATTAGGGTCAGTGCATTAACCCTGTGAGATGGAGAATAGTTATAGAAACTGTCAGTGATGTTGCCGGTTTAAAATCTGAAAATCAAAACTTTAGAAGTCCATTTTATGCCCTCAAAATTGGTCACAATTTGAAAAAGTGTGAACAGATGTTGCGAAATCAGGCCAGTGAAGATGGAGATGATGTCGTCAGAAAAAGAATGAACACTTTCATAGAATTATATGATGATGAGTGGGATGAACGTGTTTCTGCATTAGCCATAGTCTTTGGAAACTGCAATATACAATAGTGTCAAACTCTTGCCCCTTGTGGAATATGTGGTGGTGTTGTCAAAACACATCAGCAAGGAAATAAATATGGTAAAGAGCTCAAAAACCCCTGTATACACTAAATTGTTCAAATATGTTTTGGCGCAAACATTCTGTTTAATAGGAAACGGCGGTCAGGAAATTCACAGATCCTTTTACAGAATCCCCCAAGAAACCCTTCAAGTGGCCCGGATGGGAAAACTTTTGTCTGCCTTTGATAGAGGAACTGTCTCGAAGTACTCCTAAAAGTCACTGGACGACATTTCTCTTAACGAAGGTATGTAAAATGTTGTATGTATCATTGTATGATTTATTGTTGCAAAAAGTTACAAAATTATTGAAATGCAACAGAAAACTATTCGCTATGATAGCCACAGGAACCTAAGTATTCAAAGTGAGTTAGAGTAATGTGTTCTGAGTAAGAACAGATATGCAACTTGTTAGATTGAATTTCCTCCCTTAAAGGGAAATGGACAGCTCGGGTAAAGTCAGTCTTATATTGTAGATTTTGTCTTACAAACAACATATGTCCAAATCCCGTTGTCGTTCGGATGCACATAAGCGTAAAAAATAGATAATACACTATCCAGGTGAGCCCTCATTAATGAGATAGGAGGCCGCCATATTTGCTTACTCGCAATCGGAACTACTTGGTCTTTATCCTATTTGTGACGTCATTTCTACTCTCGCATGTTGTTTGGTACTTTGGCTGTACAGGGTACATACAGCTTAAGTCATTATTTCTTTTATAAAAGGCTTTGAAAGTGATTTTCGAAAAAATACCAGCATTACACTGTTCATGATAGACTTAATTTAGTCAATCCCTCGTGAAAACTACTGTCCTTACCATCGAAAACAACCAACTAATCCACTTAGTGACACTAGTGTTATCAACAAGACCCGTAAACCACCCGTCGAGGCAGACTTTCATTTGCACTGACATGGGGCTCGCCGCTACCGGAAATGTGTGATAACTAGTGCATTCTTTACTTGCCGTGTCAAAGGTCGGAACATTTGATGTCCTGCTCAATATCTCAGAAGTATTCTTTAGAAAATTAAAGGCATTGAAACGTGATGTAAAACTATGGCCAGTTTTTGACCTTTCAACGTATTCTTGCGAATTAAATGTTATTTAATAAAAATAAAATCGAAATGCATGAGCTTTCAACTTACATGGGTATTCGCCTAGACACCAATCGTATATGAAACATTTATGAACTGATTTATTTAGTGCAGTCTTTTTATTATACGCCTGTCTTTGATGGGACATATTATGTGAAACCCTGGGGCGATGTGTGTCTGTGATTGTTACAAGGGCAATGTTTTTGATTCTTTCTAGAAGACATGCTTTCCATTCTAAACAGAGTATAATAATATGTTTGTTAACATTGAAATATATATTTATAGAAATGACCCATTTACATGACCATTATTATTTGGAGATGCATGATTATATGACAAAAATGTGTCAACAGAGCATAATTGTTTATATATGCAGACCAATGTGTTGGGAAGGAATGGATATTTTCTTCAATAGTAGATGGGTATATCATAGACACTACGGATACAAGTAACTGTGAAATAGTTAATTCAAATGGAGACTAAAGATAGAATTTCAGGCATTCAAACTTGGGGAAAAATACATCTTCAAATGTCTGGTTCTATAACTGGTAATAGAACCCCAAAACGACAATGCTGTTTATATTGCAACAAGTTACAAACAAAGATATGTAGACATATGGCTTCGCATCATGCATCAGAGATTGAGGTTGCCAAAGAACTGAGCTTACCCCAAAAAGGTACAGAAAGAAGAAAGACCAGGATAGAATTAGAAGCTAAAGGAAATTTCACAATGACAAAGTTCCTCATACAGGAACTGGTATGATAATACCAAAGTACAGACCACGGTCCATGCTTAAAGCTTTTAGCTGAATCTGAGTTTCGTTCTCAAGCTTTTGATTGGTCAGATTTGAGTTCTCAAGCTTTTGATTGGCCAGACTTGAGTTCTCAAGCTTTTGATTGGTCAGATTTGAGCCAGAGGCTCAAATCTGACCAATCAAAAACTTGAGAACGAACTCATACTCAACTGAAATATTTATAAGCATGGACCCATTTTGTAATAAAAATGGCAAGGAATGTCTTCCATGTGAATATTGTAAAGCATACATAGTCCAATATGACCTGTGGAAACATCACAAAACGTTTGTTGTTAAACAAGCTTTTATAAAAAGTGATGGACCCGTTAAAAATTCTAGATTGCTTATGCCTGTAAACTGCTCAACGGGGTTGCAAAAAGATGTAATTTCAAAACTGCGTGATGATGTGGTTAGCACAATATTGAAGTCTGATATTTTGATAACAGAATTTGGAGAGAGGAGATACGATAAAACTGGGAAAGACCAACATGCACATCAACATATAGCGCAACGTATGCGTGAATTGGGAAGATTCGTGCAAGCACTGAAAAAGAAGGACAAAAATATATTGAATTAGGGTCAGTGCATTGACCCTGTGAGATGGAGAATGGTTATAGAAACTGTCAGTGATGTTGCCGGTTTAAAATCTGAAAATCAAAACTTTAGAAGTCCATCTTATGCCCTCAAAATTGGTCACAATTTGAAAAAGTGTGAACAGATGTTGCGAAATCAGGCCAGTGAAGATGGAGATGATGTCGTCAGAAAAAGAATGAACACTTTCATAGAATTATATGATGATGAGTGGGATGAACGTGTTTCTGCATTAGCCATAGAGTCTTTGGAAACTGCAATATACAATAGTGTCAAATTCTTGCCCCTTGTGGAATATGTGGTGGTGTTGTCAAAACACATCAGCAAGGAAATAAATATGGTAAAAAAAACCCTGTATACACTAAATTGTGCAAATATGTTTTGGTGCAAACATTCTGTTTAATAGGAAACGGCGGTCAGGAGAAGCACAGAGATTGAATAAAGAGGACTTCTTTAAGGCATCCATAAACCCAAATGTGGATGAAGAAATAAAAAGGAACTTAACAAAATTTGAACAAGAGTTGTGTACATCACACATGAGGGTTGAGACCAGGGGAAAGTCTGGAAGGAAAGTCTTGTTCACTAAAGAAATGAAAGACAATGTTGAGTTTCTGTTGAAATTACAGAAAGGCTTGGGTAATATTTCGTTTCACCCAGTAACAATAAGCCATATAGAGGAACACAAGTTTTAAGAGAAGTTGCAAATGAAGCCAGTCTTAAACATCCTGAGCGGATAACGTCTACAAATTTGAGAAAACAATTGGGAACCTTATGCCAAGTTTTGGGATTGACTGAGACCCAACAGGATATATTGGCTCGTTTTATGGGACATGATATAAGGGTCCATCCTCAATTTTACAGATTGCATCAAGGGACTGTTGAAATAGCACAGGTGTCGAAAGTTCTTCACTGCCTGAATTCTGGACGGCTGTCGGAGGTCAAGGATAAAATATTGTAAGATACTGATGTGAATGATGATGTTGGTAACTCATTGTTTTATCTTTATTTTAATCATGGTTAAAAGGGTCATCACGTGCCCGGCTAGCTCAGTGGGTAGAGCATCAGACTTTTAGGGCTGATATAAAACTCAGATATCTGAGGGTCGTGGGTTCGAGTCCAACGTTGGGCGCATATACTTTGTCACCTTTTCCTAACATCTATACACGTGATAATGATCTTGCAACTCACGTCAGTAATGAAAATCAACTATAACTCGCCCAATTTGACCTGAGACTCAATCTTCGACATTTTTATCGAGAGTGTTCGTAAATCTCTGAGGTCCGACGTGTCAGTGCTTTACACTGGGCATCTAAAAGAACCAGAGAAAGGACATCACGTCCGGGTTTCTCTGTATCCTCTCCCCTCTCTCTGGGGCGTCCAATTAGCCCATAGTGAGCAGAAACGGGCGTTAATCAACACAAACAAACAAACACACATAAAATACACACACACCTAACCCTTTACACCATGAATATTTATTTAGGATATAGTTACTGCACGGATATTCGTTGATTATTTATGATTAAACGTTAACAACAAAATGTTTGACAATGAGAGACACTTCAGAATCCTATCTTTATTGATTTAGAAAGTTCCAACATGGATTTTTGGCAATACTTTCGAGCTCCATTAATTAACCCTTTCCCTTATGTAAGCGCATTTTGATGCATCTGCAAACAGAATAAACCCAGATCAGACGGCTCCTATAGGTCAGGGTCTGCTCTGTTTGCTTATGGTATGATATAAATCTGATTATACAGCTTTTTCCTGAGCCAAAAGGTCATGTGTTCATAAGCCATTACAAAAAAATAATCTTATTAATATTTATGACGTCATTATTTCCTATATGAATATTCATCAGGGAAAGGGTTGATCTGTCACATCTAGAACGTTTCCTACACTGTTTGCAAAGGTGCCATGGTCATCCGTATGTGCAATCCTCTGATGAATTTGATGCCAATGATCAAGCACAGGGAAATTATAATGAATATGTTTCAGATTCATCTGATCAGTCTCATGTAATACCATGTGTGAAATCCCTTCTTGCTCTCCAGATCAACAAAGTAGCCTCTTCTAAATTTGAACTTCTGGCTCACCATGTCAATAAAGGAGACACTTCTAAATCTCAACAACACTCACCTAGTAGCATTAAAATTCAAGATACCAATAATTCTAAGGAGAAAAGAGTGGGATAAAATCCATTTTTGTTTTTACTGCAAAAGTAAATTTACAAACATTACAAAGCATTATCTTGGGCCTCACAAAAATGAACCTGAGGTAAAATGGTTCTGGATCATCCAAAGAAAACGACAGAAAGAAGTATTCCTTTACTGAAGCTGAGAAATGCAGGCGACTTTCAGAATATGGCTGTTTTGAAAACTGGTAAAGAGACACTAATAACATGGGCAAGACCAGATAAGGAAAACGCAACATACAAAGATTATTTGCCTTGTGAAGATTGCCGATCATTTTTCCTACGGAACAATTTATGGAGACATAGACAAACATGCCCCTTTATAATAACAAAAACTAAGATTCAGAAGATGCAGTCACAAGAACAACTTCTTTTACGAACCTCAGAAGAAGTTAGTTCATGTCTGAAAGAGAACACTTTAAGCATATGACAAAAGACTAAGTAAGTCTAACATTTTAAGAGAAGTTGAGCTAGCCTTAGGTCCAGTAGAAAAAATGCTTTGCTCAACTTTTGAAAGAATTGAGATAAGAGGAAAGAAAGGCCGTAATATACCTGTTCCACTTACCCCTGCAATTCTGAAGTGTATTGATTTGCTACTAAAATGGAGGAAAGAGGTCAATGAAGACCAAAACAATCCATTAGACCTAACAACTCCCTACAGACTTTGAGAACTGAATTGCACGCTTAGCAAATTTGAAATATCCCAACAATTTGACTAGCACAAAATTACGAAAACATGTTACAACAGTCTCGCAGATTCTCAATCTTTCCAAAAACGACCTGGAAGTCATGGCAAATTTTATGGACCATGATATTGAAATTCACAGATCCTTTTACAGAATCCCCCAAGAAACCCTTCAAGTGGCCCGGATGGGAAAACTTTTGTCTGCCTTTGATAGAGGAACTGTCTCGAAGTACTCCTAAAAGTCATTGGACGACATTTCTCTTAACGAAGGTATGTAAAATGTTGTATGTATCATTGTATGATTTATTGTTGCAAAAAGTTACAAAACGTTTGAAATGCAACAGAAAACTATTCGCTATGATAGCCACAGGAACCTAAGTATTCAAAGTGAGTTAGAGTAATGTGTTCTGAGTAAGAACAGATATGCAACTTGTTAGATTGAATTTCCTCCCTTAAAGGGAAATGGACAGCTCGGGTAAAGTCAGTCTTATATTGTAGATTTTGTCTTACAAACAACATATGTCCAAATCCCGTTGTCGTTCGGATGCACATTAGCGTAAAAATAGATAATACACTATCCAGGTGAGCCCTCATTAATGAGATAGGAGGCCGCCATATTTGCTTACTCGCAATCGGAACTACTTGGTCTTTATCCTATTTGTGACGTCATTTCTACTCTCGCGTGTTGTTTGGTACTTTGGCTGTACAGGGTACATACAGCTTAAGTCATTATTTCTTATAAAAGGCGTTGAAAGTGATTTTCGAAAAATTACCAGCATTACACTGTTCATGATAGACTTAATTTAGTCAATCCCTCGTGAAAACTACTGTGCTTACCATCGAAAACAACCAACTAATCCACTTAGTGACACTAGTGTTATCAACAAGACCCGTAAACCACCCGTCGAGGCAGACTTTCATTTGCACTGACATGGGGCTCGCCGCTACCGGAAATGTGTGATAACTAGTGCATTCTTTACTTGCCGTGTCAAAGGTCGGAACATTTGATGTCCTGCTCAATATCTCAGAAGTATTCTTTAGAAAATTAAAGGCATTGAAACGTGATGTAAAACTATGGCCAGTTTTTTACCTTTCAACGTATTCTTGCGAATTAAATGTTATTTAATAAAAATAAAATCGAAATACATGACCAACATGCACATCAACATATAGCGCAACGTATGCGTGAATTGGGAAGATTCGTGCAAGCACTGAAAAAGAAGGACAAAAATATATTGAATTAGGGTCAGTGCATTAACCCTGTGAGATGGAGAATGGTTATAGAAACTGTCAGGGATGTTGCCGGTTTAAAATCTGAAAATCAAAATTTTAGAAGTCCATCTTACGCCCTCAAAATTGGTTACAGTTTGAAAAAATGTGCAAAGATATTGCGAAATCAGGCCAGTGAAGTTGGAGATGATGTCGTCAGAGAAGGAATGAACACTTTTATAGAATTATATGATAATGAGTGCGATGAGCGTGTTTCTGCATTAGCCATAGAGTCTTTGGAAACTGCAAAAAACAATAGTGTCAAATTCTTACCTCTTGTGGAAGATGTGGAGGTGTTGTCAAAACACATAAGCAAGGAAATACATATGGTAAAGAGCTCACAAACCCCTGTATACACTAAATTGTGCAAATATGTTTTGGCACAAACCATTCTGTTTCATAGGAAACGGCGGTCAGGAGAAGCACAGAGATTGAAAACAGAGGACTTCTTTAAGATATCCATAAACCCAAATGTGGATGAAGAAATAAAAAGGAACGTAACAAAATTTGAAGAGTTGTGTACATCACACATGAGGGTTGAGACCAGGGGAAAGTCTTGTTCACTAAAGAAATGAAAGACAATGTTGAGTTTCTGTTGAAATTACAGAAAGGCTTGGGTAATATTTCGTTTCACCCAGTAACAATAAGCCATATAGAGGAACACAAGTTTTAAGAGAAGTTGCAAATGAAGCCAGTCTTAAACATCCTGAGCGGATAACGTCTACAAATTTGAGAAAACAATTGGGAACCTTATGCCAAGATTTGGGATTGACTGAGACCCAACAGGATATATTGGCTCGTTTTATGGGACATGGTATAAGGGTCCATCGTCAATTTTACAGATTGCATCAAAGGACTGTTGAAATAGCACAGGTGTCGAAAGTTCTTCACTGCCTGAATTCTGGACGGCTGTCGGAGGTCAAGGATAAAATATTGTAAGATATTGATGTGAATGATGATGTTGGTAAGTCATTGTTTTATCTTTATTTTAATCATGGTTAAAAGTGTGCAATGTTAGGGTTACTATTAAAATATTAGGTTCATGTATTATTAGCCTGAAGTAAGGGTAGTGGTAATGTAATGATGGTTATTTATATGGATATTACATGTAATTACCCTGTTTTTGGTGAAATATGAAAACTATTCACCAACATTAATAGATGGAAAAGTAGTAAAGTCAAGCAGGCAAAGCCACATGCAAGACGCAACCACCACCAAAACACCGATAGACAGCATGACACACACACACACACAACCACACACCCAAACGCACACACACATACGAAATGAACACAGAAAACACCAAAAGACACACAAGAAACAGGGACAAACGTTCCACAACATGAACAAACCACAAGCACAAAGACGCAAGGCAAACAAAAGGAAGGGTGACAAAGAGAGTACCGCATTGGCACGGTCAGCAGCAAAAACACCACTGGGGGTTTAAACCGGTTTACGGACGTCCTAACCTCACACTTCTCTCAAAGTAAACATATTCTAAAAAAATGCCTAGCCTTACAGGTCCGAAAATATGCCATAAAATAAAGAGACTTACATTTCTTAAAGTTGATACTTTTTCTATTCTATTCTATCATAAAATGATGATAAATTTCATGTCATCATGTCTATAGCAGAAGAAATGAAATTTACAAAATAAACAATAATTCACAATATTTGCATCATACAATGTATAAAATTAAAATATCTGAGCATATTCTAAGAATTATGCATTTTAAATACGATTTTACAGGGGAATACATTATATGACTTAACCCTTTTCCTGTTCTGTGTTTATTCCAAATTTTGATACCTACTGAATATTCATGTAAGAAATATTTATTAAGAAATATGGAAGGTGGAACATTGTAGCCATTTTAGAAAGTAAATAAACAGATCTTCCATATTCCATTAGCAAACAGAGCAGACCCTGATCAGACGGCTCCTCTAGTGAAAACACGTTTATATATGAGGGAAAGGGTTAAAATTCTAAACTGTTGTACAAAAATGTTAACAAGGGTAAAGCAAACCAAGTTCTACCTAATACATATTTTAGTACACACCCTGTAATTGGCTGATAATCATAACATCTGGCTGTACTGACGCGAAAATGGGCGAATGTAAACATCGTTTTTAGCTTGTGAATAAGGACACTGTCATTAGGTAAAATGGAGAGAATTTTATATCGTGCTGTTGACCCCACGGAAATAGGGGGAAAAAAGATGCTAACTCTAAGAATACGGCTATCCCCCACAGATATTACCGCAATATCTCGGAATGAGTGTATACTTAAATACCAATGAAGGCAATGTCATAGGTATTCCAATTCATTCCGCGGTACAGGGAGCTATTCTAGGATAATACAAGAATACGTTCAGGTGGGAATGGCTAGAAACCGTCGTTGCAAGTGAGCGTCTGTCCGCTGCTATCCGCAAAGATAACATCGATGGAAAAGCGAAATGCGTTTCGTGTTCCAGAATAATTGCGTATTGAGTTTATAAAAAAAACAGACAGAAAAGAAGATGCCTGTAGTAATGTAAATTGTATATATCAAGTCAGTCATGCCTCTCCCTAGTCATATTATAAAATTGTTCTAAATGTTTTATTTTGGTGCTTTGTATTCACATTTGCATCCATTACAGTTCTCAGAATTGGTCTCGGGAGATCCCACAAAAGCCTTCAAAAATGCTGAAAATGAATTTTTGTTAAAATCTGTCTTTGGTTTACCTTATATAATAAAGGGGATAATGAACACTATTTTCAATAACATCAGAACATATTCGGTAAGGATTCATTGCACTATGATCAGTTGTTATTTAAAACACTGCAACCTTTACAGCCTAGCGTGTAAGGCTGCTCGAGAGAATTTACCGTTACATGTAACGATGTTTAGATTTGTCTTGTTTTGTGTTCAACAAATATAAACCTCAAAAGAGGAAAACGTAGAATATGAAATCCTAGTTTTCAAATAATTCCAGTGCTATAGATGACCTTTTTTAATAAAATAGTTCTATTAAGATATAAAGTAAAAAATACACTCTTCTTAAGAGAGTACATGTAGTCTGACATTATGAGTTATATAAAGTCACTCTACATATATTTATGTCTCGCATGACAGTGGTGTGGGAGACATATTGATTTACTCCTTTATGTCTGTCTGTCTGCCTGTCTGTCCGTCTGTCACAAAATCTTGTCCGCTCTCTAATTTTAAATGTTCTCATCCAATATTCACAAAGCCTTATAAAATGTTTATAGCTATAATATCTAGGCCAAGTTCAATATCCAGCAAGATTGGTTCAGGAACTTCAGAGTTATGGCCATTTATTTAACCAAAATTGGCCTTTTTAGCCTTGTCCGCTCTCTAAGTAAAAAACGTCTCATCCGATCTTCACCAAACCTTAAAAAATGTTTATGGCTATATCTAGGTCATCTTCAATAACCAGCAATATTGAACTAGGCACTTTGGAGTTATGGCCCTTGAATAATACAAAATTGGCCATTTTAGCCTTGTCCACTCTCTAAGTCATAAAGTTCACATAGATAGCTCCATGCAGAATGTTGAGAACCAACTTATTGCACAAACGATACATCTTCAGTAAGGCGCATATTTCAAAAACAAAACCCCTTATGCCTCAACCAAACACTTAGAATTGTCGCAAGAGGACGATTCTAATAGTCACAACATAGGATTTGATGGAGGCATGAAGGAAAAAAACATTAGAAAAAAGTGGTTTATGCGCTCATAATTATCTGTAGCCATGTTAATGCTTTAAGGGGTTTCTTTGCTGGACAGCGACAGCAACAACGAGGATGAATCACTTCAAAGTAAACCAAAATCGGATGAATCACTTCCAAGTAAACCAAAATCCAGTAAGTACTTGACATCCACATACTTTTTTTATGACAGCAAGATTTACCCCCAAACCCCTAAATTATGTCCCTAACCCCTCTAGAACACTTTCTTACAATATTTTAATTCAAACTACATTAAAACAATCCAAAAATAATGTTAAATACACGTTCACTTATAGTTTTACGGTGTCTCCAAACCCTCCACAAACACCATAACACATATTCATGTAATTCATATAGTTCAGCTGTAAGCTTGGAAAATTTTGTCACCAACCCCATAGAATGCTTTACTATATTTTTATTGAGAATGTATGACAGTAAAAATATGATTTTAGCTCACATGAGCAATAGGCTCAAAGTAAACTATTGTGATCGCCCACCGTCCGGCATCCATCAATACTATTGTTTGTTGATTGATCCTGTGTTTATTTGTCTACTGCTGCGGTGTCCCAGGAACTAGTGCAGGAAGCGGGTGGCTAGTGTGTCTAACACTGAATTTCCACGCTTCTTTGTTCTGCGGATGTGTACCACCAATGCACCAATCTGATCACGACTTTCTTGGTATTTCTCTACAGCCAGGAATGGCCCTACTCGTGAAGTGGTTACAATAGCTCGACTTTTTCTTCGAAACAGACGAGCTAAAAATGCAATAACTATCAAATATCTTTCAAGCTAGTCAAATGTGTATATCTAAGGTACAATAGAGAAGAGTCAGAAGACCTTATTATTTCCCAATAAACGCATTTATGCTAAAACAGGGATGTCTATTGAAAACAGTTTGGTAACCCAGTGTCTGATCAGGCTCCTAACTGGTTGCCATTCAGATAAAGAAATTTAAATTGTCAAAGTTGGTGTGTGGATACATCTTGGAGTGTCGCGTACCCATTTCGGGTCGCTGCAATACCTTTTAGTATTACCAGTCAGAGCAAATCCTTGGAATTTGATTGGTCAGTTTGCCAAAATTTGCCGGGGTGTACAGGACCGTATTCGCCGGCTTCCACGGGAAATACAGAAATCAATTTTGACGCGTGACGTCGTTTTTTTATCGTCGATTCGAAATTTCATATCGTGCTTACTCCATTAATTCTAGACGGATTGCGACCAAATAATCATCCTCATATTTAAACACATTTCTTTTCAGATTTATAGCAATCTACATGAGTGCAGAACGTACGTTATACATTTTGACCCATCTAGGCTGCTGTAATCAATGTAAACAGTATTCACATCTTTACGGAAGTGTCAGTAAGATGTAAATAAAGAAATGAATCGCAATGGTTTTTATTGTTGTTGTTTTTTTGCCAAAAAACTATACATATAATCCGATTTGTAGCAGAATTGAAAATTAATTCCATGATTAAAGAAAAAAAATATGGACATTATTAAAATTAGTTATTTTACATGTATAAAAGGAGGTAAATGCCGTCGTCTGCTGCATTCTAAATGTAAACAATGGCGAAACGATTTGCATCACACAGCGACATGGAAATTGAGGGAAAAAGGGCAAACATGATCCTCCGAAAACGCCAACATACGATCAGCAAGTTTTAAAATTGTACTTGAGAGAGAATAACAAGGATGAAAACATCGAAACTATGACTTTGGATGAGCTGGACCAGACACTATCTCATTTCTCCCTGGAACTCCGTAAAACGGATGGAACTGAATACAAAACATCTTCTCTTTAAAACATTAGACACAGCCTTAACAGGTATTTGAATGCACCACCTCACAATAGGAACATTGATATTATACCTGACCCTGACTTTTCAAAATCGAACCAGTGTTTTAAAATCGCAATGTCCGACTGAAATCCATTGGAAAAGGTGTAACGGCACACCACCCATGCATCGCCGATGTCGACTTCCAAAATCTATATTCAAGCCTTCACATGAGCACCGACACACAAACAGGTCTACTAAATAAAGTTCAATTTGAAATACAACTGTAGATCTACTTCTGTAGAAGAGGGTCAGAAAACAGCTGAAATGACAAAAGTACAAAAACGAGTCATGCAGGAAACACCACATACAGTCGCCCGAACAGCAACACAAGGAAACAGCAAATGTATATAACTATAAAAACATCAAGAGACGCACAAAGACAAAACAAACATACAATAGGGGGGAGATGGAAGTACCGCCTTGGAACGGTCAGTGACAAAAGTCACTGGGGGGGGGGGGGTTAAATCGGTCAACCTCACACTTATTCCATCCCCACCCTAAAAGACAAAAAGTCAACCTTCAAATTGTGCACGGACCCACAAACTGGTGAAAAGTATGTAAAAAAGGCGTGCTTTTAACTTACAAAGAACAGAAGAGAGAGAGAGAGAGGATGGGTATACAGGTATAATGTCGAGTGATAACTCACTTTTGTGCCTAGTCTTTCATAGAAAGCCGCTGCACATGCTAATATCAATATTTCCCTTCATTATTATTGATATTTTACAGTTTTCATTTTCTGGCATATGCTACGTCTTTCTGTTTTTCAAGAAAAACTCTGCGCATCGTTCCGCACGTAAATCCAGGACGGAACGATTCAAGAGACATATTGAGCAAAATAAGTATGTTTGACCACATAATTCACGTCAGTCCTGTAAAATAACTGTATTTCAATCAAATTTTGTCAGAAAAAAGTTAACTGTACTCACCGATTGCGTTTATTTATCTGATTTGAATCACTCCTACACTTTTCATCGCTGACCCTGGCCTGTTTTCCGGGAATTCCCTTGATTTGCATACGAGGTTAACGGAACTTGTTCACGAAGTAATTATTTAAACGAAATCCGCTGGAATTTTTGCTTTGTCACGCAGAATTGCAGTCTCGTAATCCTTCCACTTGTGGACTTTACTCAATGTTATAATATTGACAAATGAGCGGTTTCGGTGCTTGTTGATAATAAACGAGTTGCCAATAAGGAGAATTCGTTATTGTTGTTGTTCCGTTGTATGATCTGCAAAAGCGAGCGAGACAGTTCTCATTCACCTTAGGCAGAACTTGAAGTTTTTTCACTCCAGATCCATGCAAAAGAATACCAAATCTGTCAGATATGTTGAATAGGAAAAAACAGTCTTCTGAGGGGTTGTTTTCACAAAGAATAGATCTACATTGGGCGCTGGAGAAATCGCCTAGTGACGAAATCGCCTACAATTAGATACATGTATATAGTAAACAAATTGGAGAAATCGCCTAGAAAGCAATTATATAGTGTTTGTATTTTGCACCTATGGTACAGGTAGTGATAACATGACAGAACTATAAAGAACGTTTGTAACAAGAATAAATTGTCCTGTTGTGTTGTTTTCCAGATCAAGATTGGACTATCAGTCCAGCCCCTGATCACCACCTGGAATTTGATATAGCCCAATATTACAGGGTTTGAAAAATATATACCGAATATTAGCAGAAAGTGAAAATGTTCTTGTTAGATTATCTAGATCCAATAAATTTTAGAAAAGCAATATTAGTTTATTACAAAATGTCGGTTACCACAGTAAAAAAAAAAAAATTGTTTTATCAATAAAATATCTACGTAAAGTGTCTATTGTTAACCCTTTATTTCACATAAATATATTTACACATGTATGTTGGAAAACAGAATATACCCAGATCAGACATCTTTTGTAGGAGCCATCTGACCAGAGTCTGCTGTTTGCTTATGGAATTTGATCCGTTTCTTATATGAACTCACTTTCTTTAAAGGCATATGTACGCTTGATATTTTGGTATTGGTTGGAAATTGGGTCATATTAACAAACAGAACAGACCCTGATTACGCTGCCATATATTATTGCTATTTGAATATTTACTGGACCCAGATCCTCTGACATGAAGTAAGACTCATATTATAACTGAGGCAAACATAAGGCAATTTGGTATAATTAACATTCCCTGTCGAATTCTATGTTGTGGTTAGGGGCTATACTGATCGTTCAATACTGTTCATTACGATCTGGAAAACAATACCACATAACAATTTAATTAAGTCGGTGGTCCTATTAGGAATTATTCAATTCATATAAAGTGACGTATCAGGGGATCAGTCATTTGCCCATTATAATATATTGCTATTCGAATATTTACTGGATCCAGATCATATTACAGTAAGTAAGACTCATGACATTTTCATTCACTCTGCAAATTTGCCATAACATTTGATATATCAGTATCGGTCTTTTTCAGTTTCCTGTCAAATTCTATGTAGTGATCAGGGGTTACACTGATCGGATCCAGACCATCTGACTAGACATAAGACTCATACTAGACTTGTCCCGTGCGTATGTCATTCATACTTTCTGTATAACTGTTATAATTATCGCTCCTTATATATAAATATATTCTGTCAAATTAATTCTATGTAGTGATCAGGGGCTACACTGATCGACCAATCTTGATCATCTGGAAAATAATAGATCTAACCAACCCAGAACAATATAATCTTGTTACAAACATTTTTTATAGTTCTGTCATGTTATCCGTCCTGTACCATAGGTGCGAAATACAAACACTATATAATTGCTTTCTAGGCGATTTCTCCAATCGGTTTACTATATAACTTATTGTAGGCGATTTCGTCACTAGGCGATTTCTCCGTTTTGTAACTTATCCAATGCTTTGGGAAACGGAACGTTCAGCTTAAGCCGGTGCTAGAGAACAATTATGTAGCACATTTTATAACTGAGAAGCCTCAATCAAGCTGAAACTACATTTTCAGTCTTTCTTTGTATTGTTGACTTCCGGATGGTCACGCATGTATGATGTAAATCGACAGTACGATAATTTTCTTTGTTGAGTTAAAGGTTACATCGTGTATCCTGAATATCTCAGACTTAATTACATAGATCTATATATAAAAAGAACGTCTAGATCTTTTAAGCAAATTCCTTGTTGCTACGTTTTTAAAGTTCAAGAAAGTCATATCTGTTAAGGCGAGCGAGACAGTTCTCATTCACCTACGACATAAATGGAATTCTTGGTAAATTTCGATAGCAATGTAAATTGCTTCCGTCGTTTAGGAGTTCTGGCCCTTTATCTGCAAAAACTGACTTTTAAATGTCTTGTCCGGAAAGTATTTGTCTAATCCTCACCAAACTTTACACTTTTGTGGGTTCGATAGCCAAATAAATCGTTTCAGTCATTGTGGAGGTTTATTTGCATCGGCGCACGTATTCTGTGTCGCAGTGCCGTAAAACCCAACTCATCCATCCTTTATTTGCTCTATTTCTGTGACAAAAAAAACGTTCGTGTTATTCGGTGTGCTCGACATTTTGAACCAATTTCTGGGACACGGTAAATATGTTTGTCGGACTAAAGACGCCAAAACAAAAATATATATAGTGGATATACTATTTATCGGTGAATACCGGATATCGGTGAAAATATTCCGACTACGCACGCGTGCGCAACTAACCGGTGTCTACTTCCGCTGAGCTTTGTTTACCTTGGTTCGCGCTATCTGTCAAGAGAGAAAATGTCATTTTTACGGGTGAGTATCAATATTTTTTTTGCTTTTTCATACAAACTTATTTAAAAAACAATGTTTCAATTCATGCATTTCAGAAATATTTTGTATTAACTTGGAAAACAAGATTTGTTTCATTGCCGTCTGCAAATGTGAACCGCAGCCGCCCACTTCCGATCCGAAGAAACTACTGGGTTAAACTTTTTACAAATATTTCGTTTTGTATAGCGAGTTTCAAAAAGTGATGAAAATTGCTCAAAAAGTAAAAATAAAGTTGTAAGAATGATGTCTTCATCTGACAGTTAAAAAGAACTGCATTTTTTTCTTCTTTACATTTTCAGCTCCCATTACATAATAAAAGGAAGAGGAGAGTCTATGACCCTAAGTTGTTGACTTTGGCGTATAGAGATGTAGTTGAAAGTGGTACATCAGTTTGCAAGGCTGCAAAGAAGTTTGGTGTTCCAGAGAGTACCTCACGAGACAGAACACTTGGCAATCAACCAGTTCCTACAACAGAAATATTTCCTACTAACCCTGGGCCACCACCCAAGCTCTCTACTGAAGAGGAAAGTCAGCTTGTCAACCACGTTACATACATGGCAAATATTGGATATGGCTATTCCAGGAAGGAATTTTTGACCTTGGCAACAGACTATGCAGTGAGTCTCCATAAAAAGAAGGATACAGACCCTGCATTTGCACAGTCTTGGTTTGACAGTTTTAAAAAGAGAAATCCAGAATTAGCATTATCTAAGCCTCAAAAGTTATCAGTGGTTCGGGCCAAATGTACATCAGAGAGTGTGCTAAATAATTATGTCTCTGCTCTGGAAGATGTGATGGACAAAAATGGTTTGATTGACAAACCTGAAAAACTCTGGAACATTGATGAGACTGGCATAGTTATAGAGCACAACCCAACTCATGTTCTGTGTGAGAAGGGGACCACTCCACAATGTATAACTTCAAGCAGAGGTAAAAACATCACAATCATTGCCAGTGGAAGTGCAGTAGGAACACGCCTTCCTCCATATTATGTTTTCCCTGGTAAGAGGTGGAACAATGATCTACTAGCCGGATCTTGTCCTGGCTCAGCAAGCACTATGAGTGACAGTGGATGTCCAACTCAACAGTGTTTATTGACTACCTTGAGGGACATTTTCTCAAGCATGTCTCCACAACTGGATCACCATTGTTGATTATGTTTGATGGTCATAAGTCACATGTGAACTTAACACTTACAGAATGGGGTAAAGCTCATAACATTATATTTTATGTTTTAACTCCGCATACCTCCCATGTTACCCAACCACTTGATGTTGGGTGCTTTGGACCACTGAAAAATGCATACTATAGTGAGTGTCAGGCATTTCTAAGGAGAAACCCAGGTATGACAATTAACCGCTACAATGTTGCAAGTATTTCTAGCAAAGCGTACAACAAAGCATTGAGCCCTGACAACTTGATTTCGTCATTCCGTAAGACAGGCATTTACCCTCTTGAAAGAAAACAGATAAAATCAAAACTGCTCCATCTATAATTTACCAGCAGGCTGATAATGAAACTCTGGTTGCTGAAAGCCAGTCAACTGTGAAAATAAGCTGTTTCCTTGATGGAAAGAAAATTACAAACATAAGTGAGAACCCTAAAAAGAGGAAGTCCCACCCATCTGTTACTGGCAATTTGATGTCTCCCTCAAAGGCACAAATTCTGAAAAAAAAATCCATATTGACATGGATAAACCTTCCAAGTCAAAGATCAGAAAAAACCCCAAAATCAGTCATGTCTCCAAAGCCTAGTACATCAAAAGTTAACTCATGTCCTGTACGTGCACTTTCAGTAGAAGACAGTGACAGCGATATATCAGAGTCCATCCTGACTGATAGTCAGGAATCTGTATGTTGTGTCTGTAATAAATTCAGACCGGATACCCTCAACCTTGAATACATACTTGAATTTATTCAATGGGGACAGTGTGACAAATGTGCACATTGGATCCATCTCAAATTTTGCACCAAAGTCAAGTGCTTAAGACGGGGCTCAACATTCTTGTGTCCCCACTGCAATTAAAAACAGACATATATTGATAGTTTTTAGCAGTTTTTTATTACTGTACATAGCGATTGATTAATATTTGTTGGAAGTTTAATCCAGTACATGACAAACAACTGCTACACATGACGTCATATGACCTTTGGGGGATTTTTACTTGTACACCGAAACAATGGTGTTGGCCAAATGCATTTCAAAAAGTGGACAGGATGGACTTAATTTGTGAGGAGTTTCTACAAATGACTCGTGTTACATGTTTAGGAGGTAAGTGCACATAAAACAGCAGATATAGATTGTTTCTTTTGTACTTTGTGTTAACTGAAATTCCGGTCTTAAATTAACGTCATCGATATCTAGTATCACCAGGATACATGTAGTTTGAAAAGAAGGTGAGCGAAACAGTTTTCATTCACCTCTTTAACCATTGAGTACAACTAGGCGTCTGTTATCAAGTTTCTTACTCAATTGCTTCATTTTCCCAACACATTTCGCAGCTTGAGCTGGTGTTTCGCTGAATCGAAATTCGGGGAAAGCAGAGTGATGCCTGCCAGCCTGAAAGGAAAAGAGATTTTCAGGAGCGAGAAACTCCATCAGCCTGGAGACATTTCTGTCTCTGTTACCTGCCCTTCGACGGTGCCTGTAGATTTCCTTTTCGATAACATTGATGACGAATACCACATCCAGTGCTTCTCCAAGAGGCGCGATCATTTGGCTACATCGATTGACTGTCTTGTCAGTGTACCGACCGTTTGCCGCTTCCAACAAATCTTTAAACAAACGGTTTAATATTTCCTTCATGAAGTCAAGGGGAAGGTTACGTCCTATTCCACCTCCGTAGTTGACTGTACGGTTATGGATAAGGTCATGACGAAGTCTTTGTGACACCCATCCATTGAGACAGGAAACCAGCCTGTGTGCTAGGATGACATATTTTGGATGTTTCCTTCCAAAAAAGCTAACCAAATCTAGCTTCCAAAATGCAATGATAGCCTCCCCATCGGCCTCACGAACAGCATCTCGTCTGCATAACAGGTTCAGGCCCCTCCATTCCAATGAAAGGGAGTACGCCATTTTGAAGTCTTCAGTGGACTTTTCTGTCTTTTTTCCCTTGGCCTTTCCATTTGACTGTTTTCTACAATCGTCGCTGCAGCACCAAGTACGGGGTTGTTTCTTTGTGCTATCAATGTTCAAACATTGCATGTGTTACCATTCGTCCTTGACGCAACGGTCTCCCGCACTACACCCGATCATTGGTTCTTTTCCACCTAGATCTTTTTTACAAATACAGTATTTGTATGTATGTTGCAGGCGATTTCGACATTCATCACTGCAGAACCACGGGCTAGATATATTGTTAGGATCTACACACGCATACGAATAATGGAAAAATTCTCCATTTGGGCAACTTCCCCTACCTTCACAACCAATCCGTAGAAAAACAGGGCCGCTACTGCCATCATCGTGTAGAAGGAGATCAACGTCAACCTTGTGCCAAATGCATTTTACGATGTATTTACAGACTTGTTGAACATATTCTTTGTCTGGCAAACTGTGCCTTTGTCTGCAACACTTGAAGCTTTGAAAAAGTCTATCAAAGAATAATGGGCTGCATTTGCTTTTTCAATTTATTTCAAATACAACAAAAACAGTGAGTTTGTTTATATGAAGTTCCATCTTCCCCCTATTGTTTGTTTGTTTTGTCTTTGTGCGTCTCTTGTTGTTTTTATAGTTATGTACATTTGCTGTTTCCTTGTGTTGCTGTTCGGGCGACTGTTTGTTCTGTATGTGGTGTTTCCTGCATGACTCATTTTTGTACTTTAATTTATTCGTTTTAACATGACGATAACTTTTTCATAACGTTCGAACAAGTTCCACATTTTCTCGTATTTCTGTAATACATGTATTTTTCTGCCGAACAAATATGAAACTCGGATCTCTCGAACCACCCTTAATTTGAACCAAAATTTATGGGCCCCAAGGTGTTCGAGAGATCGGTGTTTTACTGTACCTAGTCGAGACAACTGTGTAACGGTATCTCTTAAGCGCTCTCGCCAAATCTGAACAGATAACAATGTTTGTAAAAAGTTACATGACCTGAGCGCTTTCGTGTGCAGAATCATTGACAGAATTGTCCCTAGCTTTGGCTTAAGCTGAACATGTTTGCCCCTGACAAGAGTGTCTCCATTTATTCGCGAGGTTATGGTCCCTTTTAGCATCCATAATAGGAGGGGAGCTGTATCGTTTGCATCGGAGATAATTTTCTCCCATGAAAATTCCTGTATATTTGGAATTGTGACGTCCTGAGCAAGTGAAAAACCTGGTTTCCTCAGCAAGATTGAAACCTGTCTCACAATTTGCATTGCAACGGATATGAAATGATTTTTCGTTGCTTTGGTTGCGTGATAGAGACCCTTAATAGCTCTCTTGTAATGTCTATTTCTGATTAAAGAGACGATTGTATCCCATTTTGAAATGGGTTTTGACTGTCCCTCTTCTCGAAATATGGATCTAGCAACTGATGGTTTGTGCTGAAAAGCAAAAAACAAGACCCACTATAGCTCTAAGGCGCTCACCAGAGTAGACCATCTAAGGGCATGTGAAAAGTTAAAAAAAAAGGGGCCTTTTTAGTGTTAGAAACATTTTCCTGTGATGATATGACCTAGTGACCTAGCTTTTTACCACATGTGACCCATATTCGAAATTGATCTACATTTCATCCAGGGCAATGCACAAACCAATTTACTTATAGAGTTCAGAATGTGGTCTGTAGAATGTTAACAAGTTTTCAATATAATTTGACCTAAATACCTATTGTTTTACCCTACATGACCCACACTCGAACTTGGCCTAGATTTCATGAAGACACACATTGTGACCAAGTTTCATGAATACTGAGTGGAATTTGTAGCCACTAGAGTGTTAATGAACCAATTGTGGACGGACGGTCGACTGAGATCTAGCGATCCTAAAAGCTCACCATGAGCACTTCGTGCTCTGGTGAGCTAAAATCACTGATGGATTCCGACGGCTACCGAATTACAGTAGAAACTATAAATCATATACATGATAGAAAATGAAACATTACTTAAGGGATCACCACCCTTCAAAATTTAACGGGTTTCATTACACGTGGCTGCTTTAAGCAGAACAACAGTGATACATTAATTCCTACAAGAGCTTATTGTGTCGCTGCTGTCAACATTTATCCGCCACTTGTCTTTTAACCCTTTTAAACCTATTGTTTAATTTGTGTGCGGGTTTGAGTTTTTTTTATGTAGTCTACCGAAGATTGAGGGTTGTTTGGAGCTTTAAACAACTTATATAGACAAAATGGTGTGCATATGCCAAGCTGTTCCAGCAGTAAAAATTGACCATACGGTTTACAAAGACTCGTACAACTACCTCAAAAAGAATAATGCGTTGTTAAGCGTGTATTTTATCAGTAAAGTGAAACCTGTTTGAAGCGACCACTTTATAAAGAAGCATGGCGACCTCTGAAAACAGATGTTCACCACCTGTCTAACAGGAACGCTTGTCTCTTGTAAGACTTTAGAACAAAATAAGGACACCAATTATCGTCGTGCTTTTGCCAGTATAAAGCTCAGTCATACGTGTAATAACTAAGCAAAAATAGTTTTAAAATATACAGGCGAATGCCCTCGTATTAATTCGGCGTCTCATACAGATGAAATCTGACGCTCGTCAAATTAGTTCACAACAATAATTTAAACATAGTGTTAAGTCTAAAGCATGTAATGCGCTTGTGTATAACTGATCGTTGTTTATCCTTCCAGGTCAGGTTTATTTACAGGTTTATTTATTTATTTTATTTATTTATGCTAGCACTTCGATCGGGGCAGTTAAAGACATTCCCTTGGCCGGCTTGGGTCTTTACAGCTAACCTGTGAAAAAGCATGCGACACATGGTAAGAGCTATAGCAGTCTGCCTGTCAAGAACCACTGGAGCGTTCCATGTGAGGCCCGTCTCTTACATTTGATGATTTGGAAATGATAAAATTGTCACTAATGCAGTATATGTTTTTATTTTTTATTATGCTCCCTGAAACTATAAGAAGGAGCATATAGGCCCCGCTTTGTCCGTTCGGCCTGTGAATGTCTTCTAAAGTGCTCAACCTACATTCATGACACTCCACATACAAATATATCTCATTGAGATCAAGTGCAGGGTGCAGTATTTACATATTCTGATAGACCTTGTTGGGAGAAAAGGCAGCTGTGTCCAAGGATAATAACTCTGTGGGACATCTCTTTTGGAAGTATTGCCCTATGTAATCTGTCTTTTTTTTCACTGAAAGTACTTGACCCACACTAACGAAAAATCATATTTCAGCAATTCTTTACCGAGAGATGCTGTGAGAACGGGTGATTACTCTATTTGCAGTGTTGCTTGAGTTAAAGTGAGCTATTGTGTTTGCCCTGTGTCCCGGTCTGTCGCCGTCTGTCGTCATTTATTTTAAAGAACTTCTTGGAAACGGCAGGGCCAATTTCATCAAAACCTCAAAGGATTATTACTTGTTGGTTCATCTGTCAGCTTTTCTTCAAATATAAGCCATCCAATCGAAAGTGTTGTTGCTATGGCAACTGATTGAACCTATCTAGTTTGTTCCCATGCTCATAAGCAGTACAACACATTTTCAGGTCCAAGTGGGATATCGGGCATAAAAAATACACCTACGTAGGGCGAAACAATATGGAAAACAGGGGTCTGGTCCACTCCATGGACACAATCGTTGGTCATAATAATTCCAAAGAAAGGAGACCTTCACACACACACAGTGGAGAAAACGTTATTCTTTCCCATTAAACGCGTTTATGCTAAAACAATTATTTCCATTGCAAACAGTTAGGAGCCAGATCAGACGCCGGGTAACCCGGCGTCTGATCAGGCTCCAAACGGTTTGCCACTCAGATAAAAAATATCTTGAGATATTTCAACAAGGTGTATTTTTCTACATTTTACTTCAATGCATTTGCGTATAGATACGTTTAAACGGGAAATGATAACGTTTTCTCCACTGTATAAACAAACATGGCATGTATATATGAACGCCAGCTCTACAAGACAAAATTGAATTCTCAGCTTTAATTAGGGCGCCTTTGAACATATAGCTCTCCTCCACTGCAGGTTAAATGGATTCTACTGCAGGCCAAATGTCCAGAGTTTTATCTCTGATATACATAAGCGCTCAGGTTTTTTTTAATGTATTTAATCCTTATAAAATATTCATCTGCTAAATTGCTTGTCTGCTTCAAATGTGAAAGTGCTTCATAGTTTGTAAAGAGTTGTGAAAATGTTGTCTGTCAAATAGCTTGGATCCAGATAAGATGCCGGGTTACTTGACGTCTCATCTGAATCCAACCTGTTTGCATATGGCCCTTTGTTTGTTAGTGGTAGGCTTCTTAAGGGTTGAACTTCTATTGGGTTCTGACCAACAATGGTCTTTTGAGTGTGTTCCCCTTGACTAATTGTATGTCAGGGCCTCTCTAGACAAAATGAGACGGCTTGCCATATTTTGCACACTTGTATCATGCTTTTACTTTCACGCCTATTGAGAACAATGGGGGGGAATCATTGAATGGACCTGGGTAATGTCTTTAACGGGTTGGTGAATGCACATTTTCAATACTATAAAACCAATACACATAAGGGCTTTAATCATTGATATCATCATATTTTGTAAAGAACACGCATGAAAACCTGTCTTACCGTACCAATTAAGTCAAAAATCAGTGTGTTTTTACCCTTAACATGCTAAGCTGGACACTCGTTGCACCTGTAAACAGTGTAGACCCAAATGAGAGTTCCTTTAGGAGCTCTCTCATCTGGGTCTGCACTGTTTGCTATGGAGAATCCATGCCTGTATGTCGCTTTTTGTCATGGAAATTCATTTCGGCACATCCTATTTATTTTATAAAGATATCACTAATTAATATTCAAAGAAAGCGGAGTAATAAAAAATACAGGAGTAAACATAAGTTGATGCGTTAGTTTTAAAGAACACTAACACATGTGGTTTCTGCATTACTTTAAACCAACATTCGGTAGTGTTCCCATATCTGATGGTCGCTTAAGACAGGTTTTACTATCATAAACCAGTAACTGTGCAATTATGAGATTATACTAATACCTGAAGTGGGGTACTGGTGAATCTTGGTCGCTTTAATGAAGACCCAGGGCTGGAGACGCTGCTAGTTCGTGATCTCTTCTTTGCTAGATAAGCCGGGCTAGATGTTTCTCCGAGAAATATTCTGCATGCCTGTTTGTATTTTGCACCGCTGTTGAGTAAGTTCCAGCATTGTGGACATAGAAACTGTCCCTCAGACCTTTTTGACGCAGGTGTAAGGGGCTGGCCAACAAGTTTTTCCAGCTCAAGACGGGCACTGGTTCCTAGATTTTCCTTATTTCTTTCAAGTGAAAAGCGATAGTAGCCTCTACCACCTGGTCTAGGTTGTAATGTCTAGCTACAGTTGGCACAAATTGATATCTGTGACGCTATGCCGTTGTCGATCAAAAGCTCTTAATTTGGAGTCAAACCTATATAGGTTAAACACAAACTGTGCAGCTTCATGGGGTACACATGCATACCACATATCAAGTCTACATCTCTACTGGTTCAAAAGTTATGGCCAATGTTAAAGTTGGTGACCTTTGACATGAAGGATGACCTTGACCTTGACATGTCACCCCTCAAACTGTGCAGCCAAATGAGAAACACATGTATACCAACTATCAAGTCTGTATATCTACTGGTTCAAAAGTTATGACCAATGTTAAAGTCGGTGACCTTTGACCCTGAAAGATGACCTTGACCTTGAAATGTCACCCCAAACTGTGCAGCTTCATGAGATACACATGCATACCAAATGTCAAGTCTGCATCTACAGCTTTAAAAGTTATGGCCAATGTTAAAGTCGGCGACCTTTGACCCTACTAAAAGTTGACCTTTACCTTGACATGTTGCCCCTCAAAAGTTGCGGCTTCATGAGATACACATGCATACCAAATATTAAGACTATCTCTATTGGTTCAAAAGTTATGGCCAATTTGAAGTTGGTGACCTTTGACCCTGAATGATGACCTTGACATTTCACCCCTCAAACTGTGCAGCTTCATGAGATACACAAGCATGCCACATATCAAGTCTCTATCTGTACTGGTTCAAAAGTTATGGCCTGTTAAAGTCAGTGATTTGACCCATATGTTTGACCTCTGACCTTTTAGAATGACCTTGACATGTCACCCCCTCAAAATGTGCGGCTTTATGAGATACATATGTATGCCAAATATCAAGTCTCTATCTGTACTTGCTCAAAAGTCATGACCAATGTTAAAGTCAGTGATTTGACTCATGTGTTTGACCTCTGACCTTTTAGAATGACCTTGACATGTCACCCCTCAAAATGTGCGGCTTTATGAGATACATATGCATGCCAAATATCAAGTCACTAGTTGCACTGGGTCAAAAGTTATGACCAATGTTAAAGTTACAGACAAAGAAACAGACAATTGGTTTGACCTTTGACCCTGAAGGATGACCTTGACCTTGACATGTCACCCCTTAAAATGTGCGGCTTTATGAGATACATACGCATGCCAAATATCAAGTCTTTATCTGTACTGGCTCAAAAGTTATGACCAATGTTAAAGTTGCGTTAAAGTTACAGACAAAAAAACAGACAATTCGACATTTGACCCTGAAGGATGACCTTGACATGTCACCCATCCAAATGTGCGGCTTCATGAGATACACAAGCATGCCAAATATCAAGTCTCTATCTCTACTGGTCCAAAAGTTATGGCCAATGTTAAAGTCGGTGATTTGACCCATATATTTGACCTCTGACCTTGAAGGATGACCTTGACATGTCACCCCTCAAAATGTGCGGCTTTATGAGATACATATGCATACCAAATATCAAGTCTCTATCTGTACTGGCTCAAAAGTTGACCAATGTTAAAGTTGCTGACAAACAAACAGACAGACAGGACAAAAACAATATGCCCCCCAGATCTGATCTGGGGGGCATAAAAAGATATTATTGTATACCTTACTATAAATAGTAACAACATTGCCGTTTAAAATTGTCATTATGGAGTCATGTGACCAATCCATAATTTCCCGGCGGGTCGATTATCCATAATCGCCCTGCGATATTTTTCACGTGCAACACGTTGACGTTAGCAACTTCTAGAACTATTCAAACATGGACGGAGAACAGGTGTTGACGTCGTTGTCGAATCGGATTATGGAACTGGATGGTTTAATAGAAAGAAGAAGATATAGTGAAATGGATACACGCGAATTTGTTGAACAAATGAAGAATAATAATACGAAGATCAAGACAAAGTCAGACCTGAACAGAGTTAAGCAATATTTGCACAGTGTGGGCGAGGTTCGGGAGATACATGACATTCCGCCGGAGGAGTTGGATATATTACTCGCTAGAACATTTCTTAATTTACGCAAGAAAAAAGGCCAATGTGAGTACGAACCGGACACGCTAAAAGGAATACAAAGCAGTATACATCGGCATCTTACTGAAAAAGATTACGGAGCAAATATTCTTCAAGACCAGAGTTTCAGACATAGCAGAGAAGTGATCAGTAGCAAGCGTAAATTCCTAAAGAGCAGTGGATTCGGCAACAAAAAGCAGAGGGCTGATCCATTTACCGACGATGAACTCAATTCTGAGAAAGAAGGGTCTTATCGGAAAAGGTACGATTCTGTTTAAATACAATGTCTAATTTCTATAATAAAAAATTCCATCAACGTATCGATCGGTATTACCCGACTGTGTTTATGTTATTAAAACTGACAGTTGTGACGTCATAAGTACACGTCATCTATCGAGATTTCTCAAACATTTTTTTATAAGTTAAATCAACGTTGTCTGATGTAAAGTCCCTGATAGCGTAGTGGTTATTACGTTGGACTTGTAACAATTCGGCGTGGGTTCGAATCCCCGTTACAGCATATATTTTTTTTAATTAAGTCTAGTTTTGTAATGACATGACCCATTTGTATATTTAACACTTCCGATATATAGATGTCATTCAATTATTCACAGAAAGTCTGATCAACGGGTTATGGCTGAATAACACTGTTCACTTTGGCTTGCGTGGGAGGCAGGAACATTTTACCATGCTTTGGGGAGACATTGAGCTTCAACGTACGTCAACTGGGGCAGAATACCTAGCTTTTACGGAGCGGTGCACCAAGTCTAGAAATGGTATAGAGAGCGATCCTCGTGCCTTCACACCAAAAATGTTTGCACAACCAGGTGAGTGCTAGAGTCTTTGTATCTGAAATAAAAAGTCTGCAAATCCTCACCGAAGTGAGAAAACTACACCAGGTAAATGAGCCACGGTGTACTTCTGTGAATATAATGTTTATCGGGATGAAAAACGACACGAAAGCAAAGTAAACATTAAACTATTTTAATGGTTTTAAAGAAGAAATGTAGAGTAGATTTTCTATATTAAATTTTGGTAAAGAATAACATTAAATGTAAGTTTCCCAGTGCAATTTAACTAAAGCAATCCTGTGATTATCTATGTCGTTTCAGGTGATGAAAACTGCCCTGTGACACTGTACAAATTCTATGCTGAGAAAAGACCCACAGAACAGCAAACATCAGATTCACGCTTCTATCTCGCTATAAATCCAAACTATGGAAGGTCTACCCATGGTACTGCAAAGTGGTTCCTTAGTGGTTGCATGGGTAAAAATAAGATTGGGGAAATTGCAAAAGTCATGAGTCGAAAAGCAAACCTTTCAGGAAATCATACAAATCATTCAGCAAGGAAAACATCTATAACCAAGCTTTTTGAGGCTGACATAGCGCCGACAGATGTGGCTCAGCTTTCAGGTCATAAGAATGTCATGAGTCTTAACCACTACAACACCATCAGTCTGTCCAGACAACAACGCATGTCTGAAGTCTTACATCATGTCAGTTCCAGTACCACTTCTACAAGCTGCAGACAGGAGGTAGCTAATTTCCATGCAGACAATGAGACTGACACAGAATTAGCCTTGGCGTCTCAAGAAGTGGAAAATGCATTACAGACAATTCAAAACTATGAACAAAACAATTTACCAAACAATGCTCAAGTTATTGACCTACCCATAGTACACACTTCATCAGGGTCTGTACACGTTCAGCACAGGTTCGACCCAGACACATTTTTTGTAAATTGTACATTCAACAGCCCAGTCAATATCACCTTTAAATAGAGCTAGCTGTATATGTTCAAGATCTGTTGCATATCCATATTTTGTAACCTTTATCATTTTAATTTGTACAGTTGATGACAATTAAAATCACTGGTCATATCAAGTTTGAAGACTTCTGTCATAATATTTGAAGGTTTACAATAAAAAGGTCAAATTATGGCGTAGGTGTGCCTTCTGGCCATAATGACACAAGTTTGAAGACTTCTGTCATAATATTTGAAGGTATACAATAAAAAGGTCAAAATATGGCGTAGGTGTGCCTTCTGGCCATAATTGCACACCTGGTGTCATAATAGCCCTCGGGCTATTATGGCACCAGGTGTGCAATTCTCGGGCTAAAGCCCTCGGGCTATTATGGCACCAGGTGTGCAATTATGGGCAGAAGGCACACCTAGGCCATATTTTAACCTCTTAATAATTTTCTCTCAAATGTGCTTTAGGTGTTCATGCATATTCAGAATCCAAAGTCGATTCAAAAAAATTGTTGATAGAAATGTATCACAAGTGTACGCATGATTCGTCAAAAACAAGAATTTTGAAGTCATTTTCAATAAAGGATTCTGTCATTCGATGTGTCATTGCGACAGTGGCGCTAGGAATGGGCATCGACATACCAGATGTTGATCTTGTAATTCACTACGGGTGTCCAAAATCAGTAATTTCTTTCTGGCAGGAGGTAGGACGATGTGCTAGAGACGGAAGACAAGGCCTAAGTTTAATCATATATGATAATTTCACAGCATCCTTAAAAACAACAGACAAGTCTATAGCTTCGATTGTGCGAAACTCTGAGATACAATGTATAAGACAAAGCGTCAAGGATGTTTTCACTACTAAAGCAACTATCTCAAATACAACATGCAGTGGTTGCCAAGACGATGATTGCAAGTGCAAGTATTGCATGTGTTGTTCGTATTGTTCATCGACATGTCCGTGTCCTAAAAATCAGTTTTGCAGGATTAAGCAGATTTAAATCTACAAGATGTTATTAGTTTTTATAGGTTTTTAAAGACTTTCAATTGTAATCGGTGAATGAGTACTGCCTCGCTCGTCGATACATATTTAGAAGTGTCATCATGAAGCAAAATATATTTAGAATTATTAAAATTATCAGTGTCGAATTATTTGATACTATATATAAACATTCGTGAAAACAGAAAAAATACTTTCAACAATCATAAAACCAGATTTAATTGAATTATGTGATGTTTTAAAATCATAGAATGACATTAAAACGTGCAGACATTAGAATGACATTAGGACGGAAGCAACTGTCCACATATGAAAGCAGTTTAATTCAATTTAAGATGACGACATTACAGCACTTGTGTTAATCCAATAGACAGATTTTTCCCATTAAAACACATTTAAAAAAAGAGTCGACCGTATCAGACTGCAGGGGATAGTGTGTGAGAGCCATATTCTTAAAACGCAAATGTTCAGATATGAGAAAATATATTTTCGATGTGCCGTGGACGTTAGGCCTGCCAAATTACAGATGAATATTTGTCCGGATTACCTTTGAATGAATGTAGTATTGAAATACAGTATTTTGTTTTAAATATTTACATATCCCAAAATTGCAAATATATACTTTGAAAAATAATATACTGTCTATGCTATCACTTATTTTAAGGTGCAATTTTGAACAACGCATTAGGTGAGATAGTTCAGTCTGCAAAAGGTAATATTTGTTAAAAGTGTATCTATTAGTATTTGGTCTTTAATTGTATTTTCAAAATTTCAACTCTCTCTCTCCCCTCTCTCTCATAGATCTCTGAACGTAACCCATCATCAGTACCCATGGTACTTTTTCTGATTGTTCAAGAATGGGCCATTATTTATTGGCTGGATGGCTGGTTATTTCATATCCTATTGCAAGACATATATATTCATAATCTATAAACACACAAAAACAATTACGCCGATATTCTTAAAATATTTCGTCTACGCATTCACTATGCATTCGTATACTTGTATTAACCGCATCACGTAACAAACATTGCAAACATTTTGAAGATGTCTTCGACCGAGAATATACTGTCAGCATTTTTTACCTATACGTAGGTGAGTGACATGGTTTTTAGGTAGTATATAATATTTAACTGTTTTGTGTACCATATTCTCAACTAACTGAGATAAATGACGAAAATCGATTCACGTATAAAATGCGTTAGGGATCTGGCCAATAACTTTTAGACGTTGATGCTTGGAGAGATATATAATTTTCAATAAAGAGCAAGCGAAACGTCTAAATAATTTGGACTATTTTGTGCCCAGTTGCCAGCTTTGCGAAATACCTGGATAAGCTCAATCCTAGCCTAGACCGCCTCTGGCAGTATCCACGTGAATCGTTCTGTGACACTGATCCTTTTTGGTATCTCACTCGTCCTATCGGCAAGGATAAACTGTCCAAATTCATGTCAAACCTGAGTCGACAATGCAATTTGAGTCAGGTTAACACCATTCATGTTGTCCGCGCAACTGGCGTCACTATTCTTACAAGAGGCAAATTTTCTGCGGCACAAATCATGGCCTTAACCGGGCACAAATCCCTCGCTCTATAACATCGGGTGTCGGACAAAGAGAAGGTAAAAATGGATCAGGCTATTGCAAAAGCGGTCCGAGTGAATGGCTGTGAAACTCCCGCTCTACCTGCATGTTCCCCAGCTCTTGCCATCTGTGGTAACGGCGAGAAAATACAAGATCCCTTGTCCATCAGACCAGTAAGCAGCATGGGCATATTCGAAGGGGTGGTTCTTGATGAACTATTTACAGACTTTGTCCCCGACCAGCGAGCTGTTACCATCATTCCAGCCGCTCGACAACCTGCACCTACATGTATGTTCAGTGGCTGCAAAATCGGCACTGTGCAGGTTGTCATCAACCATGCAAAGTAAAACTGTAAACACACTGTACACATAATCCAATTGTTCCACTGTTTACTTGTTATAGTTTATTTATCAATTTGCCTAGCTGTCAAGGGTCAGAACATACTAAGAGTGAGATTTGAATAGCCGGGACCGCTAGGGCCCCCGGTGGGTCCAGAGCAACGCCCTGGTCGGGGGTCCAAGGGGCCGAAGGCCCCCGGAAGCTCCTGAAATATTGCCATTTTAAGGATGTGAAAAGCCTTTTCCTGAGAGCTTTTTGGAGCCTTTAGTGGGGGAAATATAATCAAGAACTAAGAAATAATAAAATGAGACGCATAGAACACTGATATAACTGACAAAATGTATTTTGATCACTTACAATCCAACGCACTGACGACTTTTGATACCTTTGCAAACAGGGTAGTCCCAGATCAGACAGCTTCTATTGGAGCTGTCTGATCAAGGTCTGCCCTGTTTCCATTGAAAATAATCATACCATAGATTCCTTGTTTTCTGTGTGGAGCTAATACTTCAGTTAATTAACCCTTTCCCCGTTGAGTATTCATGATGGAAATAATGACGTCTTGAATATTAATAAGATGATTTTTTATAATGGCATATGAACACAGGACATTTTGCCTCAGGCAGAAGCTGTAGAATCAGATCTATATTACACCATAAGCAAACAGAGCAGACCCTGATCAGACGGTTCCTATAGGAGCCGTCTGACTGTATCTACTCTGACGATGCATCAAAATGTGCTTACATAAAGGAAATGCTTAAAGTCTTGCATTCTGAATACATGTATTAATTTTGTAAAGCCCTTAACTTATTTTGGTTGCTGACCGTTCCAAGGCGGCACTCCTGCTTTCAGCCTACGGTCAATTTTGTTGTTTAATATGCTTAATGTTTAATGTGTTTCGTCTTGATATGCGTCCTGTTATGTTCTGTCTTGTGGCTTTACCGTTTCTTGTTTGGTGCGGTGTCATTTCGTGTGTGGCTCTCCCTGTTTGACTATTTTTCCATAATTATTTCAAAACAGTAGTGTCAAACAGGCATCGTGAGGCCGCAATTGGTCTAAACAGTCACTGGTGCAGTTTATTATAGTTCCTTGTAATTCTTTTGATGTTTCAATGAGTTCTTTCGGTGGAACATATGTATGCGAAGGTTCCTTATTGTTCAATTTTACTGTTAAGATTGATCTTAAAGAACCGTCAGCATTCAGTGAAGACCTAAAGTCGGTCTTGTTCTTTCGCACTATACTGAAAACACGTTCTTCTTCTGCATTACTATGTGGAAGTAGTAACACAATGGTAGCTACCCTAAACAAAAGAGGCACTTTGTGTCTAAGATAAAGCCCCCAAAGCATATCCATTCTCACAGATTCTCTTGTAGATCCATCTGGAAAGTTCTCAACAACGGTGACTCTTGATATCAGATCGAACATCACTGGGATCATCCAACAGCTGATCAGTCCCTGAACTGATCCATCAGCAAGTCCATTTCCTTGTCACCAAATTCAAGAACCTTACGAAACTTCTCGATAAAAAAATCCACAGAATCAAAACCACTTAGCTCTCTCTCTCCCCCTCTCTCTCTCTATTTGTATCTATTATTTTCATGATTCTCGTGCTGTATTGTACGTATGTTTTTGCTATATTGCCATAGTATATGTGTTGTTTCATTAGTTGTAGATGTCTGTATTTGTCATTAATTGTATGCTTGTATTTTGTCAGTTTGTTTGTTTGTATATGGCTCTCCTATACTGGAGGAAATAAAGATTATTATTATTATTCAATTCTCCTGTCAAAGTTGATAAACTTTGCATGCATGAGGTACTGGTCGTTGAATGGAAAGGTTTTCATAATGTTTATTGCAGAGTCAATGTAGAACTGTAGATCAGCCTGTAGGAATTGTGTTGCCTTGTGCTCAAGAATATCACCATCAGAGACTAACTTCTTCAACTTTTGGCGAGTGGTAAACCCTATTTGAATTTCTGCCAAACTCTGAAAAACACTTGGGTCGGTAAGGTCAATGTCAAGTAATGTATCAGCTTTTTTCATCTCGCACACCTTGACAAATTTTGTGAGCAGGTACTTTAAGAAATTCTGCATTTGCTCATCAAGCAGGTGAGCACTTGGTTCTTCTCTCTGTAGAAACTGATTGAATGTACGAAATTTCTCCAGCGCAAATTGAAAAAACAATAGGTATACTTCGGTCATTTTATTTTCAAAACATGTTGCAAGCCTTTTAAATCTTGCTTGCTTCTCACTACCAGAGAGAAAGTAGCTTCTTAAGGGCTCATACATCTTCAGAATTCGTGTCACTGCTGATTCTAGGCTAAGCCATCTGGTTGATACATGTTTTAGTACCTGGTGATACTGCTGATCACAGAAGGTGCAAAAGTCATTTAATTCATTTTTGCGTTTTGTACGGTGGTACTGAGGTGACATATACAAGATTTTTTTTCAAGTTTGTTTTCCCGTGATAATTTTTTTTATTATCTCGAGAATTCGAAAAAAAAGTTCGTTTTTACGAGATAATTTTTTTTTTATTATCTCGAGAAAACGAAACAAAGTTCGTTTTCCTGAGATAATTTTTTTTATTATCTCAAGAAAACGAAGTAGTTCGTTTTGACGAGATAAAAAAAAATATTATCTCGAGAAAACGAAACAAAGTTCGTTTTCCTGAGATAATTTTTTTTATTATCTCAAGAAAACGAAGTAGTTCGTTTTGACGAGATAAATTTTTTTATTATCTCGAGAAAATGAAAAAAGTTCGTTTACATGAGAAATTTTTTTATTATCTCAAGAAAACGAAGTAGTTCGTTTTAACGAGATAAAAAAAAATATTATCTCGAGAAAACGAAATAGTTCGTTTTAACGAGATAATTTTTTTTATTATCTCGAGAAAACGAAACAAAGTTCGTTTTCCTGAGATAATATTTTAAGTCGTGCGCACGACTTAATAAGCCAATCAGAACCCTCCGTCAGAGTCAATTGTTCATCTATGGGGTTTCTCGTTTCCCGCTTAGCGAGGCTCGATAGATTTGAAAACACTTTTGACCGAGATCAGACAACAAGTAAAAAGCGTCTGATCAGGATCTAAGCTGTTTGATACTCGGGCAATATAATTTTCCCAAAGTAAGCGAATCAGAAGAAGCTACGAATTTATGTGGAAGTGAATTATTTTTGCTGCGTGATAAGATTTATCCCTTTCCTCGATATATACGCATTTTATCACCACCTTTGCAAACAAAGAAGACCCGCATCAGACAGTTCCTATAGGAGCTACCAGATCAGGGTCTATTATGTTTCCTTAGAAAATGTCATAAATCAAGATTTTAACTTTCTACGCCAGAGTAGACCCTGAACAGATAGCTCCTGAAGGATTTGTCTAACCAGGGTCTTCTATGTTTGCTTAGAACATGTACTAAAAATATAGAATATAGGCTAGATCTACTTCCTCAAAAATCTTATCAGTTTGCTCCTAAATAAATATTTATTATATCGGTATATTCATACACATGTAGTGATGGAGCCTTTCACGAATAGCCATGTAGTAGTGCATGGGTTAATATGAAGAATCGCAGTTGTGTATAAACCTGTTGAAAGCCGGGAAGATGTATTCGACATATGGGAAACGGATGGACGCTATCCATAAACAATTTAACCCTTTCCTTCATAGTTTCTATTAAAACTTAATTTTAGGTAGATCAAGTTATATAGATTTACATGCATTCATAAGGGTAGAAACTCTCTTAAATATTTATGGAGGAAATGGTTAGTGTATCAACGCGACTAACATTTGCGTCTATTGAAAATTGTATAGGCCTACATGTACTTTGGTCTCATATCTAACCAATCTGATTCACTGCTTTTGTATAGTAAACCAATTACAAGCCTTATTTAGAACTACTCAACGTCATACTACTACTACTACGCGTCATAGTGATGTTTGATACGTCACGGTAACGTTATACGCAATTATGACGTCATATAAGTTCAGCCCTTGGCTCGGCCATGTTCTCATAGGCCTCAAATACTTGCGAAAACTGTTGACTCTGATGGAGGGTTCTGATTGGCTTATTAAGTCATGCGCACGACTTAAAAAATTATCTCAGGAAAACGAACTTTGTTTCGTTTTCTCGAGATAATAAAAAAAATTATCTCGCAAAAACGAACTATTTCGTTTTCTCGAGATAATAAAAAAAAAAATCTCGTAAAAACGAACTCCCTCGTTTTCTTGAGATAATAAAAAAAATTATCTCATGAAAACGAACTTTTTTCGTTTTCTCTAGATAATAAAAAAAAGTATCTCGTCAAAACGAACTACTTCGTTTTCTTGAGATAATAAAAAATATTATCTCAGGAAAACGAACTTTGTTTCGTTTTCTCGAGATAATAAAAAAAATTACCTCGGGGAAAACAAACTTGAAAAAAAATCTTGCATATGTCACCTCAGTGCCACCGTAGTTTTGTGCTTTTATCAAACCACAACAATCTCCTCCACATCAAAGGGTAACAATCCTGTAAATGACTTGCCCCCTTTATGGGCAGCATTATGTGACAAAGACAACTCATGAAGTACACATCCTCGTTTTTATCAATTACCCTGGTTTTGATGGAGTTTCTTTCACCCATATTAACAGATGCATTGGCCACTGAAAAAGCTACAGAGTTTGACCATGGGATATCATTCTGTTGTAAAACTGTGTCAAGTTTTTCAAAGATCGCAGCGGCAGTTGCTTTAGATGTTGTACACATGTCCAGAAAGTTACTTGCGACCATATTTCTATTCACGTCATATATTTTCACGGTAAGTGGGTTCATTTTCTTCAGATCAGAGTCATTGCTGCCATCAGTTGCAAGGGTATATGGGCCAGTCTGCATCTGACTAACAAGTTCACTGTGAAAACAAGGGCCGAGTGCTCCATTCAAAATAAAAAATGTTTTTGTTCTAGCACACTGGTAACCTTTTGCAATTTCTGAATCTGGGAACATACTTTTAAAGAGTAGTCCACATTTGTCCACAGTACTTAGCAATGGGTAGGTTATTTTAGACTATGAAATTTGTCATTAAAACCTCTGCACGTGACACTTTATATGTAAGGGTAATTTACAGGACGAAAATTAATGGTAGGCTGTTTTGCCAGAGATGCAAACTGGTCTTTGTGCGATTTGCGCGCAACATGCCATTTCACGTCAGCTTCGCCCTGATGCAAACAACTCACTTGTTTTGAACATACAATACAAAAAAAAGCCAGGTAACATGCCAACTCGCACAGGATATTTGGTTTCCCAGCTGGAATCGTATGCGCTTGTGTACAATGCTGCACCCGCTAGCTTGCAGGTTTTCTTCTTAACCTGGGACTTTTCAGAATTTTCCTCCATCGCTACTTGGTAACTATTACGGAAGTGATCACCGTTTGCAATTGACGTCACGACGATTCGGCCAAATAATGGGTCGTAATATTTTGAGTCGATGCAAGGGTGTTTGAAGGCAAATTAAAGGTTCGATGGTCATATTTCAAATCTTTTTTTCAAGAATTTAGTAAATGCGTGTGTGATACTAAACTAAGCGTGTGAGCGTGATTTAGGTGTAAAATGCTTGTGACACACGCGCAATGCGTGTGTCTTGATAGGTTTGAATTTGACTCTATCAACTTCTCAGTATGTCTAGTACCGTGTAACCGTTTAAACTCAGGATTATTGTTTACAAGTGAAGTTTGAATTCCTGTTTCGTAATCACTCTCAGATGACGTCATATTTGCTATGTGATGACGTTATGCTTTCATTGTATTGTCGTCATATAATTATAGATCTTATGTCGGCAAAACAAGTTATTCGTTTCTAAATTAGGTAAAATTGGATCTCTGACTGGTAATAAATTCGTTACACGGAAATTTGGCAGGGTGTACGGGCTGCCGCTGGTATGACCGGGTTAGATGATTTAGATCCCGTATTTCCTTCTTCTAACACCACTGGGTTGTCTTTACGTCGGAGACTCCCGGAAAGGGCCGAGTGGCCACGGAAGGGTATCGGCGTTTTTCACATTTTCCAAAATATCTTATATTTGTCCGTTTTGCAGATACAATTGCTTCAAAAATACAATGTTTGTTAGAATAATTTGGTATTTTGTCATACAAAATGAAAATTTGTTCGCCCAAGTGAAACACGTGGAATACGGGTTGTCTCCGTAATTCGAGAGAAGCTCTCTCATCAGGGTCTGCACTGTTTGTAATGTAACATATTTCTTTAGAAAAAAACACTATTTACTCACCATAAACTTGACCTGTTTGAAATTTGGAATAGTCCATTTGTATATTCATCATTCTAAGGGTTAATGTTCTCTGTCAAAAATACTGCTTAACTCATCTTGAATCAAAGAACTGAAAGTACTGAAGTGGGTGTGTCTTTGTTAAAAGATGAAAGAGGGTTTCAAAGAAAAGATCTTTGAAGAAAAGTTGACTGACGATGGACACAGGGCGATCACAATAGCTCACCTTGTCACTTCGTGCCAGGTGAGCTAAAAAGGCATTCATATTTGATAGCTATGGACGGCAGGTACACAGGCACGGTTCAATTTCTGTATGTCTACAAAGTGATGTTTTTGGGATATGATGGAAAATACATGTGGTGTTATGGATTCAACTCTGGGTTAGAATTCGTTGAAAGTTGTCTAAAACTCGGAGTACAATTTAAAACAAGATCAGAATCTATAAATGGAATTAACTTTTAATAAGCAAAAATATGCAAACTGTAAACAAGACTAGATAGAAAATGGCATACAATCAACTAGATAATATTATGCATGTAGTAAATGCAATGCAACATGATAATTTCTTGATGGTGAAATTGCACATCGTTATCAGACGTAACAATTTGGGCTGTACTTAAAGCAATGGGTTTTATTGTAATATATACATGTATTGACTATAAAGAAGTCGAGCAGGTAAGGCAGTTGAAAATAATGTATTTGCTTAATTTGTGTTGGAAGACAATTTTTTTTTATTCACAGAGAAGTATAATATACAACGCAAAGTTTGCTTAGCAAAAAAGGGTAAAACCTCCATAGGTTTCAGTTCGAAAATTCCAACATTTTTCTTTCAGATTTGGAAATCCATTGAATTCTGCATTGAATGTTCAGAGAGTGAGTGAGATCAATCTGTACTGTACTGGGAGGTATTGAACAAAAATGTTGAAAGTTATACATTGAGAAATTAATAGGTTCAATGCATTGGAATTTATGGAAGTTTTACCCTTAGTGATTGGCAAACATTGAGTAGTTTACTTCAAAAGAGGCAAACTAAGTTGGTTGGTTGTTTTTCTTGTAAGATTAGTAATTTTGAATGATTAACTAGCTGGATTGTTGATACAAAAGATACATAAGATGCTCACATAAGTCTAAACGGAAACGGTGAACAACTAATTTCTAAGCAATGATTTCTATGAAAGAGAAAATGAACAGGAAAACCTGTCTAGAACAACACATTTTTCTACCTTACATAGAAGAGTGTTGCTTTAAAGAGGTTACACATATTTTCTTAATAGTTCAGAAAGAACTAATATACTTTCAAAGATGTATGCTCGAAAAGAGTTAAGTATAATGAGCATTTGAATCAATAAGCAAACAACTGTGAAAGTGACAGGAAAACTTGTGTAGAACAACACAATATTATAGCTTACACAGAAGTGTGTTGCTTTAAAGAGGTTACACATTATTTTCTTAATAGTTCAGAATAAACTAATATACTTTCAAAGATGCATGCTCGAAAATAGTCACAGTGAACACAATCAGTCATTATAAGATCAAGACGACAAAGTGTAATGAGCACTTATAAACTAACAAATAAACAACAACTTCGAAAGCAAAATGACCACGCCCTCTGGCGGCCATGTTTCTTGACGGATCAAAATTCTTTTAACAACTTTTGAAGTATATCCATTAAGAAACATTATGGTGGAATTAAAATCGAAATTGGACCAACAGTATGTATCTGACCAAGTTTGGTTACACTGGGGCTATTGGTTTCAGAGAAGAAGTTGTTTGCAATTGTTGACGGACAGACAGCCAAAATTTCCGAACATCGAAAATGACAACGCCCTCTGGCGGTCATGTTTTTTGACGGATCAAATTTCTTTTAACAACTTTTGAAGTATATCCATTGAGAAACATTTTGTAGAAAACAAAATCGAAATCGGACCAGTAGTTTTGGAGAAGAAGATTTTTCTAGATTTTGTGCATGGTTGCCATGGCAACAAGACCATTTGCCCCACCCACTTTCTTTTAACAACTTTTGAAGCTCACACCAACAGCATTTATCTGACCAAGTTTGGTTACACTGGGGCTATTGTTTTCAGAGAAGAAGTTGTTTGCAATTGTTGACGGACAGACAGCCAACATTTCCGATCACCGAAAATGACCATGTGAAAATGCTCTAGTTTTCCCTATAAATTTTATACATATGAAAATGCACTAGTTTTCCCTATAAATTTTATATTTGAAAAAAAATTCCAAACTTCTGTCATAATTGTTGCAACCCATATTCCAATCCACATGACCATCCTCACATATAGCTGGTTCATATGTAAAAGTTTGAACGAAAATCTTACATAGTATAGGAGGAGTTAGCTGCACAAGATTTTTTCGCAGATATATTCTTCATAAGGAAAAACTACAAAGGGCCATAACTTTTGTCAAAATTGTTGCAGCCATAAGTTCAAACCACATGACCTTCCTCACATATACCTGGTTCATATGTAAAAGTTTGAAGCAAATCCCTCAAACAGTGCAGGATAAGTAAGCTGCACAAGATTGTTTCGCTATATATTCTATATAAGGAAAACATACAAAGGGCCACAATTTCTGTCACAATTGTTGCAGCCAAAATTCCAAACCACATGACTTTCCTCACATCTAGCGTTTTCATATGTAAAAGTTTGAAGTAAATCCCTGATTTTTTCACTATGTATTAGACTATTAGTAGTATATATTAGTAGTATAGTCAGTGTAGATCTATCTTTAAATATACTACAGTAAAGAGGCCCCTATACTACTTACATTCTATATAAGGAAAAACCCCAAAGGGCCAGAACTTCTGTCAAAATTGTTGGAGCCAAAATTCCAAACCACATGACCATCCTCACATATAGCTGGTACATGTGTAAAAGTTTGAAGTAAATCCTTCAAATAGTGTAGGAGGAGTTAGCTGCACAAGAATTTTTCGCTATATACTCTATATAAGGAAAAACTACAAAGGGCCATAACTTCTGTTAAAATTGTTGCAGCCAAAATTCCAAACCACATGACCATCCACATATAGCTGCTTCATTTGTCAAAGTTTGAAGTAAATCCCTCATAAAGTGTAGGAGGAGTTAGCTGCACAAGAATTTTTACAGACAGACAGACAGACAGAAAGCACAACACCAATATGTCTCCCTCCCCTAAAGAGGGGAGACATAATGAGGAATTGAGAATATATACAAACCGAAAGCTTTGATCTACTTGTTGTAGATAGTGATGTTGTGTTTTTCCAGGTGTTGGTAATGGTGTCAGTTATCTCGACATAGTCCCCTGGCCGGACCTGGGCCTCACATGCCTCACGCCACAATGTAACCTTTGTGGTACCTGTGGCATCTGTGATGTGAATGTGCTTAATTGGCACATCCGCCCCTTGGACACGAACAGTTTGTGGTTCTCCTTCCTAGTAATACAAATAAAAAAGGATTAAAAATAAACAGATTGACAAACATATATAGAGTATTAAGTATGAATCTGGACAAATAAGAAATGTTAAAAGTTTTTGCCAAGGTGATTACATGATGCAGTACCATAGAAATGCAAAGAGATCAATAATATTAAAGTATGTTTGCATCACTATACATGTAGTTCCATATAATGTAAGCAAAAATCTTGGTAAGTTTTGCATTTCACTGATTTTACTCTATACAATGAATGTATAACCAAGTAGTAACATTTTTAACAGAAGCTGCTGAATGCAGTGAAATTGTACAGGGAATCCTGAAGAAAAGTAATTCTTCCTAACAAGTACATTTGGCAAACAGGTGATACAGTGGAAAATAATATAAAATGCTCACTTTAATCTGAAAGGCAATTATTTTGGAGCCTGATCATAAGCCCAGTTACCAGGCTTCAACTGGGCTTCTGATCAGGCTATCTACACTGTAGAAACAGTGTAGGCTCCTATAGGAGCCCATTGATCAGGGTCTACACTGTTTGCATGAGACAAGTGTACTCTTCACAGGTACACTACACTGGATGCAAATAATGCATATATAGTTATATACTTGACTAGGGTTAAGAGGGCACACGTGTCGCCAATGAAAATATCATTAAAGGACTCGGAGGCAGGATGCCCACCAATTTTTACAATGTTGGCACATGCACCTGTTATCCTTGAATATTTGGGGTACACAATGTAAATGTATGGTACATGTTCCCAAAAACCTTAAAATTGTTACAGAAATGCCTCAGTTTTGTGCATTTTGCCAAACACCATGTACTAGGACTGCAACGGTAAGGTATAGGAGGTATTCGCCGGACAAGCTTTTTGTAAATTCAAGGTCAAATGACAAGGTCAAGGTCACAGTGACCTGAAAATGGTATATGACACTCTGCCATCCCAAGATGAACTCACACATCAAATTTGGAATCCGTAGCTGGTAAGGTATAGGAGATATGCTCCGGACAAGCTTTTTGTAAAATCAAGGTCAAAGGTCAAGGTCACAGTGACCTGAAAATGATACGTGACACTCTGCCATCCTAAGATGAACTCACACACCAAATTTGGAATCCATAGCTGTTAAGGTATAGGAGATATGCTCCGGACAAGCTATAAAATATATGCTTCAGACCAGCTATTTAGAAAATTGAGGTCAAAGGTCAAGGTCACAGTGACCTGAAAATGGTATGTGACACTCCGCCATTCTAAGATGTACTCACACACCAACTTTGGCATTTCTACCTTATGTAATATAGGAGATATGCAGCGGACAAGGTTTTTCTAGAATGGAGGTCAGAGGTCAAGGTCACAATGACCCTAATTTGGTACGCGACACTCCAGCACCCCAAGATGTATCCACACACCAACTTTGGTATTCCTACCCCATGTAATATAGGAGATATGCAGCGGACACGATATACACGGACGGACGGACAGGACAGTTCGATTACTATATGCCACCAAAGCAAGCTTTGGGGGGCATAATAAAAGCTCTGGCCATATTAGTTTCACAGGAGAAGACGCAAAATTCACTCTATAATTCTTGTGTAAAACTTTGACCCTTTGAGAAGGCCAGTTTTGACCACAGGGGCATAATTTGAAGAACATTTATATGACCTGTAGATGAAGGTAAGTGTCATTAATATCTAAGCTCTGGCCCTTGTATTTTTTTATAAGATTTTTTAAGATTTACCATTTCCAGTTCTGCAGGGTTTTTTTAAATTTTTAAAATATTTGAAAGAGCTTGACCCAAGCATTCAGGGCTGGACAAATCCACTTGCCCATCCCATGGACAAGCTCATGTTCTGTTGGGCAAGACCTATTCATACAGCTAATTGGCCTGGGCAAGGTCGATTTTCCGATGTGGGCAAGCTCAAATTCATTGAAAAATTGTAAAGAACCAACCTATGCCCCCAACGTCGCCAATATTTTGCGATGAACATATGGGGCAAGTCCATGTGTTAATTTCGACAGAAGCATAGTAATGCATCACAACATGATGTATGTAACACAGGGCAAACACAATGGCTTATATTGAGCCTTTGGCTCACTTGAGCTAAAAGTAATTTTATTTACTATCGATTAAAATCAAGCTGTAACCAATAGTTTCAGCTACTCTAAATGGCAGTGTTTGCAAATTCCACTGCCCACTCAGAAAGACAAATACCGTCTGTTGTCAAGTTAAATTGCATTGTCTGCTCATTTGACACAATGAAGAGAAAATCTTTCGGTTTCAGAGAAGAAGAATTTTTAAGTTTTTACAATATAACCTATGTAAAACTTGTGACCCCCAGGACGGGGTCAATTTTGACCCCAGGGGCAAAATTTGAACAATCTTTGTAGAAGTCCACTAGATGATGCTACATATCAAATATCACAGCTCTAAGCCTTTCCGTTTCAGAGAAGAAGAAATTTTAAGTTTTCATATATATAGCCTATTTAAAACTTGTGACCCCAATGGGCGGGGTCAATTTTGACCCCAGGAGCAAAATTTGAACAATCTTTGTAGAGGTCCACTAGATGATGCTACATACCAAATATCACAGCTCTAAACCTTTGGGTTTCAGAGAAGAAGAATTTTTAAGTTTTTACTATATAAGCCCATGTAAAACTTGTGACCTCCGGGGCGGGGTCAATTTGGACCCCAGGAGCAAAATTTGAACAATCTTTGTAGAGGTCCACTAGATATTGCTACATACATGTACCACATATCACAGCTCTAAGCCTTTCGGTTTCAGAGAAGAAGAATTTTTAAGTTTTTACTATATAATCCTATGTAAAACTTGTGACCCCCGGGGTGGGGTCCATTTTGACCCCAGGAGCAAAATTTGAACAATCTTTGTAGAGGTCCACTAGATGATGCTACATATCAAATTCGGTAGCCCTAGGCCTTATGGTTATTGAGAAGAAGATTTTTAAAGTTTTCTCTTTTATTTTACATTGGTTGCCATGGCAACCAGAGTTCTGCATGGAATTAAAGTCTTTGAACAACTTTGGTAGAGGTTGACCCAAGGATCATTCCTGCAAAGTTTGGTAAAAATCCGATGAGTAGTTTAGGAGGAGATGTCGTTTTAAGAAATTGTTGACGACGGACGACGACGGACATAGGACAATCAAAATAGCTCACATTGGCACTATGTGCCAGGTGAGCTAAAAACAACACGCAATCTCTATATCATATCGCCGCCACTCCGAAACGTAACCCCGCCCATAAAATCATTAAATCCCGCCTCCAATAATGCGACTATGCAAGTAGCGATGTCATCATGCAAAGCAATTATCCAATCACGAAGCGTCAATCATCTGATTCAATAACTCTACAGGGGCCAAGCTTCTGATTAGGTGTGAAATATATACATGGCGTCTCAACAACCCCCGTGTCATGATATTGATACTTTACACAAGGCAATTTTTGTATAATGAGCATGCGAAATGCAATCAAAGTTAAAACATAAAATAATGGAGGCATTTATTTCCAAACATATATGATTTACTTTTCACAGACTGAAATATCTCTCCCAATCGGACACGTGTAACAGCAATGAAATCGAAGCTTGAAAATATATGCTCGACACGGGGCCAATTAGAAGCACGAAATTCTCCAAATATTCAGGACGAGCGAACTTTATAGATGAATAATACATAAGGATCCTTGACTGAATTGGTTTCCTAAATAATAATTATAATTGAAGAACCACGTTACAGAAACAAACAGACTTACGAAATTTCCAACAAAAATCCAATGCACAAAAGTAACAAAATGGCGACGTGTCATATTTCAGATTTTTTGTTTATTTCTAGCTACTACGCTCGTATGTACTTGTGATCACAAGGTATTCCCCAGCGTGATTTTTAAACATGCAATTAAATTAGGCTATATTCTTCTATTTTGAGAGGCCTTTTGTGATTAGATAAGTATTTGGTATGGCTTTTATTGTTTCATTTTGGCGGGCTTTGAAAACCCGTGTAACATTAACAAGCTAAATATAGAATCTAACTTTATCTCGAAAATTAGCCACAGAATCGACCGATGCGTTATAACGGGAGCTTTAATTGGTATTTATCGTAAATATACGGCTAATTTCGAAACTCTTCAAATCTACGTTGCATCACGAATAAATTAACATCCAGATGTGCTAAAATGATGCGCAGATAGAACGAAACCATCCGGTCTAGATCTAAAAGTGAAAGTACCCGACTGTTTGTTGGTATTTTCCCCAATATTTGAGTTTTTATTGATATTAAAGTAGCTGATACTAGACCTAAGGAGTAACCGACGAAATCTTCGACCGCCAGAGTCTCAGTGTGACCATTTAATCATTTGGAAACGGGTACACTACACTCCCCCGGAAATTTTTAAAATCTACATTGCAGTAGGTGGCTTCTGAGGTATTTCTGGGATTATTTTAAGGTAATTTTTTCTGAATATTTTTATCTAAATTAGTCTGAATATTCACAGATCGGCCTTAAAACCTCTCCTTGTATGTTATTATCAACAATAAAATTCACAAACACAAACTTGTTATTCAATTTAAACTTACCATACTCTTGTATTTTATCTTAATTTAACATTAAACTCAATCCTACCATGTGCTTATAAATAAAACATTTACACAAAAAAATCCTAAATAGATCTAATAAATTATTTCTTACATGTGCTTATAATGTGAAGGGTTCCCCTTATGCAGTGGCACTTTGATGAACAAAAACAAGTCAAAATTTAAAAATCGGGCAGGGGTTCCCCATAGGCAGTGCCATTTTGATACAGCCAAATGTAAAAAACCCTCCCAAGATGGTTGGACAAGACAGAGGTTTTGAACAAGAGCCAGAATGGCTCTAAATCGCTCACCTGAGTCATACTGACATTCTATAAAACAAGGGGCCCAGGGTAAGGCCTATTTTGACCTCAGGCGCAAATGTTAAGCAATCATTGCAGATGATGCAACATACCAAATATGGTAGCTCTAGGTCTTATGGATTTTGACAAGAAGATTCTTTAAAGTTTCAATATATATTGCAATGTAAAACTTGTGACCCCGGGGCGGGGAACATTTTGACCCCAGGGGCAAACTTTGAACAATCTTTGTTGAGGTCAACTAGATGATGCTGCATGCCAAATGTTATAGCTCTAGGCCATATGGAATTTTGACAAGAAGGTTTTTAAAGTTTTCAGTAAAATGTGTGACCCCCAGGGCGGGGCTAATTTTGACCCCTGGACCATAATTTGAAAATCTTGGTAAAGGTTCACCAAATGAATTGCTAAATACCAAATATCACAGTTCTAGGCCTTTCAGTTTCAGACTAGAAGACTTTTAAAATTTGCACTATATAATCCTATGTAAAACTTGTGACCCCCAGGGCGGGGTCAATTTTGACCCCAGGGGCAAGCTTTGAACAATCTTTGTACAGGTCCAATAGATGATGCCACATACCAAATATGGTAGCTCTAGGCCTTATGGATTTTGACAAGAAGATTTTTAAAGTTTTCAGTTAAATTTGTGACCCCTGGGGCGGGGTCAATTTTGACCCCTGGGCCATAATTTGAACAATCTTGGTAAAGGTTCACCAAATGATGCTACATACCAAATATCACAGTTCTAGGCCTTTCAGTTTCAAACAAGAAGACTTTTAAAATTTTCACTATATAATCCTATGTAAAACTTGTGACCCCAGGGCGGGGCCAATTTTGACCCCAGGGGCAAACTTTGAACAATCTTTGTAGAGGTCCACTAGATGATGCTACATACCAAATATGGTAGCTCTAGGCCTTACGGATTTTGACAAGAAGATTCTTAAAGTTTTCACTATATAAACCTTTGTAAAACTTGTGACCCCCGGGGCGGGGCCAATTTTGACCCCAGGGCCAAACTTTGAACAATCTTTGTAGAGGGCCATTAGATGATGCTACACACCAAATTTGGTAGCCCTAGGCCATATGGATTTTGACAAGAAGATGTTTTTAATTTTCATTTTTTTTTTACATTTGTTGCCATGGCAACCAGAGTTCTGCATGGAATCAACTTCTTTGAACAAGTTTGAAAGAGGTTGACCCAAGGATCATTCCTGGAAAGTTTGGAAAAAATCCAACTAGTACTTTAGGAGGAGATGTCGTTTAAAGAAAAAGTTGACGCACGCCGACGGACGCCGGACACAGGCCGACCACAATAGCTCACCTTGGCACTTTGTGCCAGGTGAGCTAAAAAGCGAGTAAGCTGGGGGCAAATTCCATTTATACATCTTAATATGGAATCATACCTACTCGCTGAATGAGAAAGATGGTGAATAGCAGACAATCACTTACCAGATAAAGTGTTTTATTTGTAGAAAGCTGTTTACATTCTTTTTTATTTATGTGCGGCTTCTAACATGAAAATCTGCACTTTTAAATTGATATTGTTTTGTTTTTTCATGTGCCTTATTTTGGCACTCACAATCCTAACAATTAAGTGTTAAATTTGATCTCTGACAAACGTCGCCGTACAAGTTTGTCCACGGTATGACACGGCCACGGGACGCGACTAAAACACAGTTGACAGGAGCAGGCCGATGGCGTGTAACGCAAAAGGCTTACCGGTATTATAAGCTACACTGTCATAAAAATAATAATACATGATGGTACATGTCAGATTACTTACTCAGTAGGCTTAAAAAAGCTTGACTTTACCGACTTTATTCAGTGACATACGCTTCCAAAACAGACGATGAAATCGGCCATTTGCTACGAACCGGATATGTTCGGATTTCATCGTACCACTTGTATTGACCAAGATGCTGTGAATTGAGATAAGCTAGATTTTGCCGATACGCGTACGGAGAAGTTTCAGATTCGACACAGTGCCTTGTGAGGCGTCTAATCAGGATCCAGAATGCCATATGATCATATGGCGTCTACTCGGAGGGCGAACATTCCAACGAGAGGGGAATTTTCAAAAATTGGGGGGAAAAACATACTTTTCAGAGGGGGAACACTACCGAATATCGCCGGATATTTTGACAAAAAAAAACCTGTGGTAAAAGGGCAGACGGTTTTTTCTCGATGCACCGGTAATAGGTATATTTCCGGTATACACCGGTAAATAGCCTAATAGGTATATACCGGTAGTTACTAAGTGTCATCGATCGTAATTGTTTGTCACTACTGTGGATCCCAACTACCAACGATTTGAATGAAAATTGTAAATATTTCATTAATATTAAAGCAGGCTGAAAGTAAATGCAGAACTGAGAGAAACATTTAGAAATTAGCAGATGTGTATGAAAATATAAACTGAAAACTGGCCTACCCGTAGAGCTAGATCTACTTGTTTTAATATACAGACTTATATTGATAAATACATTCTAAACAGAATCTAGATCTAGATCTTATAATAGATAAATAAATAGATGTAGATACCGTAGATATTCTGTATTTAAAGATGTGTTCTTTATATAACACCCCCTTGAACAGTAACATTCATAAAGAAGATATCATATTATTATCTTAAATAACCATAAAAACTGTCTTAATTTTCAGTCTAGCCTAGAGCCTTAAAACAGCTCAAATATATGCCAGAATGCAGGAAATTGAACCATTAAAATAAAAAAATTCCGAGGGAGGCCCCCTGTACCCCCACCTGCAGGAGGGGTGTCCCCTCCCGCACCCACCCTGGTGGCCTGCTACTCAAATTATTTCACCTGCTACTCAAAAAAGTTTGGAGAGGACTGGTTATGCTAAAACAATTATTTCTCCATTGCAAACAGTTTGGAGCTAGATCAGACCCCGCGTCTGATCTGATCAGGCTCCAAACTGTTTGCCACTCAGATAAAAAAAAATTGCGAATTATTTCAAAAAGTTGTCTTTTTCTACATTTACTTCAATGCGTTTATATACGTTTAAACTGGAAAGAATAACGTTTTCTCTACTGTATATACATGTACGGCACGAACCTTGGTTGGTCTTTTTTCAACGTTGAGAATCGACCAAGGTTCGTGCCGTACATGTATATACAGTGGAGAAAACGGGTCTTTTTTCAACAGGGTCCATATTTCACGTCACACCGGCAGAAATATACCTCAAAATCGACGGGTGCATTCGAATATTGTTTTATTATCTTCATTTGTGTTTGGATGTGTTATAAATTTGAAGTAGAATAGGGTAAAGGAGGGGGGGGGGGGCAAAACATGCGACAACCACCTGTGTGTAAGGGAAGATCCTTTGAAAGCATCGAAAACAAGACAAATACTGAAAATTGCAGACTCAGTTTAACTGAGTCTGTTCATTAGCAAAAGTGAAACGTGCAACACTGCTCAACCCCCCCCCCACCCCCACCAAGCACCAGCTTAACCCTTTACCTGATAGAAGTGGCTTTTAGCGTGTTTTATTTATTCTTCAATTGAAGAAAATAGTTTAAAATCTACACAGTCATGAACATATACCATACGAAATAATTTCTATATCCTAACAGGTGATAGCTTAAAGCAGGCTGAAAGTAAAGCAGAATGCTTAAGGCGCATTCTGCTTTACTTTCAGCCTGCTTTAAGTAGTCACCTATCTTCATAACTAGAAACTGTCTCAGGGCTCAACATTAACTTTTTGAAGCACTGGATTAGTCGGACAAGTGATTTCAGAAACCACTTGTCCTATACAGATTTTCACTTGTCCAACCAAAGTTATCAAAAACTAATAAGCCAGTGATATATTCATAGTATGATCAGAAATATCATGGTTATTTTACATTAAACAATGGCACTGCTAAAGTTTGATGCACAAGTCATTGATTCTTGGGAGTATTTCACCTGATATAAGCATTGATTTGCTTCTCCTGTATCATTTCAATGTTGAAACCACTTGTCCAATCGGACAATTAAATTTGGAATTTGCTTGTCCTATCTGAGGTTTTACTTGCCAAAATCCATAGGACAACCTTTAATGTCGAGCCCTGAGTCTATTGGGTAAAGGGTTAAGCGAAATTCAACCTTCAACTATAAATGCGCTGAAATCAATTATTCCAAAGGACTAGAAAGTATAACAACTATCTATTTGAACCTTAAACCACTCCGAAAAACAAGAAAAACACGACCCGGAAAAAAATTCCTATCGGGTCTATATATGTATTGAAAGGTACCTAACTACGACAGATCAGCGGCGGAAAATAAAACAGTCATGTTTTTCAAAGTCTTACAGCAAAGCCAATTCAACACCGATTTCAATCAGTTTGGTCTTTGATCCGTTCCAAATTCCATATGCTAAGCGGCACAATTAGTGCTTTCCTTAAATATTGCTCAGTCTTGTCGCTGCAAGACCGCGAGAGCGAAACGATCTGACTCCCGCCAGGATGCATAGACGTATATAGGGGGGTCTGTATTCGTTAATCATTTCAACAAAAACGCGAATTATGGTTAAACACTATCTAAAAACATTAAACTCGCCGCAATTAAAACGGTGCTTACTATTTCCAGTCTGCTACGAGGTGCCAGTTTTCTTTCTCCAACTTTCCTTTTGAACGGATGTGACCATTTTGCTGTGAGCCGGCTCATAAACTATTCGATATGCAAATTGACTACTACTTCCGGGCCACAGCGATTTGGCCACCTCCGTTCAAAACGAAAGTAGGAGAAAGAAAACTGGCGTCTCATAGCAGACTACAAATAGCCAGCACCGTTTTAACTGCGGTAAGTTGAATGTTTTTTGAATGTGTTTCAGCCTAATTCGCGTTTTTGCTTTAAAGCTTAACGAATACAGATCCCCCGATATACTTCTATGCTAACTGTGCCGCTTAGCATATGGAATTTGGAACGGATCAAAGACCAAAATGATTAAAATCGGTGTTGAATTGGCTTTGCTGTAAGACTTTGAATAACATGACTGTTGTATTTTCCGCAGCTGATCTGTCGTAGTTATATATACCTTTCAATACATATATAGACCCGATAGGAAATTTTTTCCGGGTCGTGTTTTTCTTGTTTGTCGGAGTGGTTTAAGGTTCAAATAGATAGTTTTAGGCTAGTTTAACATACTTCGATCACAATTTTTTTTTATTCATTTTTTTTTTTTTTTTTTTTTTTTTTTTTTTTTTTATTATTATTTTTTTTTTTTTTTTGGGGGGGGGGGGGTTCCATGGGTGAGTCCAAGCATGCGTCGAGCACCTTTGATGAAGTAGAGCTACTACTATTTTGTAAATTAAATGAATTTGCATTTATTTTATTGAAAGAGAAAGATGTGTAAAAAACAGTGTTCATACATTCATGCATTTATTCAATAACAAAATAAAATAACACAGTAACCTTCTGTCTGAAATTATCATTATTATTAATATTAATCAAAATAACGAGCAACATTGAATATCCCGGTGTGATAGGTTTTCGACGGTCTAACAGTTTTGTGTCGCATGGGATCAGAAAATAATGAATATCAATAAATTAACTCATGTTGTTAAATCAGGGACTCTTCGGTATATCTACAACACACAATCATTTCTCAACTCGACTGGTTTGTTGTGATATTGAAAGAAAATGGGGGCCACCCAAATGCGCATGCTTCTGTATGACGTCATATATTTTCGACGATTGACCTAGTTTGTATTAAAGTATACTGTATGTCCAAAAGTTAGGCAGTAAACCATATTCCAAACTAGAGGTTTTTGTCACAAAAACGGATGTCTCCCCACTAATAAAAACAATATGTAAAGGGAAATCACTAAAAATGTTATGGTCTTGATGAATGATACTTCCCCTCATTATGCATTTTCCACACTACATTTTTCAAGAAGAAAATGATAACAGCTAATAACTCCAAAAATACTGATACCAGATTTATGGCCCTTGTGCATGACACTTACTTTCATCATGCTCTTTCCAAAAATAAAATGTCATTCCAATAGCATCAGTCGAACAGGAGTTATTGATCGGCCAAAAATGTAACAAAGGGCAATAACTCCAAAAGTATTGAAGCCAGAATTATGGCCCTTGTTCATGACACTTTCTCTCATCATGCTCTTTCCATGCATGAAGTTTCAATACGATGGCAAGAGCCATGTAGGAGTTATCGTCCGGACAAGAAAGAATTAAACAAATGTACAAGGGGCAATAACTCTAAAATTTATTGAAGCTCGAGTTAAAGATCTTATGCATGACACTTTCTCTTATCATGATTTTCCATGTATGAAGTTTCACTCCAATGGCATGTGTCACATAGGAGTAATCATCCGGACAAAAAATTGTGATTTTTTTTACAAAGGGCAATAAATCCAATATTAGTGAAGCCAGAGTTATGGACCTTGTGCATGACACTTCCTCTCGTTATGATCTTTCCATATATGAAGTTTTAATCCAATGGCATGAGCCATATAGAAGTTATCGTCCGGACAAAAAGGTGATTTTTTTTACAAAGGGCAATAACTCCTATATTAGTGAAGCCAGAGTTATGTACCTTCTGCATGACACTTCCTCTCATCATGCTCTTTCCATATATGACGTTTCAATCAACTGGCATCAGGCATATTGAAGTTATTGTCCGGACAAAAAATTATGATATTTTTTACAAAGGGCAATAACTCCAATATTAGTGAAGCCAGAGTTATGGACCTTGTGCATGACACTTCCTCTCGTCATGATCTTTCCATATATGAAGTTTCAATCCAATGGCATGAGCCACATAGGTGTTATCGTCCGGACAAAAAATTATGATTTTTTTTACAAAGGGCAATAACTCCAATATTAGTGAAGCCAGAGTTATGGACCTTGTGCATGACACTTCATCTCATTATGCTCTTTCCATATATGAAGTTTCAATCAACTGGCATCAGGCATATTGAAGTTATTGTCCGGACAAAAAGTGTGACGGACAGACGGACAGACAGACAACTCTCACGAAAACAATATGTCTCCCCCATATAAATATGGGGGGGGGGGGGAGACATAATTATGATTGGAAACGTGAACAGTAAGTTAGTAACTGTCAAATTAATTTAAATTAACACAGAACGTATAAATAATTTAAAAGGGGTTTCCCAGTTCATAATGATCTGACATCTAATTTGGGGTTTACATTTTGGACAAGAAAGAGTCCCCTGTTCTGAGAACCATCTCTTTTGTTAAAAATGACACTTGTGCACCCAATCATTGCATTTCTCACAGCAGCCCCATTTAACGACGACTAAAATGGTTTCAAATGGTGATCTGTAGGCTCGTACAGGTGACAAACCATACACTTTTCAGATTCTTGGATGTCACTTTTAGTGATTTGAGCTTGTCAGCCATTTTTAAAATTTGACTCAATATGCGTATTGGAGTAACCGGGCTTAACTTTTTATGAGCAGTATATTTTCTAGCAAAAAATCAATACAAGTCATGTGACTTTAGTGCTAGGTCAGTGGGCGTTCCAGACAATTTGTCAGTCAGTAAAATAAATGTGTATTTGCATCAAAATTAGGACGAGTTGTAGTGGGACATTTTGGGAATAGCTAAATATATATAGGGTAAATGTGTATTCAGTTTATTTGTATGATAAACTTATGTGCCGAGATATCCATATAGATCTATTGGTTTTTTTTTCACATACTAGGCCCTTCCGTGTTTACATTCAACAGAATTCTCGAAGGGGCCCGAAAATCTCGCGCGGTTACCATTTAGAACGGTCAAACACGAGATCGTCGAAAACATATGACCGTCGAAAACATATGACGTCGCGATACGGCTGCCTGACGTAACAGTACAGCCATTATCCTGCTGATCGTAACTTGACTGATATTTGCAAACAGTTTGGATCCAGACCAGATGCCGCCTGACGCAGCGTCTGATCTGGAACCAAACTGTTTGACACTCGTCTTCAGGTTCCTTCGATTTAAAAATACATCAATCTTAATTTAAATATGTCTTTGCAGACAACACTTTCAAAGCAGACAACAGGGTTAACTAACATCGGTATTGTCCATTTCAATATTATGACATTGCCATGACAACTAACGGTGCAAAGCAGGATGCAGCCCTGTGATTTTGATGTCCCCAATGCTTGGTTTTCTAAACCTTAAGGTTAGTTAACACTGGGGTAGCTAGTCTTGGGGTAGCTAGCCTCGAGTTTAACTTTGATTATGCAAACCAGATTTAAACTGGAGGCTACGTACCTTGAGGCCTGTTCAACAATGCGCGCGCTCGATGTCACTCCGACGCGCTCGACTACGTTCAATAGCCATGTTCAACGCCAGCCAAGCGGGCAAGCGCCCTATCGAGCGCTCACATTGTTGAACTGACCTCTGGTGCTAGGCTTAACCCTGTGCTAAATTAGCCTTCCATTACGCAATCGGCCCTATGTCTCCGCCACTTACGTGGGGGAGACATAATAACAATAAAACGTTAATACTCACAGTTAACTTCTACTTCTTTGTTTGGCAATGAAAAGATGGCGACGACTGATCACGTGATATAGCGTCCTCATACGTCATCATCCATATAAGGAAATGTTCGGCTCTCACGTAGTCTAACGAGTGCTTACGGAAAAAACCGAATAACGAAAAATTTATCATATTTAACAGGTTCAATGCATAATAAACCACATTTGCTTTTCATTCGAACTTGATTCATTATAACTTGCATTATAAATTCTCTGAATTTGACCAATTTGCCGACCCTTTTTACGATATAAATTCTCTGAATTTGACCAATTTGCCGACCATTTTTACGACCAGTCCTTCGGTCCGACCGACTTTCCGATCAGACCTTCGGTAACGGCACTTATTGTATTCCTGCGCGTAAGGAAACTATTTAATTCCTTGTTTAACAACTACTGGTCCTTTCCATTGATCAAGTTACAACGTTTTAGATCTAAATATCAAATGAAAACCAGGTTCACTAGGTGTAAGGTCATAGTTAAAAACACACAGACTCATTTAGATCGCCCTCTATCATTTTTAGTGGTAATTCGGTACCTGTGTCGTAGCACCAGGTGCGTGCGGATTGCTTCGATGTATTGTGAAGTCCCGTCTGGAGAATTTTTCTGAACTACACTGTGGATGTGTCCAAGGACACACCCACAAAAATACTCTGTAATTAATTGTTGTATCATTAGAAGTTGCCCAAAGACGTTTGTTAGATACCTTTAAACCCTTTGCTCCATGAATATTTATGTTAGAGGTACAGTAAAACCTGTCTATAACAGCCACTAAAATACATTTTGCTAAAGACAGGTGGCTGTGTAAAGCAAGGTGAAAGTAAAACAGAACACTCCTAGCTTTAAATGGAAAAGTAGTAAAGTCAAGCAGGCAAAGCCACATACAAGACGCAACCACCACCAAAACACCGATAGACAGCATGACACACACACACACACAACCACACACGCAAACGCTAACTCACACACGAAATGAACACAGAAAACACCAAAAGACACAAGAACCAGAGACAAACGTTCCACACATGAACAAAATCACAAGCACAAAGACGCAAGGCAAACAAAAGGAAACACCACTGGGGGTTTAAACCGGTTTACGGACGTCCTAACCTCACACTTCTCTCAAAGTCACCCTAGCTTTACAAATAGTGTAAATAAAGGTATCCCCGCTGGACTTACCCACAACATAGACGACGGTGAACACAGGACAACATGTAAAACATAGCATAATAACTGTGACAATCCGTCAAACATGTACTCAATGACTTTGACGAAGTCAGAGCACCTGCATGTAAGCCGTTAAGGGCACGACAGGGAAAAAGTAATACATGAGTCTGGCAAGCTCATCCTGTATCCAAGTTTAAGAGTATACCATCATAGAGTACTACCCTCGGCCTGTCATCGTGCAAGCAAAGAGGGAAGCGTAGCTACCGACTGTAAAAGGGTCGACAACCAAACATGCAGTGCGTTGCAATATAATAGGATCATAACCTTTCTTTTTAAATGTTTTAATGCGTTTTATAAACAAATCATGAAAATGGATATGACCCCGAATTTTCCTAAGTTTGTAGATAACATCCCCATAAAATTCTGGTTGAGAAATGCCTTGTCGCAGTAACGTCCGTAGATTGCAATTATATTTACTAATGAGAGGTAAATTTCGATAATAAAATTTAGAAAAAGTTTTACGAAGTTTGTGGTTTGTGATATCTGTAACCTTGCTTAAGAAGTTTATCAGTTATAACTAAATTAAGTTTGCCACCTGTCCTGAATGCCAACTAATTAACACAATTTAGTGGCCGTTATAGAGAGGTTTTACTGTTTTATAATGGCATGTGAGTCATGGAAGGAACCATAATCATATCAGCAAACAGCTCCTTCTTGGTCTATTCTGTTCTGTGGAGGAAAAGGTTTGTAGAGTGTAAACCCATATTAGAAAGGAGAGCAGACCCATATCAAACAGCTCCTTTAGGGGTTGTCTTATCTCGGTATATTCTGTTCTGTGGAAGAAAAGGTTTGCAGAGTGTAAACACGTGCATATTTAATGCCTTACATTGTAACCATCCCTTTTGACAAATTTGCAAACAGAGTAGACCCAGATTAGAATGGCTGCTGTTGCATGTTACAAAACATAGATTTATTAGTAGTGAATTCACATGATTTTATATATCAATATCAAAACCCTTTCCTTCATATATAGGCATTTTCACGCATTGCAAACAGAGTAGACCCAGGTTAGAATGCTCATACAGGAGCCCTCTGATCATGGTCGGCTCACTTTGCTTATGGAATTTGATAGATCTGTTTCTTTAGTTTCTAAGGAAAGGGTTAACCTAACTGACATTTGCAAACAGCTTGGTGTCTCATCAGAATCCAAGCTGTTTGACACTCTATCAATAGTATCTCAAAAGCTTGAATGGATCAAAAGTAAGTGACAACGGCAACAGATCGGAGCTTAACCCTCTTCGCCATACATATGCATTTCTGTGCCTCCATAAAAGTGATTTCTTGAAACTATTGTGATAAATAGAGCCTATGGAGCAAATGCTCTATTTATCACAGTGGTTTCAAAACTAAACAATTTTGACATTTTACATTTATCTAGTAAATGCTCCTTTTCGGTATATTTATTTAAAGAGGCTGGGTCTTAATATAGCCTATGAGGTTAAGCAGACCTCATTTTCATAGCAGGATAAGTGTTGATTGATATGTACATTGAAATGGAATTTGCCATGAATATTCATGGAGTAATGGGTTAAATTATGTTTATGTATTTTGTCTTTAAATGGATATCATTTGTCATAAATCATTGCAAAGAACAACATTCCATTAGTGTTGAAAGCCATTTTATGAATTCCAATTTATTTACACAGAACTCAAGATAAGGGGATCATTTCAGATGCCCAAATCCATGTTTCTCCACCGAACTCACAGCAGTGATTAATCATTACAAACTTCCGTTTAAGACAATTCTAATGATTGGTCACAGGCATATATTTGGTAAAGAAATGAAGAAAATACAGTTGAACTTTGATATACATGTATTGAACTCAAACTCTGGATAACTCAAACTAAAATGTAAATCCTTCCAAAATTTGCAGAATTGTTCTAACGTGTATCACTACATATATCTAGAAACATAAATGACAGCTTAATGTAGGTCTAAAGTAATGCTGAAAGCTCCTACAGAAGCTTTCAGCATTACTTTAGACCTGTATTCAGCTGTAAACTTGACATATTAGACAGACCATACATCCGGTGGCTTGAACCTCTGTTATTTCGAACTATTTTGTATGGTCTCTTGAAGTTCGAGATTTCGAAGCTCAGGTGTATTATCAACCCTTTCCCAAGTACATATTCCATTTCAAACAGAGTAGACTGCAATCATACTAAATAATCTACAGTGGACCCTGGATATCTCGAACTTGGATAACGTGAACTTAACAAAATGAGTTGTTAAATATTAGCTCCCTTCCAAAATTAGGAATACAGCTAGATTCAACAGTGCCAGACTCTGAAATTCATGTTCATAATTATAACATTCAAAGGAAAGATAGGTCCGACGGACGAGGAGGCGGTGTCTGTGCGTATATACGTAGTGATCTAGCATTCAACCCCCGGCATGACCTGCACCACCCAGACCTGGAGGCTACGTGGGTAGATATCCTTCTGCCTAAATCAAAACCTATTCTTTGTGGAGTCATTTATAGGCCACCAAAACAGTTGAACTTTTACAATGTTTTAGAATCTCTGTGTCAATCCTGTGATGACTTTATTACCAATGAAACTTTAATTTTTGGAGATTTTAATACCAATGTATGTGGTGAAAAATGTTCACTTCTTAACAGTTTGACATCTCTCTGTGAGCTTTTCAATTTCACTCAATTAATTAAAAATCCCACTAGAACATCAAGATGTTCATCTACTACAATTGATCTTATACTTGTCTCGGACATAGATAAAATTTCGAACAGTGGAGTTATTGACATATCTTTGAGTGATCATTCTATGATCTTTTGTACTCGGAAAATTACACGTTCTTCCTTTGGAAAGCACAATACTGTTAAACTCAGATCACAAAAGAATTACAATAGAGAAGACTTTCAGCAGTCCTTACTTTCATCTGACTGGGCTCCTGTTATGCTTAGTGACAATGTAAGTGAAGCATGGTATAATTTTAAACATATTTTTCTGTCTGTGTTGAATAATCATGCTCCAGTGAAGGAAGTCCGTATCAAGCAACGTACAGAACCTTGGATAAATGTTGAAATTTTGCAAAGCATAAATGCCAGAGACAAAGCTTTTAATCTGTATAAAAATAATAAAACTTCTGAAAATTATGACAGTTTTAAGGAGCTGAGAAATAATACACAGAAACTTATTCACAATGCCAAGAAAAATTATTTTAAAGACAGTATTGAGTGCAATAAATCTGACTCTAAGTCTCTTTGGAAATGTTTGAAACAGCTTGGCTTACCATCCAAGAAAAGTGTTAGTTCTTCTAGTAACATTGGTCTGAAAATTGATGGAGAAGTTAGTTTTGATTTTTTAAATGTTGCTGAAAAGTTTAACCGTTTCTATACTACTGTTGCATCTAAGTTAGTTAAAAAACTGCCGGATAGTTATTTTAAATATGACAGATCTTTTGTAAGTAAATTTTATTTATCCAAGGGTATTTTTCCAAATTGCTTTTCATTTTCAGTTGTCTCAGAAAACAAAATTCTTAAGTACCTTAATAAGCTAAGTGATAATAAGGCCACTGGGTTAGATGGAATCCCCTGTAAGTTTCTTAGGGACAGTTAAACAGTTATAGCATGTCCCTTAACTCATATTGTAAATCTTTCTATCATTCAGGGTTCTGTTCCCGATGATCTAAAAAATGCCCGGGTTATCCCTCTGTATAAGAAGAATGACAAGACCGAAGTTGGTAATTATCGGCCAGTGTCTATTTTGTGTATAATTTCAAAGATTTTTGAAAGGGTCATATATGATCAAATGGAAGGGTATTTGAATGAGAAGAAGATTTTATATAGTTTTCAGTCTGGTTTTAGACGCGGCTTTTCTACGGATACCTGTCTTATCCACCTATCTGATTTCATTAAATTTCAAATGGATGAAGGTAACATGGTTGGAATGGTACTTCTTGACTTGCAGAAGGCTTTCGATACCGTAAATCACAGTATTTTATTAATGAAACTGAATGAGATTGGCCTCAGTCCAGACGCTGTCCTTTGGTTCCAATCATATCTATCTGATAGACATCAGCTAGTTGATGTATCAGGTGTTCATTCCAGTCAAGCTCATGTCACCTGTGGGGTACCCCAGGGTTCTATACTGGGCCCTCTGTTATTTTTAATCTATGTTAACGACATGTCAGCAGTTGTCAGTAACAAACTATTATTGTATGCTGATGACTCTGGGATTCTTGTTCACGGTAAAAGTATATCCGATATTGAACTACTCTTATCTGAGGAATTGAAAAATGTAAGTGAATGGCTTGTTGATAACAAGCTTTCACTTCATCTTGGCAAGACAGAGTCTATTCTATTCGGTTCTAAACCCAAGCTAAGGTCTCAGAGCACTCTAAATATTTTCTGTAATAATACAAATATTCAGGCTACCGGTTCAGTAAAGTATCTTGGTGCAACTTTGGACCAGAATCTTTCATGCGATACAATTGCACGGTCAGTGGTTACAAAGTCAAATGCCCGTTTGAAATACTTGCATAGGAAGAATCAGTTTTTAGATCTTCATACTAGGAAACTTTTGGTTATGTCATTAGTTCAATGTCACTTTGACTATTTATGTTCTTTCTGGTACCCAAGTTTGACCAAATATTGGAAAAACAGGCTTCAAACTACCCAGAATAAATTGGTTCGCTTTGTTTTGAATATGGATAGCAGGTATCATGTTGGGTTAGAGCATTTTAAGTCTCTTAACTGGTTACCTGTATCAAAGAGAGTGGATCAGATAACTCTCTGTCATGTGCATAAGATAAAGTTAGGTACAGCCCCAGAATATCTTAAGGAACATTTTGTCCCCCTTACTCATATACATGACCGTTGTACTAGATCTAGAGTGTCTGCACTTCCTTCGAGTAACTCTAGTCACACCAGTTATATTTTTAGTGACACAGGGCGATTTTCTTTACCAAAGGTGGGAAGCTTTGGTAGAAAATCATTTGCTTTTAATGGTATTGTTCTGTGGAATGGTCTTCCTCAACGTCTTAGGGATGTTGATTCCTCCCACACGTTCAAACATGCCATCAAAGCTCATTTATTGGCCACTTAATTTCTTAATAGTGTTTTTATTTCGTAATTGATTTCAATGATATATGCATCTTAAATTATTGATAGTTGTCCCAAAGTAATTAATCAGTTTTAATTCTATTGCAGTTTTATAGTTTGGCTGACAAATTCTGTGATCTCCAGATTCAATGTGATAAACACTTTGACTGTGATATATGTGACCTCAGTAACATTCCTGAATTGATGACATGTTTAGTTGATCATTGATTGATTATTTGCTGCTTCGGTAGAAAATCAAATTTTCTGACACATGACTTTCTGTGTCATGCTGCCAATATTAGGGACCACAATGGAAATAAGAGGAATCCTTTCATCTTTTTTGTGTTATCCCTGGTATTGGTGTGCATTGCATGGCTATCTTAAATCGAGTTAGTATATATTTAGATTTTATTTATGTAATAATTTTATTTTTTTAAACTGATGAACTCATGGTTATTATTGTATTGGATTTTTATGCATCATTTTGTTTTAAATTGCCATGTTATGTATACTAGCCAAATAAAATTATTATTATTATTATTATTATTCCAATTATCTATACAGATGTGTGACAACTTGATGTAGGGTTCAATTAAGCTTGTTATATGCATTAAGCTGTTAGATTGAGAAAGTTTCCAAGTTAGTAATAGGTCGACTCGAAATCCTTTTATTTCCAAGTAATTTGTATGGTCCCATAACTCCATCCCTGTTCTATATTTATTCCAAATATAAATGTACCTACTGAATATTCATGGACACAATAGTTATAATGAAATATGGAAGGTGGAATATTGTAACAATTTTAGAAAGCAACTAAACAGACATATCAAATTCCATGAGGGAACAGGGCAGAACCTTATCAGACGGCTTCTAAAGGAGCCTTCTGGTCTGGGTCTACCCTGTTTGCAGATGCGTGAAGTGACATCTATATGAAGATGAGCGAATTGGCATGTATATGAAGATGCGTGAATTGGTATGTATATGAAGGAAAGGGTTACAGTTCGAGATATCAAGGTTCCACTTTATTTATAGCATTTCTGACATTACACGCGCTCAGTTTAATAACTCACTTGACATACATACTGATGATGAAACGTTGTGTAGTAAAGGCTATAGTTGTACTAGTGTAATGAAGACTCGTTGCAAGTTCCATACGCTCCGGTTGTTTTATAAACTCTGAATAATAAAGATCTGTTTCTACGACTTTCTGAATTGGCAAAAAAGTCCACTTTTCATGAACCTGATTTAGGTAGTGAATATTTATAGAGTCACATTCTTGAAGAAAATAACAATACATGTATTCATGTGTGAAAAATGTTTTTGGGTGTGAAGCTTACTATATGTGAAGTAATGTGAGAACAGTAATGCATGTGTGTAGCCATGTGAAAATGTATGTGTAAGCAATGTGAAAAACTGTATTTGTATGTGCAGGAGCAATACGATTATAATTTATAATATTAGTGTATAAGTACTATTTATAACACTAGTGTGTTAATACTATTTATAACTATAACACTAGTCTGTAAGTACAATTTCAGGGTTGCCACGCGTCAGGGAAAAGTCAGGGAAATCTAAAAAATTTCAAGGTCAGGGAAGTGTTGGAAATTTGAGAACTGTCGGGGAAATTTGAAAATCTAGGCAAATGCCGAAAAACATGAGAATCAAGGTAATGAATTTCAAAAAAAAAATCATAAATAAATACAGAAATTATGACAGGAAGACACACACTTGTGTCACGCGTGTCTCAGAAACCAGTAGGGCTAGAGTCACCAAACTTCATAGGAATGTTCACCAGCATTAGTTGTTGTGCACCTGAATAGGTCATATAGCGCCGATGAATGATGAGACGACATGATGAGGGATGATATCAGGAAGATGATTTCGGCTAATCTCATTCGCTGCAAAGCAGTGCATGGGATCAAAACCACCGAGCTGCCTTCCCTAATATGATTACTTAAAATTAAAAAGAGAAACTTTGTGTCGCGCATATTTTTGAAACCACTAGAGATAGAGCCACTAAACTTCACAGGACTGTTGACCAGCAGCGGTGGTTGTGCACCTGGGGTATTGAATTGTCTCTCCCTGATAATCGTTGAGTTATTGCCCCTGCTATGATAACTTAAAATTAGAGAAAATCTGTGCTGCGCGTATCTCTGAAACCATTAGGGCTAGAGTCACCAAACTTCACAGGAATGTTCACCATCATGAGTTGTTGTGCTCCTGTTTTTTTTTTTAATTGTCTCCTCTGTTAACCTCAGAGTTTTACGAACTTTTTGGGACAACCCGGTCTAAGGAGAAGATAAACCGCTGTTTAGGTATTATTGTTTCGTGTTTCCGCTTGCGGCTAAACATATCAGGCTTACTTTGTTAGCTCACCTGAGCCGAAGGCTCAGGATGAGCTATTGTGACCGCGATGTGTCCGTCGTCCGTTCACATTTTCAAATGACATCTCCTCTGAAACCGCTGACCGGATTTTAACCAAACTTTGTCAGAAGCATCAGTGGCTAGGGGGAACAGATAATTGTTCAAATCATAACCCCGGACTAAAAATGGCACCGCCCGGGGAGTATCAGTATTTCATAGGAAAATCTTTAAAAATCTTCTTTTTCTCTGAAACTGTAAGGCCTAGACCTTTGATATTCGGTATGTAGTATTATCTAATGGTCCTATATAAAGATTGTTCAAATTATGACCCCAGGCCAAAAATGACCCCGCCCCGGGGCATATCAGTGTTTCATAGGAAAATATTCTTCTCTGAAACTGTAATGACTAGACCTTTGATATTTGATATGTAGCATGATCTAATGGTCCTCTACCAAGATTTTTCAAATTATGACCCCGGACCCAAAATGGCCCCGCCCGGGCTTATCAGTTTTTCATTGGAAAATCTTTAAATATTTTCTTCTCTAAAACTGTAAGGCCTAGACCTTTGATATTTGGTATGTAGCATCACCTAATGGTCATCTATAATGATTGTTCAAATTATTACCCCGTTCCAAAAATGTCCCCACCCCGGGGCTAATCAATTTTTCACAGGAAAATCTTTAAAAATATTCTTCTCCAAAACTGTAAGGCCTAAATATTTTATATTTGGTATGTGGTATGATCTAGTGACCCTCTACAAATATTGGTCAAATAATGACCCCGGGACCTAAAATGGCCCCACCTCAGGGGCTGATCAGTTTTTCATAGGAAAATCTTTAAAAATCTTCTTTACTGAAACTGTAAGGCTTAGGCCTTTAATGTTTGGTATGTAGCATGTTCTAATGGTCTTCTACAAATATTGTTCAAATTATGACCCCGACCAAAAAATGGCCCCACGCCAGGGACTTATCAGTTTTTCATCGGCAAATCTTTAAAAATCTTCTTCTCTGAATTTGTAAGGCTTAGAACTTTGATGTTTGGTATGTAGCATGATCGAACGTTCTACAAATTTTGTTCAAATTATAAGCCCGGGGTCAAAAAAAGCCCCACCCATCACTTAAGAAAAAACTTAAAATTGTTTGCCCCTGAAACCATACGACCCATACCTTACACATTCTGTATGTAGCTTTGCCTTGTGGTCCTCTGCCATGAATGTTCAACTTATGACATCCGACCTCCGGGCAAAACTTGGCCCTGCTCTGGGGCTTATCAGTTTTTATGGGGAAATTATAAAATATTATTTTCCTCTGAAACCATAAGGCTTAGACCTTTAATTAATGGCATGCTGATTTGCCTTGTGGTTCTATACCAATATTGTACAAATGATGACTTCTAGGTAAAAAGGGGCCCGTCCCGGGCTTAGGTAAGCACTTCAGGGCCTCATGGTCCTTTTGTTTTCAATAAAAAAAACCTTTTGGAGTCTGATCTGACTCCAGACGTTTTTTTTGGTCTACAAATTACCTCTGGATACTGTATAGTCATACATTAATGTTCTAGTCGATCTTAACCCTTCGCTTGCTATTCACGTCAATCTACCTACCTGTAAATAGTGAAGACCCAGATGAGACAGCTCCTGCAGGAGCTGTCTCATCAGGGTCTGCACTATTTACAGTTGATTGTGCAACCAATGCATTTCATAGCAGTGATTGCACAGCGAAATACTTGTACACAGTGAATATATATGCAATTAGACAACAAGGCATGGGTAAAGGGTATTTTAAAATTCAGCAAGAGAAGGGTTAATATTTCTTTAATTTTGTATTAGTTCCTTAAAAGGCAGTCTGTGTTTTGATGTTATTCCCTAAATCAGTTTTTGTTTGAAATACAATCCTCGTGGAGCATGGTTATTACCGTGTTTCGTTTTGCTATATTTTGTCACAGAGTGTTACGAAATATTCCGATAAACACGCCGAAGATTAACCCTTTCCTTCATATAAACATGTTTTCTTATAGCGCATTCTTATGCCTTCATAAGTTTATCCGAAAGTTGCCGACGATAATAAACAGAATATGCATGAGTCTCTGTCTGGAAAATTCCACTCGTCCGCTCGTCATGACGAGTAGACACCCGGTAAGGACGAGTACAAATTTGCATAATCTCGTCCTGCAGGACGAGTGGAAAACCCCAAGTCAAAATGTCAAAACGATCTAGATTTCTCGTAGTACTTTAGGAATTATTATCAGCAGAACAGATTTACGAATGTACATATATTCTATAAGTTCGCCCTACCTTGCTTTCATTTGTATGTTGGTCGAGAACTTTCTAAAACACCAGTTCAATTTTTCCACTTCCAGACCGGATGTTTATAATGAATACTGACTGGTAAGGTCTAAAACGTGGCCTGGCTATCGGTATGCATTAACTGCTTAATGTCGATTTGGTTTCAGTAAAACACTATTCGCCAAAAGTAGTCCATTTACAATTTTATAACGGAAATAGAGTTCACACTACACATGTCTCTTTTGATAATTTAAAGAATTGCAAGTTCGTGTGAACGACCGCGTGCAATCAGTTGCGAATCATTGAATGGCAATGTACTGTATTTTGACATAACCCTGAGCGAGTTCGGGTAACTTGAATTGAGTAAACCCTAATGCAATGCACGGTGGGCCATTTCGTGGATCTACATGGTCTAAAAAGTAAAAAAAAAAGATTGGGTCGATTTAGTGTTATATTATATACAATATAATATAACACTAAATCGACCCAATCATTTTTTTTACTTTTTAGACCATGTAGACCCACGAAATGGTCCCCTGTGATGTAATGTAAGTAATCTACCATTGAGTTTGAATTCATCTACCCACCAACTGCCGAGGGTTGACCTATAGTTAATACTAGGTACTCCACAGTTTAAATTCCCGGCGTTCTGTTGTTAATCTCGTAAGGCATGTTCGCCCTTGCAAGTCACATGACCAATCTGAGTAGAAATCGAGTCAGTTACGCACTGAGCCAAACGAACTCACTCTGTGTAAACACCGGAGTATTCTCCCGCTATATATTTCTAACTCGTCTGCGCGGAAGTCGGCATCATGTCAGATATTCGCAGTTTCTTTGGAAAGAAAGTCAATAAAGCACAGGGTGGAGGAGATGCCGAAGATAAGACACTTTTGAAGAGAAAGGCGTCTCAAAAAGAGTATGATAAAATAAAACGCAAACGTCTATTAAAAGAGTCTTGGCTTCGTGAATTTCCATGGGCTGTTTACGACGAGAGCGAAAATGCCCTCTTTTGTAAAGTTTGTAGAAAATTTCCAGACAAAAGTGACAAATCATCAGCTCTTGTACGTGGTATTAGAGAGAAATATCGCAAGGAAACACTAAAATTCCATGATAAAAGTTTGAAACACTGTAACTGTGTTGCACATGAAAGTGTTATGCTCAATCCCACTAGCTCCCAAATGACCCAGTCATTGCAAAAAGTGCACGAGAGAAACAGCGAGAAATATGAAAAACTATACGGCATATTATATAGCAGTTGAGGGTGAACCTATGACAAAATTTTCGAAACTTTGTGACTTGCAAGAAAAAAATGGAATAGAAATAGGTACAAACTACAGAAACAATCATGGGTGTAGCGATTTTGTTTCATCTATTGCAGGTAGCATTAAGTCAGAAACTGTTCGTAGTTTTGAAAATACACGATTTATTAGTATCTTAGCAGATGGATCCACTGATAAAGCAGTTTCAGAGCAAGAGGTGATCTATGTGAGATATGTTGATAATACAGGTCATGTGCAAACTAGATTGGCAGATATTGTTGACTTAAAGCATGGGCATGCAGAAGGGGTGAAGACTGGGATTCTGAAGGGTTTATATGCAGTAGGCATATCAAAAGAAAATTTTGCGAAGAAGATTGTGGGTATCAATACTGATGAGGTCTCAGTAAATATGGGGAAAAAGTCTGGGGCTATCAAGCTGTTAATTGATGAAGTAAAAAATCAGGAGAAGGATCAGTGTGAAAATTACATAACTGTAGTTCACTGCATTGCTCACAACATTGGGTTGGCAGTATATGATGCAAAGAAAAGCTGTGCATATTTGACACAATTTGAAGAGGTACTGAAGGGAGTGTTTCATTTTTACTATTATTCCCCAAAAAAGAGAAGGGAACTTTTTGAAATTGCCACAACTCTGGACAAGGAGTTAAAGCATTTTGGTGGGGTTCAAACTATAAGGTGGGTAGCAAGTCAATATAGAGCTTTAAATGCTCTTCTGGACAACTATGAAATCACCATTGTCCACCTCGAACACATTGCTAGCAAATCTGATGAAAATGGACAGAAAGCCAAAGGGTACTTAAAGGAAATGAAAAGCAACAGGTTTCTGAGGTTTTTACATTTTATGCTTGACTGGACAGAGCAGATCAAAGCAGTATCAGAATTGTTTCATGAGAAATTCTGTTTAGTATCTGAGGTTAGCCAAAGAATTGAAGAACTTACAGAGAAGTTTACACACATGAAAGACAGAAAGGGTAAAATGCTAAGAAAGCATGAAAGGGAGAGTGTTGGTGGGTTGTACAAAGGAGTGACAGTAACATTTGGCCAGATGAGAGATTTGTGAAGTACTTTGGTGGAGAACCTCACTCTTTCTTCAATGCATTTAATTTCAAACTTTTGCCAGATCGAGACACAGGTGAGGAATTCAGGAGGTATGATGAGGACAAGATTGAAAGCCTGATCAATCTGTTTCAACCCTTGTTGACTGAGGAAGAATATGAGAATGGGTTGGACCAGTGGCTTGATTTAAAGTTTGTGATCTGTAGAGCTAGAAATAGATCTTTGTTAGATGTTTATGAGCAGCTACTTTCACCAAATCATGAAGACTTTGAGCGAATCAAATATATACTGCCACTTGTCAGAATAATGCTGACCATATCTCCATCAACTGCAGAGTGTGAGAGAGGATTTAGTACAATCAACAGATTAATGACACATTCAAGCCACTGTTCATGCACAGGTACAAGGCACACCAATGGCCATGTCTGTACAGGACCCCAACACAGGGTCCAGGATGAATCAGACAGTGACTCAAATTAGGTTAATGAATAAGCTCTTTATTGTTTAAATCAAAGTTACATTAGTTTGTGTTCTTTTAATATATGATAAACAAATAATGAGTACACACCTCTGTAAGTGTTTTACTATTTGTACCAATATTTTATAGAGTTCATAGGACGAGTGGATTGTCATGCAGGACGAGTGAGAATTCCAAGTCACTCGTCCTGGAGGACGAGTATGTTGCAAAATAATTTTCCAGCCTACTCTCCTAGAGGAGTCGTCTGATCAGGGTCTACTCTGATTGCTAACATAATTTGAAAGATCTGTATCTTTACTTTCTCTACCAAGTTGTCAATTTGTACCTGAAAAGGTGTATAAAGGCATCTTGTGTCTTCCACTACCAGTAATTAGCTGGACGTCGCGATATGACTTAAATACTGTTAAAAAACAAACAAACAAACAATAATAAAATCACAAACGACTACAGGGATATTGCACAGTACGTTCGTTACTACTCGTGCGGATGACTGAAGTTTGGATATTTTAATAATGCGAATGAAAACAATACAAGGTCTACAATGTTTGATACTGTATCAAAACAATGCACTGTCTACACTGTTTGTTACTGCAATGAAAACAAGGCAGAATCCACACTGTTGTTACTGTAATGAAAAGAAGGCAGAGAGTCTACACTGTTTGTTACTGTAATTAAGCAAGACAGAGTCTACACTGTTTGTTACTGTAATGAAGCAAGACAGAGTCTACACTGTTTGTTACTGTAATGAAAACAAGTCAGAGTGTGTTCCGTTTGTTACTGTAATGAAAACAAGTCAGAGTGTATTCGGTTTGTTACTGTAATGAAAACAAGTCAGAGTGTATTCGGTTTGTTACTGTAATGAAAACAAGTCAAAGTGTATTCTGTTTGTTACTGTAATGCTGCATATCGATATGATTTTGAAGCACATACGTATGCTTACATTTATTCCGCGGTTAAAAATAAGTTCTGCTCAAGGTTGCATCTGGTGCAATTTTGCATACAGTAAACCCCCTCTAATTTAACAGATTAATACTCGTGAAATGCACATAAATGTCTTTAAAAACTTCCTAATACTACCCGACTCTATCTGACTACATGACTCGGGTGGAAAATGTGACATTTCGAGTCGAGAAGTTTATTACATGTTTAGGTAAAAAAAGAGATTTTGAAGCATATTTATGATTTTGACAAATGCGGACGGTCCTCATTCGTTGCTGTTCATCCTGATGAAAGTCCCCATTGTCCTGTGGTTGCATTAGCACAAACAAACACACATACACACACGCACACAAGTTGTACCAATTAAGATCTTCTTAATTTGAATACACATGTCAAATATGAAGTCTCTATCACATGCAGTTAGGTTAAGGTCGTGGACAGAGAGACAAACATACATACAGACAGAGACCAAAAACAATATGCCCCAGCGCTGTCGTAGGGGTTTAATATGGTTTAATCGAATCGATGGTATTGTTTAGAAAGAGAAGCAATAAAATGATAATTGGTGTATCATGTCCTCAAACAAGAGTGTTCGGAGGAACACATGTGTCAGCTGTTCGCAACTGACACAAAAACTGTTAAAATGCAGGAGTGCTAAAATTAGAACAACGGGGAATAACTCAAACAGTATTGTACGCAGAGTGATGGACCTTCAGTTACATCAATTGTCCTCAATGAGAGGAAGACACATGTTAAATTTGAAAGCTCTATAAT